>QRDG01000226.1:0-235586 GCA_012064385.1 Puccinellia tenuiflora
CGGCTGTTCTCTCTACCGGCTTTTCTGATCAACGTACGAGCAAACTTAGTGATGGGGAAGGAAGCACCATGTCTACCTTAATTGAAGGTATAATCCATATCTTAATGATACCTTCGTGTATCGTTTCACCTACCAGCGTTCCTGGAGGCGGCAGCACTGCAAGTTTGCAACCGAGAATCTCATGCTGACACATCAGACCATCATGAATTAGGCGGGTTAGAAAATCAACACGACAGTAGTGAGACAAGAGAGAATTAGAAGAAGGGAAACGACCTACTGATATCTCTAGGCACCAATTATTTATAGATTGATGGAAAATTTCCTCGTACGTAAGTAAATTACTGGGTACCTGTCACCTCACGTTCATGTGGCCATCGAATCTCCAATGTTAGGTAGGTGCATGCTGCCATCGATCAACAAACAGAGCTAGCTTTAGCTTCGTAGGTATCGTGTTTGTTCGGCTACAGGACAGATTCGATCTGCAGCTAGGTGCTAGGTTCGCGACGCGACTCAATCTGCTGCTTCCGTTGCCAGTCGTCGGAAAGTATTCCGCGTCGTGGTTGGGCCAACCCTTGGCAGATCCTGGATTTTGGTGCTGAAGGCCGATGAGACTGGCCCCGGAGATCGATCTCAGACGGTATGAGTAGATCGAAGACTCAAGAATTGCTTCCGTTGTCCTGACGGTGCTAGGGAGGAGGCGAAACTTCACGGATTGCATGATGTCTGCAAAGGATATTGGACTAAGGAAGGAGCGATCGAGAGTGCATGAGGAGATTCATGAACAGATGGCAGATGAAGATCGATCTAGTCTCTTGTACGGACAGTTGTTGCTGCCGCCGGACAGGTCCAAAAATACGTCAAGGTAGAAGATCCGGCCGTATGGATCTGGCATGAGATCCTGCAAACCGCACGAAGCATGTACTCTACATGCTACTGGCTTCTTTGTACTCCATAGTATAGATGCTGTGAACTGGAATCGGCCGCACGGGCGTGTGGTAGGTTTAGTGGAGGCGGCGCCCTGCGAGAAGAAAGCAACAATCTTTTCTCTGTTTCTTTTTCTTTTCACGGGAAGATGAAACGAAAAGGTTTTTCACATAATGGCAGTGGTGGGTAATTTGTTCGGACTTGGATTTTCGTAGTTCAATTAGCATGATCAAATGGCTGTGATCTATTGATGTAAAAAATAGATGGCCAGATGTTTCTGATTTTGTGGGATTTTCTAGAGTATTTCTCTTTTTTCTGGTGAACCCGTCATGTACTTTTAATATATAATAGATGTTTTCTGGATTGCACTGCCTACGGTGCACCGATGCACTGCCTGCACTGCATTCGGTTGGACAGTGCACTGCTTTCGTCGGAGCATTGCACTGCCTTCGGTTGGGTAGTGCACTGCCTGCACTGACTTCGACGGAGCAGTGCAGCCAGTGCACTACCTTCGATGAAACAGTGCACTGCCTTTGGCTGGGCAGTGCACTACCTGCATTGCTTTCGTCGCAGCATTGCACTACCTTCGGTTGGGCAGTGCAATGCCTACACTGCCTTCGGCGGAGCAGTGCACTGCGTTCGGCTGTGCAGTGCAGACGAAGCAGTACAGTGCCTTCAGCTGGGCAGTGCACTGCCTACACTATCTTCGACGGGGCATTGCACTACATTCGGGTGCCCCGATGCACTGCCTGGGCGCAGCCCGCAGCACACGCTATGACAGATGCATCAACGAAATGTTAGAGGCAACGACAAATGCACCCATTCCAAGATCTTTATTAATATTTTTTTCTCTTTTTTCTTTTCCTTTTCATCAAAATATTTGTTAAATACCATATTCAGCTAGCTACCTCTCATTTTTCTCATTTCAGATCGATCGGTCATATTCAGCTAGCTAGCCAGCTCGATGGATGGTATTCAGCTAGCTAGCTCGATCACGTTGGTCACGTCCCCGCGATGTGTGCAGCTCGCACGCGCTGCCGTCGCGCACTGCCATCGTGCGATGTGCAAGCCTCGGAGTGGCTCGCTCTCCGCGCGCGACCTTCAGCTCCTTGATCAGCGCGCCTGCTTCACCTAGTCACCCTCTTGTTAGTACTATTTTTGGATTCTGATAGTGACAGCATGAAGTGTTCATATATGTGGAATATAAACTTTAAGGTGTGCTTTTGTAGCCCTACGCAATTCTCATCCTATTTGGATCCATGAAAGAATGATCTCCGAATAACATCTACCTTGCATATCACGTGTTTAATTATGTTAATGATGTTGAGAGTTGCCACTAGTGAAAGTATGAAGCCTAGATCTTGTTTCCAAGCATTGAAACATCTTTTTTAGCCACTTTTGTCATTTGTTCGCTTGCTGCCATTTTTATTACAGAATTACAAAACCACCTTTTACCATCCATATTACCCATATTTTAACATCTCGCCGAAATAGTGCACCTATACAACTGACAATTGTATTAGGTGTGTTGGGGACACAAGAGACTTCTTGTATCTTAATTGTAGGATTGTTTGAGAGGGGATACACGTTCAACCTCTTCCTCCCATGGATTCGATAAACCTTGGGTTACTCACTTAAGGGAAATTTGCTAGCTGTCCTACAAACCTCTGTGCTTGGAGGCCAACAATTATACAAGAATAGAAGCGTGTAGTAGACATCAAGAGTCATCCCCGGGGCCTCGGCGCGTCCCGGGAGGGGATTCTCTTGTGCTTTTGTCCAGATCTCCCTTATTCACGGCCGACACCTCGCGAGGGCCACACCGTCCTGAGGGACAGGTGTCGCCGATAGGAGGTGCCCGAGCGACACCTCGCTTCCATGTCTTCCACGCGTCATGCCTACCCTTCGGATGAGATGCCTTGTCCAGCCCTGCCCAGCCGACTGCCTTGTAGAAGGGTTGCGCTAGGTGCCGCCTTGGTGTCAGGCTCTTTCCCGGGCGAAGCCTCCCGGGAGAGATCGTCTTTCGGCTGCTCTTCAAGGGGCGCCTGGGACCCCCCCACATGGCGACCCACTTTATCGTCAATCGTGAAACCCCCGAGGGCCGGGGTGTCGACACCTGGGTAGCCCCCCAGGTCTCTCTCTGGTCTCTGGCTTTGTCTTGGCGAATAAATAATCTCCGTAAATTTTTGTGCAATTCCGAGAATATTTTCAGAATAGAATTTTCTGTAATAGAAAACATCGAAAATAGGGAACTGGCACCGGTCATCTTGTGTATTGGTTAGTTCCATAAAATGCCTAAAAGTGATATAACATGATAGTAAAACCATGTGACAATGACATAAAACAAGCATGGATCAATCAAAAATTATAGATACATTTGACACTAATCAGCATCCCCAAGCTTAACTCCTTCTCGTCCTCGAGTAGGTAAGTGATAAATAATAATTTTTTATGAGACATGCTACAAACATAATCTTGATCAAGATAGTAATGTACAATACATGATGTGAAATAAAGTGATCCAAAACAATTGTCTATAGTTGACATTAAGCAAACAATGATTAAAACATACTAGCTATCAATGCTAGAAACCTTTCGTGAGTAAGTGCTTTGGAGACATGGAACCATACATAAGGTTTAGAAAGAAGAATTGTAAATTATGTGTCTAATGTAAATCATCAATCATTCTACAAAGCATAAAGTAGTCATTCATGACATAGTCAAGCTCCAGTCAAGTGATTTAATTCACTTCCTTCCCACATCAACTATTTTGAAGTCTACTCAACTAGTGCAAGCAAGAAGTGGTTTTTGGCACCATGCGGTTATGGAAAATAGAAATGATGGGGGTTTTGAAGGTCAAAAATAAAGGCTCAAGTATGCACCAAATCTCGATGTGAAAGAGGGCAATGCACAACACCGAAGTGGCTAGCAAAATATGGAGGTGGAAGTGCCAAAAACCAAAACTCAACAATGCATTCGTATATTGCAACAACTAGCAGTTTCAATGTTCCACAAGTGATTAAAACACTCCAAGAGGGATCGTGGCGGCGACACAAGTGCCCCCTTGGCTTCCCTGACCTTTGCAGTAACCAAACAATAGGAACTACTTTTCAACTGAGCAAAATTCATGATACAAAAGCATTACTGACTTAGGTTGTTTTAGTTGAGAAAGTTATGACTCCACACTCTACTAACACGTCTCCACTATTCAGTTTTAGCAAGGTTAACCAACACATTTTACAAATTATACACATAGTGATCTACAAGACTATGCAGGGTTTTCTATTTTACACCACTGCCACATGCACTCCATTTATCATTCTAACACATCAACCAATGCAACTCTCTAACAAATATAAGTGGAACACAAGAGAGTTTAACTTCAACAACTAGCAGCTCTAAACGAGGTAAAAGCTAAGAGCGAGAGCTTACTAGCAAACAAACAGTAGCTAAGAATACTCAACAAGATATAAATAGAGCCCAAGAGTATTCTAATGAAAAAGCAGAGCGTGTCTCTCTCCCACACAAAGATAGATAGGATCCAACAAGTTAAGGACCAGCAAACAAAACAAAAATAACTGACGCTCCAAGAATAGCACATAATATGTAAAGTGATAAAAACTTAGTTTCAACGGAGACGACTTGATGATCGTCGATGAAGAATGGGAGGGTGTCTTGGGAATCCCCAAGCTTAGACGCTTGAGTATTCTTGAATGTTCATGGGGATGCCATGGGGGCATCCCCAAGCTTGTGCTTTTGTCCGTCCTTCAACTTCTTTCATCATCCTCTCTTCTGGAACTTAAAAACTCCCTTCATACAAAACTTCTCATAAACTGATTAGAGGGTTAGTACTCATAAAATAAAATCCACTTTGGTTCCACAAAGACACATTGCAAAAACTTGATTTGACATTAGCTAATGTTACTAAGCCTCATCGTGACACTTCCTTCCCAAAAAGTACCGCAAATAACGCTCGTAAAGAGGCGAATGCAAATAAAGGCAGAATCTATCAAAACAGAATAATATGTAAAGATCGAATTTTAAGAGGCACTTACGTGGCTCAAATCAGAAAACTTAAAACTAATGAAAGATATATAAAAGTATTAGACTTTATGTAAAAAATGTGTATAAAAAGATCACGTTCTGAGATTTTCGAGATTTTCTGTAACAGGCGCACAAAATCTATTTCTGGACAGTAAATCAACACCTCGTACTTTTGATGCATTAGAGGCTATTTCTTGGAACAAAAAGCAAAAGAAAAAGATACAATGGAGTTTCTACAAAAGCAACAACTTCATTACTCAAGAAAACAAAAATATAAATTGGGTTGCCTCCCAACAAGCGCTTTTCTTTAGCACCTTTTAGCTAGGCGCAATTAATACCAAATATCAAGTTTTTCGGAGGACTTAGCAACATCTAGAGCATACCTAGCCCTTATGATTGATTCAAAAGGTAGATTCATTCTATTTCTAGGAAAGTGTTACATCCCTTTTATTAGGGGAAACTGAAACATTATGTTCCCCTCTTTTATATCAATAATAGCACCAACAGTTCTCAAAAACGGTCTTCCCAAAATAATAGGACAAGAAGCATTGCATTCAATATCCATAACAATAAAATCAACGGGAGCATAGTCGTTATTAACAACAACTAGCACAGTGGCCCGCGCACTTGCGCGGGCGAAAAATTTATTAGTCTTAATATGTTTTTAATGAATAAATTTTAAGAACTTGTATTGAAACCTTGGGTTTCCAATTCATTGCATGAACACCGTGATAGTAAATTGTTTCCATTACACTGGATTTCATCTTTGCCTTTTGGGATTTTTCTATAATATAATGGAAACAAAATTGAGCGCACTAAATATGGTGAACATTTTGCACTTCTTTAGTCACGACCTTTGACATGCACTTATCTTAAAAATCTAGTCTAACCATAATAAAACATAAGTATTTAGCCATAGTACATGGTGTCATACTATGCTTGGTTCACTGCTCCTCGCCGCTAGTTCTGGGCTACCACACAGCCAATCAAACCTACATGCCAGCTTTCATATCTTATTTTGGAGCATAAACAAAAGTAGGTAAATGATAGAATTAGGATGTCACTAATTCTAAATCTCGCAGAAAAACAAACCAAAAAAATTGTGTGGTCAATTCTTTGTTGTAAGTCATACAAATTACATTGTAGAAAAGTAATTCATATAACTTTTTAAGATTTTATTACTTTGATAAAAAAAACACCACAGTAAGATAAATTTATATGGATTTTACTCCATGAAAATTCTTTGTCCAACAGACTACTCATAGCTCATTGTACGTAATTATAAGCGATTGAAAAAAGAACCCAAAAGAACTGCATGGAAGATTTATACTACAACTTTGAATATTCATGTTTCTTGACGTTTTATTGAAGTAAATCAAAAATACAAAAAAACACATTTTCTCATAAATTCCCTACTCAAGTATAAATTACCTAATTGTGGATTTATAGAACGTATATGTCTCCAAACTCCAGTCTGAAAAATAAACTACACTTGAGTAGATACAAAAAGTAGAGGTTTTAAATGATTAATATGTACAATAATAATTAAGGAAATCACAATTTCAATCTAATAAGTTCAATCTACTATGGGATAATACAATATATAAGCATTAGAAAGGACAACCATTGCAATTTGGTTAACATAAAAACTCAAAGTAAATTATTTATTATTACAAAAGCATAATCTCCCTACTTTCAATTTGTAATGGTGACACATGAGTGTTACCATCATACATTCAATATTGCAAGAAAGAAGGTAAAGTACTAAACTACTTAATATTATCCTAAGACAAATAATGTTCCATGAAACAAAGACAACCCTGTGAAATGGATAGCGAAGAACCCCATATGCACAGACATGAAAAAACATATGTTGGCAAATCTAATGCTCCCAGACCATAACCGGCAATTCATCCAATGTGGGTAATATATGCATATGCAGTCAAGCATATATTTTTTATTAAAAATAATATTTGAGAGGTAAGAAAATGCAAAAGGTACATTATACCAAGCAACATGTACGTAGAAATCAGCATGATTTTTGGCAGAAGCTGTAGTGTAAGTAATGCGGTTGGAAGTGTTGATTTACCTTCAGCCACCTCCCCTGCATATTATCTATATGTCAAGATTTTATATTGTGTATTTTCTATATACCTTATACAAACATTAAGAATAGATTAGGCATGTATGTGTGTGCATACTCTTCATTTGCAAGAGTACATATAACAATAGTGAAAAGACACTCAAGTGGGCATACCAAAGCTGATGCTTGATTGTTGTTGCATAATGTACCAAATGTAAAGAAAGCAATTGGTTCTATCAAATATACGGGAATGGTTCAATCAGGAAACATAAGGAGCTATACATTAATAATATTTGTAGAGGGAAGATGGGAAAACCATTGAAAAACAACTAATGAAGAACCACATAGACCTCATTCTATATACACTGTTCTTAATTCCAAGGAAACGGCTGCAACCAATGAGGCAAGGTAACGTAATAGTAAATCAGGATACAAAAATGGGACATACTAACCATAAGTAGTGGCACCTGTATTGGTTCCAGATCCAAATTTTAATTGCTCCACATAATAGAGAGCTTGCAACGGGGACATTCTTGAGGGGGCAAAAGATAAAGTTGACTTATCCTATAGCTTACTCAAATAATTTTCATCTATCCACCATTTGGTCAGTTCTAAATAGTACTAAAAGGAAATAATAGAGAAGTTTGTAGTCATAATATTTTTCTGATAAAAATCTAGGCAAATAAGATTTGATTTGGCAGATGCGAATGTATCATATTATTAATAACCAAGAAAATAAACCTTCCGCAATTATCTCATTTTTTACACGACCGATCGAAATTTGATATCATGATTCATGAAAGTAACCTGCAAAAGATTATTACAAAAATAGATATATTATAGTCTATAGACATGACATGAATTCTTCCATCTTACATCTCTACCACTACCATATTTCTTGCATCGATCACATGGAATCTAATTTCATAACCTATTAGATGAGAGCAGCACTTATGGAAGGAAAACAAATGTCATCATAAATACCTTCAAACATTAGCTTCAAGGCTTATGGGGATTGTTTCAGCCAAAAAAAAAAAAAACTTTACATTGCCTTAGCTACAAAAAGGAAATACCTGGCTATGAAATTTTAAATCGTTCCTACAAATAACTCTTGGCTATGAAAGAAAAAGACACTGAACTACAAAAGGACAGAATACTGAGCATTACAGTGTTGCTCCAATTTGCATACCGACCCCTTCTTGAAATAACACTAAACGAAAAGTACATCAGATCAAGTATTAGCACATGAATTGCAGATTTGGATCACACATCAGTGCAATGTTAGCTAAGTGCAGAGGTTCGCCGAGATATGGCTCCGCCACTGCATGGAAAATAATATATATATATGACCACATCGTTAATAATATAGAATATAAGACCACATACACTCCTACGAAAGTACTACCTTGCTGCCCATGGGTCGCACTACTATACTTAAGTGGACAATAGTAGAACCTGATGGTAATATCATTCCAATTCTTGATGGGTACAACGTCCATACAAAAAAGTGTTAGGAATTTGCTGATCACAAAAAACTGAATTAAAAATAATAGTAGATCTTTGAGTTTATTCTCAGAATCATACGCATGACATATAAATTCCTGTTGTATTATTACTAAGTCTATCCACGCGTTAGCATCTCAACTAATCATGCACTTCCATACAGCTCTGATTAACATTGAGCAGTAGACTACCGATGCAGCAAATCTACTGAATAAATTAAGGGTGGTAGTACCGAACCTCTGCACCGGTGATAGTGGTACCTTCTCCCCGATGGATGCAAACACGGGATTCTCCATTTGAACTGTGAGGTTGTTGTGGACAAAATCTTCAAAAGCGACACAAAGGAGCCGATGCTTGAGCCGGAGTTAGAACTTGATTATGGGGTCGTCTTAGGTCAATAACCTTCAGCTCGCCATGAGGAAGAGACGCTGTTGTTGAAGAGCTCATGAAGAGATCGCTATGCAGCCATGCAGCACCAAATCCTGTGTAAAGCTCGAGAGGAACCCTAAGACGATCGTTTAGAGATCGACGGCAGCTGCCTTGGGCTAGTGGCCTAGCAATCCACACGGCAGAGAGAGAACAGTAAACTGAACAGATTGCTACGCAGGTACCTTGCAGCGTCAAACCCTGGGTGGATCGAGCTCGAGAGGGAACCATCGGCGGCGGCTGTCGGGGCCTACTGACCCGCACAACAAAGACTAATGGGAAACAGATTTTGGGGATGGAGAAGATACCGATTCGGGAACATTAACGTAGGCTAGTGGTATTGGTGGGTAATTTTTTCTGCTCTAATATAAATCTAATGGCTGTGGTTGGATTATCTGTAAAATCAAAGGTCGGATGTTTCTGATATTGTGGGATTTTCTAGTCTATTTCTCTATTTTCTGGTGAACCCATCATGTACTTTTAATATATAATAGATAAGGACATCGTGAACTCTCTCCAAGGGTTTCTTTATAGAAGAACCAGCAAGGTGCACATTCAAATAGCATTCTTCCAAAGGCTTCAAATTAAGCATATCATAGAAACTTTTAGGCCTGACAGAAACACTTGCACCAAGATCACACAAAGCATTTTAGTCAAAGTCATTTATTCTCATCTTAATAGTGGGCTCCTAACCATCTTGTACTTTTCTAGAATAGAAGTTACAAGTTGGAGCTTTTCTTCCCTAGCTTTGATAAGAGCATTAGTGATGTGTCTAGTAAAAGCAATGTTTAACTTACTAGCATCCGGTGCCTTAGCAATTTTTTTAGGAACTTTATGACTTCAGTAAGATTTCAATTATCAAAATCAATTTTATCATCTTTAAGGAGGCTAGGAGGATCATCATTAGTAGTTTGGATAGTGTAAACATTAACAATTTTACTATTCATTTCAGTAATTTTAGCTTATTCTTCCTCTCTAGCCCACCTAGCATGCAAGCTAGCTAACAGCCTCGAATTGTTATTAATTTGAATAGAAAGAGCATTTAAAGATTTAGTAGGCTTGTCTTGAAGAGGAGTGGTTCTAATTTTCAAAATTTCAACATCCTGAGCAAGATTTTCCACTTTAGAGACAAGACTATCTAGTTTTTCAAGTTTTTCCTCAACAATTTTACTGAAAGCTTTTTGCGTAGTGATGAAGTACTTTAAAACACTTTCAAGATCAGAAGGCACAATCTTATTATTTTTGTAATAATTACCATAACAGTTGCCATTATTTGTAGGATAAGGTTTATAGTTGTTACCACCAAAATTATTTCGATAAGAGTTGTTGTTGAAGTTGTTTCTATTAAGAAAATTAACATCAACTTGATCCTTTTTCTTGAGAAATTAATGAAGCAAGAGGAACATTATTAGGATCAATAGGGGACTGATTGATAGCAAGCATAGACATAATCATATCAACCTTCTCATTCAAAGAGGAAATTTCCCCGACATAATTTACCTTCTTACCAGTTGGAGCTCTTTCGGTGTGCCATTGTGAATAATTTGTCATCGTATCATCCAAAAGTTTAGTTGTTGCACCTAATGTGGTGGACATAAAGGTGCCTCCCGCGGCGGAGTCCAACAAGTTCCTTGAAGAAAAATTCAAACCTACATAAAAAGTTCGGACAACCATCCAAGTAGTTAATCCATGCATGGGACAATTTGTAACCATAGAATTAACTCTTTCCCAAGCTTGAGCAACATGTTCATTATCAAGTTGTCTAAAGTTCATAATGCTACTCCTTAATTGTATAATTTTAGCAGGTGGATAATACTTTCCAATAAAAGCATCTTTGCATTTAGTGCGAGAATCAATACTGTTTTTAGGCGAAGACAATAACCATTCTTTAGCTCTCCCTCTCAAAGAGAAAGGAAAAAAGCTTCAGTTTTATGATTTCACTTTCAACCTCTTTATACTTTTGCATATCATATAACTCAACAAAGTTATTTAAATGAGAGGAGACATCATCAGTACTAGCACCAGAAAATTGCTCCTTCAGAACAAGATTTAGCAAAGAAGGTTTAATTTCATAAGATTCCGCTTTAGAAGCGGGTGGAGAAATTGGAGAGCATATGAAATCATTATTATCAGTGCTAGTGAAGTCACACAACTTAGTGTTCTCAGAAGAACCCATACTAACAAAGCAAATTAAGAAAACAGGAATAAAGACTACACTAATTTTTTTGTGTTTTTTAATTTTTTTAGGCAAGCAAACAACAAACAAGAAATAAACTAAGCAAGAGAAAAGAAAAGTAAAAGATTGAGAGTATGAGACTCCCCTTGCTGCAGCAAGTCCCCAACAACGGCGCTAGTGTAGCGACCTTGCCTTTTAAATAGGCCAAGATCCCTGTGTCGATGGTATAAACCGACGGTGAAGATACGGGACTTTGTACGCGCGGGCATTGTCGATGTGGGTTAGTAGACGAACGACACGGGAGACAGGATTTATACAGCTTCGGGACCCGGGAAACATCATCCGGTAATATCCCTACGTGTTGTTTGTGGCTAGGTCTTATTCCTTATGCTCTTGGTGGAAGTCGCCGATGAGGCGGCTCCTCTATTGTGGTGGTCGGGAGTTGAGGCTCTAAGTCCTCTGTTCCCTCTATTTCAGTCCTGCCCTCTTGGGGCGCCTTGCCCCTCCTTATAAAGGTGAAGGAGGCCGGCTTACATTTCGAGTCCTTCTTGGACACAGCTAATCTATTACAAGTTGGCAAAGTGAGTCCTTATCCTACTCTGGTTTGTGAAGTTGGCCTGCTGGGCTTCCCCTTGATGGGCCACGCTCTGACTCCTTGCAGGTACTCGTGTCCCATACCCACGACAGTAGCCCCCGAGCTTTCGGGTGACTTGTAGAGTCATGCGGAAGGTCTTGATTTGTTGTAAATGTTGTCTTCTTGGGACACGGAGTCCGTGCCGAGTTGTTTTCCGGCTTGTTGATGTAGTACTTGCCAAGTCGAAGACGTTGAAAGAACAAACTATGCCGAGATGTCGCCTAGAGGGGGGTGAATAGGCGATTAAAAATTTCCGGTTTAAGGCTTGATAATTGCGGAATAAAACTATGTGTTTAAATTAGCAAGCGAACAACCTAATTAATATGCTCACCTATGTGCACCAACAACTTATGCTAAGCAAGGCAAGCAACAAGGTGATAGCAAGATATAAAACTTCAAGCACGAAGGCTATCACAATGTGAATTGCATAAGTGAAAGCTCGGGTATAGAAATAACCGAGGCACACGGAGACGAGGATGTATTCCCGAGTTCCTCCTTGTTAAGGGAGTACATCTCGTTGGAGGGGTGTGAGCTCGCCACAAAAGGCCTACTCAAGATGCCACAAAAGCCTCACCCGATTCTCCGATGAACCGCACCCAAATGTTTGGTTCACCTTCCACTATCGGAATCCTTCAAGGCAGAATCCACAGCCTTTACACCGATATTGGGGCACACACCCACAACCAAATTGGGGGCTCGCAAATCTTCCCGAAGCTTCACAACTCGAAGTCTTCGCGAATCCTCAAACCGTTTAGGGTACACAATGAACCCAAGAGGCAAAAAGCTCTTGGGAACACAACGCACCCAAGAGTAATAAGCTTCTCAACGTCAATCCCACGAATCTTCGTGGAGGGCACAACCCGGTGCAACTAATGCAAAAGGCAAGAACACACCAAGTGGTCAAATCCTTCTCTCTAAAATCCAACCAAAGAAACTAATGCTATGGAGGGATTTAAGAGGAAGAACAAGGGGATGAACACAAAGCAACCCCAAAAAATCTAGATCCACTAGGTTCCCCTCACTTAGAGGAAGAATGGATTGGTGGAATGGTAGATCTAGATCTCCTCTCTTGTTTCCCTAAAAATGGGCAAGAATCATTGGAGAGAAGTGGAGGATTCAAGCTCTCAAGATGTGCAACAATGGAGGAGAGAGAGCAAAGGATTCAAAATTAGGGTTAGAGAACCATTGGGGAAGAAAAGCCCCTTAAATAGGTGCCCTGAAAAACTGGCCGTTGGGCTCAGATTTGCGCAGGGCCGGTACTACCGGCCCAAACGGCGGTACTACCGCGGTACCGCCCCACACAAATCAGCACTCCAATGGCACAAAGCAGAGAAAACCCGCAGGGCCGGTAGTACCGGCCAAAAGGGCGGTACTACCGCCCTGCACAAAACTTCCCACCAACGGCACGCTGAGAAACCCACAGGGCCGGTAGTACCGGCTATTACCCCGGTACTACCGGAAGAACTTCCGGGGTAAAGGGTCGGAACTTCCGGCCCCCCGGAAATTTCCGGGGAAACTTCCGGGGCAAAGTTCCGGACCCCTCCAGAGAGAAAACGCGAAAAACCCCGGTACTACCGGTCACAGAAAAAACAGCAGAAGAGCAAAAATGAAAGCGGGCATAACTTTCGCATCCGGACTCCGTTTTCGATGATCTTGGGCTCGTTAGACTCTTCACAATAAGCACAACAAGAATATGCAGAGAAACATCATACTCCAACAGGATATTATAAAAAACATGAGGAAAGTTTAAACCGCTATTTTGAAAACTGGAAATGCTATATCTTTTGCAAATGAAGTCCAAATGACGTGAAACCGATTTTGTTGGAAAGAGGACGACAAAAGATACCCTTGGAAAAGATAAAACAAGTAAAGGAGATTTTTCAAATAATTGGAAGAGAGAGACCTTCCGCACGGATGAACCGGCAAAATCTCCAATACCGAAAATGCAATAGAAGACGCATATGAAAACCGTTTTCGGTGAACTTAGCCTTGTCATGACAAGCACGAGAAGCACCAAGACCACACCACGATAAGAGACAAATAAGAACCAATAAAGATGATTGCATGGATGCAAAGGTTTGTGCTCTCTACGACGATACGATCACGATATATGGTCGACAACCCCTCTTGATAGTACGGCTATCTATTCTATAACCCGGTCTCTCAACTAACATCATGAGACCGGTAAAATAGAAACCCTATCAAGATCATACATTTTCCTTGCGCATAAATCCACTTGAGGTTGATGAAGACGATCTTCATCTCCTCCAAGACGAACCACCTTTCTTGATTGCACTTCGCTTGCTGAAGATTCACATGTAGCTCCCCCATACACCAAGATGGGAGAAGCACCTCTCCGGCATATCTTCACTTGGACTTGAGTGTCGATCAACACGCACATAGCCTTGATCAACACATAAATTTCTTCCCTTAGCCTTGACTCCAACATATGGAGATCAAGCAACGCAAATGGACACACCTACAAGTATAGCTGAATGCAAACATTAGTCTATAGAGATTGTCATTAATTACCAAAACTACACATGGGGGGCAACCATGCACTTTCAATCTCCCCCATTTTGGTAATTGATGACAATCCCTCTTTAAGAGGGTTTATATAAAGAATAAAGCATCCTTGCAAGACAAACAAGCAAGGATGCAAGTGCATTAAAGGCAAATGCAACAAAAGCATAAAACCCAAATTCCCTTAAACCCTCTAAACTTCTCCCCCATTGGCATCGATTGCCGAAATGGGAGGAAAAATTTAGAAGGCCAATATAATATGAGTTCCTAAAAAATGTGCGCATTTCTCAAGATATGAGTGAAATCAAATGCACATATCCAATGATGAATAATTAGAGGAAATCAAACTATATTGAGGATCCAAAGATTGCAAAAAGATGAAATAATTCTAAACATCTCCACATAGGAGATAGGCAATCAAAAGATCCAAAGCGAGAGTTCTAAAAAAATGGAGAAGCTCCCCAATGTTCATACACTATTGAGGAGTGCACAAATATGGAATCCTCGCTCCCCCAAAATCATCTAGAACACGCAACAAGTGCAAGTGTGCAAAAAGCAAAAGCAAATCATAGCACTTGCACCAAAGATATGGTTGGGCCATAAGGAGATACCAATTTTCAAAGATTCAACATAAGATAGGCCCAACCGAGATAAAACGAAGTTCTTTAAAAGGAATATGTTCACAAGCTTAGGGATACCAATTGGAAACTAAAACCAATTGAAAATGCCAAAAGCTAGTGAGATCACTTAGCCAATAAAATTCAACATGCTCATCATGGTAAGCATGAAGTAGAAGATCCTCAACAAATACATGAGTGTGCAAAGATACAAATAAAATAAGACAAGCACTCATGAGAAATTTTCTTTTCAAAGTCACGAAAGAATCAAAGATAATGAACGAAGTGACCCAAAAGAAATAGGATACAAACTAAAAGGTGACCTCTCTCATATGTATAGGTTTCTATATAGACAAATCATTAAAGATGTACATCCACAAAGAAACATGTACATACGAAATGGTTAGAGAAAGAGAGAACAAGGTATCCAAAAGTAAGTCATAAATATGCAAACGAGATTGTTGCTTAAAAGCATAGCACATAGCTCAAATTTATCTCGTTGTATATAAATGAACTTCAAAAATATCAAAGACATCACACATATCACTAAGGGAACAAAAGATAGTGAAGATGCTTTGAGATAGGCAACAAGTATCACAAAGAAATAATACCAATTGAAGAAAAAAGGTTTTTGCAATTTCATCACAAATATCACAAAGATATACCAGGTGACGGAAAAAGCCAAAACCACAACAATTGCATATAATTAGAAGCTTCCATGCCAAGAGGCAACCTACACAAGGTTGAAACTAGAAAAGTATGCATGAGGTAGATACTTGTTACCGAGATACATTGATGATGAAGAAGATGAGAATTTGTTTATCATCAAAGCTTGACTCCAGTAATCACACGGTGAGAACACCTTCCTTATGAATGAGGCAAGCATCCAATGCATCTCCATTGTACCTAAAACAAAATTCAAGCACAACATGGTTCCCAAACTCATTGGGTCCCATAGTAGTTAGATAAACTACAATATATAGGAAACACTCCACATAAATATGTGCATATATATATGAAATTGAATTTCATGCACATCTTAGCCGATTTAGGATTCGGTGGAGTATCCCCTATATATTGGAACTAGAAAAACAAACATGCCATATAATATATATATATATATATATATATTAGTAAATATGCATGCATAGACTTACAAGAACCAAACGAGATACAATTTGGACGAAAACACAAAGTAAACCAAGAAGAGAGCACACCAAAGTGTGACACAAAAGGTTGTCCAAATTATATCAAAATCCAAATCAACACATGATTTAGGACAAATCAAATCAACATATGATTGAATACAAAACACATCAACACATGAAGTGTGATATCAATAGGAATCAAATCAAACAACACATGAGAGAAAAAGACACCAATTGAAAATAATATATCAACTACGAGAAAGGATACCAAGAAGAGGATAATACTTGACCGGAATCAAGTAAAGTAAAATAAAGCAATAAGGTATCAAAACTCCCACAATAAATATCAATTGAAACAAATATCTATGGAGGAGATATTAAATCCCAATTAATACCAATTGAAGGTACCAAAACATAAGATAAAGAATCAAATGCCAATTGAAAGGATCAAATATTGATAGATAGGATAGTGTTCTAAATAAAAAGGAATGCTCCCCCAAGATTAATGCATTATCTTAGATATTTGCATTTGAATACAAAATGCATGCACAAGGGATCGTTACTCTCCATATTTTATTTACAACACTAAACACTACCGATTGAAAAATTAGGATCCATGCAAGAGGCAAGGAAGATAAAGGGAGTCAAAATAAATACTCTTGGCAATAAATAAGACAAATCAACGCAAGAGCCAATGTGAAGATGGTCTACAAAATCCACCACAATTACTAGTATCACTTGTCATGGACAAGGAGTATATAGAGATATTTCTCGGTGGTATATAGGAATGATGTTCAAGACCAACTTCACAACAAACAAGCATATGGCAAGAGATAAGAAATAAAACACCATATTTTGAAAAGGTTTGTTGGTAGTTTCAACTATTCGAACCAACCGGCAAAGCCATGGTTAGAATAAAATGAAACAAATGGTTTCTCAAATAATATATGGAAATACATATTAGAGAAAAACCACACCAAGCAAACTCACGCAAACAAGAGCCAAAAGATAACCAAAATGAAAAATGGAACTTGTTCGAGTCAACATGCCACATAGGAATAAGATAATTTACAATATCAAATCTAAGTGGCAAACCTCAAATGTTTACATTTTTATGGATTTGTAATATGCACATAGCTTATTACTCCCCCATAATGTGATAAATCATTTTATCTAGAGAAGAGGCAAATAAAACCAACTAGAGAAATTAGTGGACATTGTAGAATTTGAATTTCTCATGAATATGACATACCACATAGTAACTAGATAATATTGAAATATCGATACTAGGTGGTGTGCCTCATGTACACATATTTTTAGGTTTGTGAAGTGCACAAAGCATATCACTCCCCCAAAATGGGATAGTCCATTAATATCTCAAAAGAGCCAAATGAAATCCACACAAGATCCAATATAGCTCAACACACAAGTTACACATACATGATACACAACTAACATACACAACCTTGAATAACAAGACAAGTAGGAAAGTAGCATATCGCATACAAGAACATGCTAGGAACAAAACTAACACATGCAAGGGAGCAAGCAACTATCAATGTATATATGAATTAAATACAATTTACCGCAAGGAGGAAGCATTGGATATGAGATAGAGCAATATATTCCAATTGACTTGGCTTAAGGAAATATAACCATGAAGATCCCTTAATTCTTTAAAAGTAGCCAAGTCACCAATGTCATCCACAAACACCTATTGATCAAGTTTGAGCTTGTTGGTCCCCAACCAAGTTGGGTCCTAAGAGGTTAGTCACAATAGGCTTGGCAACCCAAATGGTTCTTTTCTTGACACCACTTTGAGTACTAACATATTTGGCAAACACATTGCCAACTCTATCCTTCCCAAGAGAATAAACATCATCAATTAAGATGGGGTTGGATGAGGTACCGTTAGTGCATGAAGAAGCAAAATGACCCTTGACACGGCAAAGGTAGCAACATCGACTCTTCTCTTTCTTCTTAATAGGCTCCTCAACTTGAGGAGCATTGACTTGAGTCTTCTTAGGAGGTGGCCTTTGTTCAACTCGTGGTGGACCATGAGATTGAACAAGAGGCCGCTTCCCTAGTTGCTTCTCACTAAGAGGCTTCTTCTTTATTGCAGTGGCGGAGCGTGAACAACAAACAAGAGGGGCAAATTCTAGAGAAAACAGCAAATAAGCATAAGAAAAATTGGGCAAGCCGGATGATAATATTAGACTGCAATATATATAGACATATAGGTATCTTGCTCATGCAAATACAACCAGTAAACATATATAACTAGTTAGAATATATGACCAAAAGACAACTAAATTGACCAATAACTAGCTATAGATATGCTCTTTGGCTCTTAGCTTTGAAATCAGCAATTATATCTTCATATGGAATCTTTGAAGCAATTTCCCGTTCTATTTGTAGCAGCATGCTATCTGCAAGAAAATCATCCTCCATTCTATGCGCACCATGGACTTGATAATCTTCAAGCTGGAAAAAGCACGCTCAGCAGTTGCTGTGGAAACGGGGAGAGTAATAAGGAGCCGAAGCAATCTGTCCAGCCAATTATAGATTCTATCTCGTCCTGTCTCAACAAGACAGTGACATAAAGAAGTAATGGTTGCTGGCTTCCTTAGTTCTTCACTATTTTCGGCATCCACAACAAATCGATTCAATTGAAGCTCTAACCCGTACCTCTTATGTTGTATAAAATCAGCTGGATAGTATTTCTCCACCATTTTACATACTTCTTTAGCACTGAATGATTTAAATCCAAGTCTTGGTATGAGTGTAACACCGATGGATAAGAGATCCATCACCTTCTCATTGAACCTGAGATTCAATTCAGTGAGCTGGCTGTCAATTGTTGCTCGGTATATCTCCACTCGCAAATATCTTTCAGTAGTGAAATGATCAGGCTGACGACGGGCACGCCCACCACGTAGAATATATGTTGCCTCCATGTCTGGAATGTTAACGACATGCTCCACACAGAACTCAATAACCGTCAGAATAAAGTGATCCCATCCTTCGTCTGATCTCATATCTTCAAGAAGCACCTTTGTGGAATGCACTAAACGAACATCATTTACTATGTCCTGTTTTTTCTTCTGTAAAGCCTTCCCAAGATCTTCACTCGTTTCCAATATTCCTCTCATCATGCACATGATAAATACAAACTCAAAAGAGGTCAGGTAGTTGAAAGCGGTATCTCCATCAGCTCGGTTTGCTCCTGCCGTTGAATCAGCACCTAAATTTTCCAACACAAGTTTTACTGAATTAAACAAGTCCATAAGACTAGAAACTGAACCTAAATGGGAACCCCATCTAGTCTCTCCTGGTCGCTTCAATGAGCGAATTTGATTGGCTCCTTGACCTGTCTTAATCTGATCAATTGATAGCAACGTGCAATCTCATGTACTTGGGCATCATGCAGCTCATCATGGCGCTTGGAAGAGGAGTCAACTATGTTTATAATAAAGAGAAGCTTTCTTGTGAATGACCATCTTTATCAACAAATCTGAATACTAGTGCCATTTGCTCTCTTTTGGACACATCACATGTTTCATCCACAAGAATGGAGTACTTAGAGTCCCCGATTTCTGCTCTAATATGCTCCCTAACTTTCAAAGCATAAATGCCCAATATCTCATTTTGTATTTCGTGTGAATTGTACTTGCAAACTTGTGGAGCATTCCCATCAATTATAGCTGCAATATCTGGACAAAATTCAGCAAGAAGTTTCCTGCATTTCAAGGAAGTTACCTCTATTTCTTGACTCCGGTCTCTCATCATGGCCTCTTAATGCACAGGACTGAAATGTGAGCCACTTAACACATGCAATTGTCGTTTTCAGTCTCAAACGGTCCTTTCTTCTCCTCTTTGCTCTTCACCTCTAAAATATTTGCTAAATGGTTTGGCTGATTCAATAAGGCCTGGCTATCTCTCACTCCATTGTTGTGATGTGAGCAAGGATTTGAGCCCATATGAGTTAAAAATGCACAATTCTTGCCATCATGGACTTTCTTCCATCTATCAAAACCTTTTGTTGTGAAGACATCAAAACCACCTCTTTTCTTTACATTCATGCTGAACATGAAACAATGTAGACAATATGCACGCCCACTGGTCACTGAATACTCTAGCCATGATGGAAAATGGCTAAAATAGCTGTACTGAAAACGCCTTTTCTGTCCTTGTGCTCCAGTAGCTTTATACTTCTTCAGTTTAGGTTGCATAGGACCCAACCTCAAGTATCCTTTTCGCACATCATCTCTCTGATTCTGCGGGTATTGCCAGACTTGCGGACGTAATGCGGGATCTCTCTCCAAGAATTCAACTCCATGAAATATGGCAGGTCTGTTTGTCTGTTCTTCTTCTTCTTCCTCGGTACTAGAATTTTCTTGCTCAACTTCATCTTGCCTCTGATTTTCTTGTCCATCTCCATCTTCCCTTTGATTTACATACAGCACAAGAGCCGTAGCATTAGGAGCAGCAGCTGTGTCTTCAGTAACATCTTCATCTTGTTTTCTTTTAAAAAAAGATTGCATCTTTTGTTGTTTCACCATTGTTACCTAAATGAAAAATAATTATGCACCATTTGAGCAATCCATTGGACTATTGGAGTAGTAATGGCCACCTAAATCACCAGCAGTGCATCCCAATTTCTCAATCAAACAACAGAATTTGGAGAGCAAAATTTACCTGTGCGTTGGCCGGTGACGTGCAGGCAGGCGGGAGAGAGCTGGGCGCCCGGGACGGGCGGATCAGCAGCAGCCCACGGTGTGGGGGGGGGATTGAGGGGCGAACCGGCAAGAGGCGAAGATCTAGATCGCCATGGCGCACATTGGAGAGGAGCGTCAGGCTTGCGTGCGTGACCTCCTCTGGTTCGTCTGTGAACGAACTGGGGAAAGGAGAAAAGGCATTGGCCTGGATGGGCTGCCAGTTGGGCTGATGGGCTGCGACTAATACCTAGTAAAAAAAATCTCATTTCGAAAGGGGGGGCAGCGGCCCACTTTCGCCTGCACGACGCTCCGCCAATGCTTTATTGGGCAATCCCGAACATGGTGCCCTTCTAGCTTGCACTTGAAGCAAATGATCTTGGCCGAATTCTTTACATGTTCTTGGCCCTTCTTCTTCTTCTCAATCTTGGACTTGGTCTTGTTGTTGGAGTTGAATCCAAGTCCACTCTTGTCATTGGGGGATTGTTGCACACTCAACATGTTGTCAAGTGAACTCTTCCCTTCATAACGCTTTTCCAAGCCTTTCTTCAAAGAAGCGACTTGGGCCTTGAGGTCTTTTATTTCCTTTACATGGTTAGTGGCAACAAAAGCACTAGAGGAAGTAGAAGCTTCATTGTTAGAGCAACAAGGCAATAAAAGTAATTCATCACATGATGTACCAACATTTTGAGTGGATGAACTACTAGGACTAGCACATGGCAATATAGTATTTTTAGTTAGATTTGTGCTATTATCCACATGAGGCTCACAAGATGTTACCTTTGTAGTGATGGCCTCATGAGCTAACTTTAGACTAGCATAGGATGCTAGAAGATCATTATTAGAGCTAGATAGCTTTTCATGACTTTCTTCCAACTTCCCATACTTGCTAGTTAGCAACTCAAGTTGAGCCTTTAGCTCAACATTCTCCTTCAAATAGATGCTTCACAAGAAATGGAGTTAGTAGCACAAGCATCATTAGCATTAGGAATGGAAGAAGACAACTTGGCAAGCTCTTCCCTAAAGCTAGCATTTTCCTTTTTTTCGTGACTTTATATTTAGCATGAGCATGGTCACGTTCTTTAATGATTTTAGCAATTATATCATTGTAAGACTCCTCAATATTTTCTAGTTTCTCCTCAAGATAAGCCCGAGTCTCTTGCTCTTCCTCAAGAGCATCTTCTAACGATGCCTTTTCCATAGCATCATCTCTTTCGATCTTACCCTTTTCTTCAAGGCTTGCTTCCAAAGCCTTAATAGTAAGCCCACGCTCAATTAGGGTTTCCATTATTTCAAAAAGGATAGCATGAGCATTTTTATTTTTAGGAAGGGCATTAAGAACCATTATACCTTTCTTATGAAAGGATTCATCATCATCAACATCCTCTTTTTCATCATTATTATCATTATCATTATCATCACTACGACACAAAAGATCATATAGCAACTCAATATATGAGAAAGATACAAATAGCACAACAGGGGTCACAGACCCATCATTACATCAAGCGGAAGCAAATTATGTTGTCTAACAACAAGATACAAAATATGGCCTAAGAGGCCTACAGATAAACATCCCAGTCAGCTTGTTCCACGACGTCCCAAGCTGCCACCTGGGAACCCCGAACTACTCGTCGATGTCCAAGAAGAAACCACCTGTCTGCTCGGTGTCGTCCTCCTCTGAAACAAATTATAAAACCAGCAAAGAGAGACTGAGTACGACGTACTCGCAAGTTTAGTAGGGCGATATAGGCCCAATGATGACGGAGGCTCTAAGTTGTATGGTAGTTATTTTGCATAAAGCTATATTTCAAATTTAGAAACATAATGAACCATGGCATCGATTACTCAAAAGGTTTTTCATAAAGGGGATGAGATAGTAAACGTTTTATCTTCGGTTCTCATTGAACCAACTTGTAGCCAGAAACCTCTCATCTCCACCAAGGCACCCCCTCGAATCACCCTCGAGGAAATGAACCTTTTATCACACGTTGAAATGCAACCTTTAGCTGCCAAATTAATTAATTACCATACAACGACGACGAGAGGGAGAGAGAGGGAAACGGAGAGAGCCTAAATGAACGCGGAGCTCACCAGAGCAAGTGGCCGTGGTCGGGGGGGTGTGGTGGCCGGACGACGACGCGAGTGTGCTCGACGTGCAATGGCCGGCGGCGGGGAAAACCGGGACGGTGTCGGCGATTTCGGGCACCCCGGCTCAATTGCTTCGGCGTAGAGGAAGAGAGGGACCCGACAGAGGTTTCTACCGGCGTCGATCTGTGCGGGGCGGCTCCAATCGGCGGCTATTCGACGACGGGCGCAAGCTCGGGCTCGGCGGCGAGGAAACAAGGGAGGGGAGAGGGAAAAGGAGCAGGTGGAGGGGGAAACGGGACAGGTGGGCGTCCCGGGCGTCGTGGGCGTCGTCTTGACCTCCAGCGCGGCAGTGGGAGGGCCGGTAGCGTGCGGCACAGGGGCGGGCAGCATGGCACTGGCCACTGTGACGATAGTGAGGAGGGAGAAGAGAAGATTTTCGCAAAACCCCCTGGCTCAATTTTCTTTATTTGCAAATTGGTCCAGCAGCAGTTTAGTGAATTTAATTGAGGCCCTAAACCATTTTTATAAATTTTGAAAAAATTCATGTGGGCTCTCAATATCATCTAGAAGCTCCACAAAAATTGGATTGCAAAATAAAAAGTTTTGAGCAACATTTGTTCACAGGTTTTAATTCTAGTCATTTTTTACAACTTCCAAATTGTATTTATTTGGAGCACTTAAGCATTTCCAAAAATAATGAAATTAATTATGGAGGCTCCCAAGATATTAATGAAGCTCCCCATAATTTTAGTTTGAATTTTTGGAATGTTTAACTTGGGTCCAAAAATAGAATTTGGATTGAACCAATTTTGAATTCTCCATTTTTAGTCTTTGCTTGGCAAGATTTGAATTTTGACAATTAGCTATAATAAGTAGACTTGAAACTTCCTGAGCAATTTGGAAGTTCAATTAGTTTGTTGCCAAGTTGGGCATTGCATTTGGGTTGGAGGTATGGGAAGGTTTGGCTTCCCCCTTCTTATTGTCTTGGTATGTGCATTGTTAGAAGTAACAAGTTTCAAATGCATGCCATGATGCAGAGGATGCAAAGCAAAAAGTGGAAAAATTAATTCTTCGTATTTCTCAGTATCAAACTGGGGCTGTTACAATTCTACCCCCCTTACAGGAATCTCGTCCCGAGATTCTAGGCTTGAGTGAAGAAGGTGGGATATTCCTGTCGAAGACTAGTTTCTCGCTCCCAAGTCGCTTCTTCTTCGGAATGGTTAGACCATTGGATTTTGAGGAACTTGATGGTCTTGTTGCGGGTTTTCCTTTCCGCTTCATCCAACATGCGGACCGGATGCTCACGGTAAGTCAAATCATCCTGGAGGTCCAACACCTCATGATCAACCCCACGGATAGGATCCTTGAAACAATGGCGGAGTTGAGAGACATGGAACACATCATGCACCTCCGGGAAATTTGATGGTAGCTCGAGTTGGTAGGAGAGATCCCCTCGCTTGGCTATGACGGTGAAGGGACCAACATAGCGAGGTGCCAACTTTCCCTTGATCCCGAAGCGACGAATGCCTCGGAGGGGTGAGACTCGAAGGTAGGCTTTATCACCAATTTCATAGTGAACCTCTTGATGATGTTTGTCGTAGTAGCTCTTTTGCCTAGACTGAGCAATCTTGAGATTCTCTCGAATGATCCGGACTTTTTCCTCGGCCTCATTGATCACATCAGGACTGAATAGTGACCTTTCTCCAGTTTCAGACCAATTCAGAGGAGTCCGGCATTTTCTCCCATAAAGAACCTCAAATGGAGCCATTTGGAGACTAGCTTGGTAGCTGTTGTTGTAGGAGAACTCGACGAGGGGAAGGTACTTTTCCCAACCCTTACCGAAGGAGATAACGCATGCCCGACGCATGTCCTCAAGAACTTGGTTCACCCTTTCAGTCTGACCATCAGTCTGAGGATGATAGGCTGTGCTGAAGTTGAGACATGTTCCAAGAGCGGTTTGGAAGATTTGCCAGAATTTGGACACAAACAGACTACCATGGTCTGAGATGATCCTCAAAGGAACACCATGCAAAGGAACAATCCGGGCCATATATAGCTCAGCCAGTTTAGCAGAATTGATATCCTCGCGAACCGGAAGGAAATGGGCGACTTTGGATAGACGGTCAATGACTACCCAAATGGCATTGTTACCCTTTGGTGATCTTGGAAAACCGGTGATGAAATCCATACCAACTTCATCCCACTTCCACTCGGGAATGGCTATGGGGCGAAGGGTACCAGCTGGCCTTTGATGTTCAGCCTTCACTCGGCGACAGACGTCGCATTCAGCAACGTACTTGGCAATTTCCCGCTTCATGCGAGTCCACCAGAATCTGTTGCGGAGGTCTTGGTACATTTTGGTGCTACCAGGATGGATGGATATGGGAGACTCATGGGCTTCTTGGAGTATCAACTCCTTGGTATTTCCCCTCTTAGGCACCACAAGACGGTTCCCAAAATAGACTACACCGGAGTCATCGATGGAGAAACACTTGGCCTTCCCACTTGCAATATTCTTTTTGATCTTGCGGATGCCAGCATCATGTTGCTGGGCGGCCTTGATTTCATCCTCAAGAGTGGGTTTGATCTCTAGGTTAGCTAGATATCCGGAGGGAACAATCTCCAGATTTAACCGAGCAAATTCCTCGTGGAGAGCAGGTTGAGCCTTTTCCACCATCAGAGTATTGCAATAAGCCTTGCGGCTCAGAGCATCTTCCACGACGTTGGCCTTGCCGGGCTGATAATTGAGTGTCACATCATAGTCTTTGATTAGTTCCAACCATCTTCTCTGTCTGAGATTCAGATCCGGCTGGGTGAAGAGATATTTCAGACTTTGATGATCAGAGTAGATCTCGCAACGGTTGCCCAACAGGTAGGGCCTCCATTGCTTCAGAGCGTGAACCACGGCAACAAGCTCTAGATCATGAGTTGGATAGTTCTGTTCATGCGGTTTGAGTTGTCGAGAAGCATAGGCTACCACATGGCCTTCTTGCATCAGCACACAGCCCAAACCTTGCAATGAGGCATCACAGTAGACAACAAAGTCCTTGTCTGTGTCAGGAAGGACAAGCACAGGAGTGGTGGTGAGCTTGACCTTGAGAGTTTGGAAACTTTATTCAGCTTTGTCTAACCACACAAAATGTTTATTTTTCTTGAGGAGGTCAGTCAGTGCCTTGGCTATCTTGGAAAAGCCCTTGATGAATCGGCGGTAATAACCTGCCAATCCAAGGAAGCTACAGATGTCTTTGACGGTCTTTGGAGTAGGCCAATCCAGGATTGCCTGAATTTTGTCAGGTATCACCGCTACTCCAGCAGCTGACACCACATGACCTATGAAGATGAGCTCCTTTAGCCAAAACTCACACTTGGAGAACTTGGCATAGAGGCGATGATCACGAAGCTTGGTCAGAACTAGCCGAAGATGCTCAGCATGTTCTTCTTCGGTCTTGGAGTAGACAAGGATGTCATCGATGTAAATTATGACGAACTTGTCAAGGTACTCGAGGAATATGGAGTTCATGAGCCTCATGAAGGTAGCCGGAGCATTGGTGAGGCCAAAGGACATGACGGTATACTCATATAGGCCATAACGAGTAGTGAAAGCCGTCTACGGGATGTCCTCTTTTCTGATTTTGATCTGGTGGTAGCCCGACCTCAGATCCATCTTGGAGAATACCGTTGCACCAGCTAGTTGATCGAATAGGTCAGTTATTCGGGGAATAGGATACTTGTTCTTGATGGTTACCGCATTCAGAGGGCGGTAATCAACAACCAGACGAGGAACATTTGAATCCCTCTTCTTGACAAAGATGACCGGGCAGCCCCAAGGTGAGCTACTAGGCCGGATGAATTCTTTTTCTAACAGCTCATCAAGTTGCTTTTTCAGCTCAGTCACCTCTTCCGCTGGCATGCGGTAGGGCCTTTTGGAAATTGGAGCTGTTCCCGGAACCAATTCAATGAAAAACTCCACGCTTCGATCAGGTGGCATGCCAGGCAATTCCTCAGGAAAGACGTCGGGGAATTCACACACCACATTTACCTCATGCATTTCGGGCGGGGTGATCCCTTCCATGAAGTATAGACTGGTCTCTGGAGAGAGGGGTGTGGCAGCGGATGGAGCTGCGGATGAAGGGGACCAGTAACACACTGTCCCGTAGCTTGGGTGGATCACTTTGACAGTCTTGGCAGCACAGTCCAGGTTGGCCTGGTATTTGACTAGCCAGTCCATGCCCAGAATAACATCCAGACCATCCGACTTCAGCGCTATCAACTGGAACGGAAAAGGTATCGAACCTATGGAAATCTAAACCTCAGGAGTAATCCACTTGGTTTGCCAACGAGACCCTGGTGTTTTAACCACTAGAGGGGAGTCCATGTTCTCAAACGGTATTTGGTGGCTATGTGCAAATGATATGGATATGAAAGAATGCGATGCTCCAGAATCAAATAACACCGAAGCTGGATATGCATCAATTTGAAGCGTACCCATGAGAACACCGGGGTCCTCTTCAACTCCTTCAGCCGAGACGTGGTTCAGCCGTCCACGGCTGACAGTCGTAGCCTTGGCGGCCGGTGTGGAGGGAGCGGGTGCCTTCTCAGGACAATCCTTGGAGAAATGACCCGACTGGCCACAGTTGTAGCAAGTGAGCCCCGGTGGTGCAGGCAGCCGAGGTCGAATACCACTCCCGGCCGCACCCAAGGTCGATGTAGCTGGGCGAGGCGGAGGTGGCAAGTATCCTGAGGGACTTGGCATGAAAGGAGCACGTGGCACAGCGCTGAAAGGCACGAAGACCCTGCGCTTCTTGCCCTCAGAAGAGGAGGAGCTCTACTTGTCCACAGGAGCTGGCCTCTTGGAAGCTTCCAGCTCCTTCCTACCTTGCTCCATAATGAGAGCCTGGTTGTAGAGCTCCTGGTAGGACTGGAACTTGAAGGGTAAGAGCTCGTATCGGAGCCGAGGTGCAAGCCCCTTGCAGAACAGATACTGCTTGTCCTCGTCGTTTGTCACGTCCCGAGGGGCGTAACGGGAGAGGTGGTTTAATTCACACCCATAGGATTGGACGTCCATGCGTCCCTGGGTCAAGTCCAGGAACTCCCTCCTCTTGAGGTCCATGATGGGCTTGGGGATGTAGGCCGCACGGAAGGCGGTGCGGAACTCCGCCCAGGTGAAGGCATGGCCAGCATCAAACATTGACACATGGCTCTCCCACCAAGAGCCGGCGGGTCCATTTAGAAGATAGGTGGCGAAGTTGACTTGTTCCGCCACCGGAACATGCAAGGCCGCAAACTTGCGCTCGAGGGCACGAAGCCAGTCATCCGCATCAAGCGGCTCTCTAGCTTCAGAGAAAGTGGGAGGTTGGGACCGCAAGAACTCAGTGAGAGTGTTGCAGTCATTGTTCCTCCGTGCCCGTTGTTGCACCAACTGCTCGAGCAGTCGCTCATTTCGCAGCCGGTTCTCCTCGATAGCCATCAGAACCTCCGCCATTGAGGGTGGCGGCGGTGGCTCAGGATCGCCTGGGTTACCACGACGAGTAGGAGCCATTCTGAAGATTTGGAACAAGTACATAGTTAGTAATCATCTCCGGACATTTAGGATAGATCATTAGAGTCCTTCCTGATATAGATATTACGATGGCACTAACAAGAAAGACAAGAACAAAACAACCACGTGTGACACCATGTCAACGCGGCGATAGCAAACAGAAGTAACGGACTCGAGACATACACCGGACGGTAGGAACCCAACCCCGAGAACCTAAATTCGACACCACAATTAAAACAAATAGAGGTAAGGTAACTCAGAGTAGAGCGAGTTGGATGAGGAGTAAAAAGAATCATAAGAGGGTTTTCACAACTCATTTTTAGGTTATAAATAATTTTTAACACTAGACTCGACATCGACCAATAGAAAGGGTTTCCTATAGGCAGTCCTGCTCTGATACCAACTTGTAGCGCCCCGACCCCGGAATTATGCAGAGAGGCTATGTAACCCACAGGCTATGCTACACAATCGAAGGGCATGGGATTACCGCTCCCACACAACACATCGATCATGCCATAAACACTGGCATAGCTATCAATGCATAATAAGGAGATCAAGACTTGTGGAACAACTGGCACATTACAGACTCTACGACACAAAAGATCATATAGCAACTCAATATATGAGAAAGATACAAATAGCACAACAGGGGTCACAGACCCATCATTACATCAAGCGGAAGCAAATTATGTTGTCTAACAACAAGATACAAAATATGGCCTAAGAGGCCTACAGATAAACATCCCAGCCAGCTTGTTCCACGACGTCCCAAGCTGCCACCTGGGAACCCCGAACTACTCGTCGATGTCCAAGAAGAAACCACCTGTCTGCTCGGTGTCGTCCTCCTCTGAAACAAATTATAAAACCAGCAAATAGGGACTGAGTACGACGTACTCGCAAGTTTAGTAGGGTGATATAGGCCCAATGATGACGGAGGCTCTAAAGTTGTATGGTAGTTATTTTGCATAAAGCTAGATTTCAAATTTAGAAACATAATGACCCATGGCATCGATTACTCAGAAGGTTTTTCATAAAGGGGATGAGATAGTAAACGTTTTATCTTCGGTTCTCATTGAACCAACTTGTAGCCAGAAACCTCTCATCTCCACCAAGGCACCCCCTCGAATCACCCTCGAGAAAATGAACCTTTTATCACACGTTGAAATGCAACCTTTAGCTGCCAAATTAATTAATTAGGTTCAGGTTCTCTATGAGCTAATCCGCCTTCCCCAAGATTTGTCCATAACCGCGGACACGGCTTTTCGAAAAGATTTAACCCTGCAGGGGTGTACTAATTTACCCATTGGTACCGTCCGGCTCACCTGGTTGGCTCTCTTCCGTGGAAAGCCGGCGAGTGGGTGCGGTTAGACCTTTACATTGCATGAGGCTTACTCATCAGTGTGCGGAAGGACGGGTTCAGCGCCTCCAATGCCCTGCCCCGCGGCCACATCCTAAACACCACCGTCCTCATCGTTTCGTTTTCCACCCACACACTCACACGCAAATGGAAATAGCAAACTAGAGGACCCTTGACAAGCCCCTCACAAATTATTCGGTCACAGGGGATTCCATATGTCCCCACCGTTGGAAGCACGCTCGGTTCTTGGTTCTAGCTAAAAGCACTCTCAGCCTAGGCGACATGAATGAGGCAAAACACCATCCCCTGATGGCAACTCATCCAAGTCTTTAAGCATTTTAATTATTTAACACAAGTAACCACCATATCCGACAATTTCCATCAACATCGTAATTATGGAAATAAATCACCGGACAATCTAGAATTTCACTAAGCATGGCTAAGCATAGCTAAGCATATATATACAACAATTATATCTTTGTCTCAGGCCAACACACCAAACCTATGGTTCATAGGTAGGGAAACATGTATTGGTTCGGGGAACAACATGCATTCATAGGATACTCTAGTATTGACCTAAAATTGACATAGAATCGAATGCAATATTATGCTGGATAAAATAAGTTTATAAAACAATAGGATGCTAGATGCCAAGAAGGTTAGGTTATCTCTTGCCTTGCTGTCGGGGCGTGTAGTACGACTCGTCGGGGTAGGTAGGGGAACCCTCGACTGCGGAATCTATTGATACCCAAACAATCATAGAAGAACAAATAAATAACACAAAGACAAGTGCAATGCACAATCATGATGGTATGTCAATTTCATGCAGTGGTGACATCATATTATTTAACTAACACAATTAAATAGGGTGCCAAATAATTAGTGCAATTATTTGGAAGCAACCCCATATTTAACTTAATGGCCACATCGTTTATAATTTATTACATTACTAAAGAAGTGGCTTAAATATGCATGAATATGACATGATGGAGTAGGTATTGTTCTTCTGATCGTTTTGGTACCTTATTTGTAATTTTCCGAGTTTCGATGAATAAATAGTAAATTAAATGATTATTTGAATTTAATTCTTTTAATCAATGAAAGAAAACATCAAAGTAAAATTTGTGAACATGATGTGATAATTGCATGGTTTGATAGCAATTGAAGTGTTGATCACACTGATATTTTATTCACAATTTTTGGTTAATTATTTAACAAGTTATGATTTTTCCCAATTTGGTATTATTTATGCCATTTTAGGAATTCTTAGATAAACAGCAAGAATATAATTTCAAAAGACCATTACAATTATTCTAACATGTAGAGTTTTTTTCTGAACAATTTGGTATTTTATTTGCTAAAATTGGAGCAATATTTAAATAGATAACAATTGTTTTAATTTGATTTTTAAAACCAAAAAGGAAAAACAAAAACCAGACAGGCCGGCCTCCAAACGGCCAGGCCGGGCTCAAGGCCGGGCAGGCAACCGAGGCAGCCGGCCTCGTGGCCGGCCCAGACCAGGCACCGGGCCGGGCACTAGCCCGAGGCTTCCGGCCTTTTGGCCGGCCCAGGCCGAGAGCAAGGCCGGGCTGGCTCCCGAACCAGCCGGCCTCACGGCCGGACAGGCCGGTATCCAAGCCGGGCGCGCGGAGCGTGCGGCGGCACCCGACGGTGACCGACGGCGACGGTGACGATGCGACGACGAGAGGGAGAGAGAGGGAAACGGAGAGAGCCTAAACGAACGCGGAGCTCACCAGAGCAAGTGGCCATGGTCGGGGGGGGGGTTGTGGTGGCCGGACGACGATGCGAGTGTGCTCGACGTGCAACGGCCGGCGGCGGGGAAAACCAGGACGGTGTCGGTGATTTCGGGCACCCCGGCTCAATTGCTTCGGCGTAGAGGAAGAGAGGGACCCGACAGAGGTTTCTACCGGCGTCGATCTGCGCGGGGCGGCGCCAATCAGCGGCTATTCGACGGCGGGTGCAAGCTCGGGCTCGGCGGCGAGGAAAGTAAGGGAGGGGAGAGGGAAAAGGAGCAGGTGGAGGGGGAAACGGGGCAGGTGGGCGTCCCGGGCGTCGTGGGCGTCGTCTTGACCTCCAGCGCGACAGTGGGGGGGGCGGCAGCGTGCGGCATGGCGCCGGCCACTGTGGCGACAGTGTGGAGAGAGAAGAGAAGATTTTCGCAAAACCCCCTGGCTCAATTTTCTTTATTTGCAAATTGGTCCAGCAGCAGTTTAGTGAATTTAATTGAGGCCCTAAACCATTTTTATAAATTCTGCAAAAATTCATGTGGGCTCTCAATATCATCTAGAAGCTCCACAAAAATCTCCATGTCCTCTCAAATTCATGTGGGCTCTCAATATCCCTTAATTCTTCAAAGATAGCCAAGTCTCCAATGTCCTCCAACAACACCTATTGATCAAGTTGAAGCTTGTTTGTCCCCAACCAAGTTGGGTCCTAAGGGGTTAGTCACAATAGGCTTGGCAACCTAAATGGTTCTTTTTTGACACCACTTTGAGTTCCCACATATTTGGCAAACACATTGCCAACCCTAACCTTCCCAAGAGAGTAAACATCATCAATTAAGATGGGGTTGGATAGGTTACCGATGGTGCACGAAGAAGCAAAGTGACCCTTGCCACGGCAAAGGTAGCAACATCGACTCTTCTCTTTCTTCTTAATAGGCTCCTCAAATTGAGGAGCATTGACGACTTGAGTCTTCTTAGGAGGTGGCCTTTGTTCAACTCGTGGTTGAGCACGAGATTGAACAAGAGGCCGCTTCCCTAGTTGCTTCTCACTAATAGGCTTATTCTTCATTGGGCAATCCCGAGCACGGTGTCCTTCTAGCTTGCACTTGAAGCAAATAATCTTGGCCGGATTCTTGACTTGTACTTGGCCCTTCTTCTTATCAATCTTGGACTTGTTCTTGTTGTTGGAGTTGAATTCAAGTCCACTCTTGTCATTGGGCGATTGTTGCACACTCAACATGTTGTCAAGTGCACTCTTCCCTTCATGACGCTTTTCGAAGCCTTTCTTCATAGAAGTGGCTTGGACCTTGTGCTCATTTCTTTCCTCTACATGGTTAGTGACAACACAAGTACTAGAGGAGGTAGATGCATCTTTGTTAGAGCAACAAGGCAAGGAAAGTAATTCATCACATGATGCACCAACATTATGAGTGGATGAACTACTAGGACTAGCACTTGGCAATATAGCATTTTTAGATAAAGTTGTGCCATTGTCCACATGAGGCTCACTAGATGTTACCTTGGTAGTGATGGCCTCAAGAGCTAACCTTAGCTTAGTATGGGAAGATAGAAGATCCTCATTAGAGCTAGAAAGCTTTTCATGAATTTCTTCCAATTTCCCATACATGCTAATTAGCAACTCAAGTTGAGCCTTTAGCTCAACATTCTCCTTCAAAACAGATGCTTCACAAGAAATGGAGTTAGTAGCACAAGCATCATTATCATTAGTAATGGAAGAAGAAAACTTGGCAAGCTCTTCCTTAAAGCTAGCATTTTCCTTTTTCGTGACTTTATATTTAGCAATTGCATGGTCACGTTCTTTAATGAGTTTAGCAATTATTTCATTATGAGACTCTTCAATAGATTTGAGTTTCTCCTCAAGAGAAACCCGAGTCTCATTCTCTTCCTCAAAGGCATACTCAAAATATGCTTTTTCATCCGCATCCTCTCTTTCAATCCTTCCTTTTTCAACAAGGCTTGCTTCCAAAGCCTTAATAGTAAGACCACACTCAATTAGGGTTTCCATAATTTCAAAGAGGATAGCATGAGCATTTTTATTTTTAGGAAGGGCATTAAGAACAATTAGACCTTTCTTATGAAAGGATTCATCATCATCCTTATCATCTTCTTCATCATTATTATCATTATCATCACTACTTGAGCATTTAGCCATAAGGCAAAAGATGGTTGATGAAGAAGAACAATTAATTAAAGAACTACACAAGTTCACATCTTGTTCCATAGAAAATTGAGTTTCCTCTACATTATCAATAATACAAGAATTAGAGGAAACACAAACATTTTTATCATGGCAACAAGATAAAGCAAGCATATCATCAAGAGATTTATTCAAGCAATTCTTGGATGATATGCAAGGACTATCAACACTAGCATGTATGACATTTATAGTGCTATGTGTGTTTAGGTTCAAAGATGAGGCATTGCAACAAGATAGAGATAAAAGATCATCAACAATGAGCTCATTATCATTATTGCACAACCTATCACTACTCACCATCACATTAGTTTGTGGCTTACCACATTTTGGTGAAGTAGACGAAATTGAGAACTCATTACGCCCGGAGGTGGAGGGAGACCAATCATCCTCAATAGTCATGGACTTGTCGTATTTATCTTGAAGCTTTGTCCACAATCCATGAGCGTTCCGGAGAGACATGATTGACTCAAAAACTACAACACTCAAAAATTTGCAAAACTCATTAGAAGCTAGAGCATCTAGATATAAGTTTTTCTCATCCTCTAAAGTCATACTTTCGTAATCCTTTGGAGGAGAAAAACCTATATCTAAGATACGCTCAATATTTGGGTCCAAGACCCGTAAGTGACTAAGCATATGAGTTTTCCAAACATTAAAATTTGTGCCATCGAATATAAAAGTGGGATCGTGCACTAATTCTCTAAACGAAATCTTTACTCTCTAGGCAGTAAAGCCCAAAAAGAGAGCCGAGACTCTGATACCAATTGAAAGAACAAACGATGTCGCCTAGAGGGGGTGAATAGGCGATTAAAACTTTTTCGGTTTAAGGCTTGACAATTGCGGAATAAAACTAGGTGTTTAAATTAACAAGCCAACAACCTAAATAAACTAGGCTCACCTATGTGCACCAACAACTTATGCTAAGCAAGACAAACAACAAGGTGATAGCAAGATATAAAACTTCAAGCACGAAGGCTATCACAATGTAAATTGCATAAGTAAAGAGCTCGGATATAGAAATAACCGAGGCACGCGGAGACGAGGATGTATTCCCGAGTTCCTCCTTGTTAAGGGAGTACGTCTCGTTGGAGGGGTGTGAGCTCACCACAAAAGGCCTACTCAAGATTCCACAAAAGGCCTCACCCTATTCTCCGATGAACCTCACCCCAAGGGTTAGGTTCACCTTCCACTATCGGAATCCTTCAAGGCGGAATCCGGAGCCTTTACAACGATCTTGGGGCACACACCCACAACTCAATCGGGGGCTCCCAAACCTTGCCCGAAGCTTTACAACTCGAAGTCTTCGCGACACCACCAACCGTCTAGGGTACACAATGCACCCAAGAGGCACAAGCTCTTGGGAACACAATGCACCCAAGAGGAACAAGCTTCTCGAACTTCAATCCCACGAATCTTCGTGGAGAGCACAACCCGATGCAACTAATGCAAAAGCAAGAACACAAGAAGTGCTCAAATCCTTCACTCCCAAATCCCCACCAAATGTAACAAATTCTTATGGGGGGAGAAGAGAGGAAGAACAAAGAGGAGAATCACCAAGAACTCCAAAATCAAGATCTGCTAGGTTCCCTTCACTTAGAGGAGGAATGGATTGGTGGAAATGTAGATCTAGATCCCCTCTCTCTTTTCCCTCAAAAAGTAGCAAGAAATATTGGAGGGATTGAGAGATCTCAAGCTCAAGAAATGTCAACAATGGTGGAGAGAGAGAGCTAGAAGAGATGCTGAAAAAATGGGGAAGAAGGCCCCTTTTATAGGGGGCCACAAAAAATGGCCATTGGGGCAAAAAATGCCTCAGCCCGACAGCCCGGCCTGTGGCCGGCCTGCACCCCGGCCAGGCCGGCAGGCATCACAGGTAGTGAGGGAAGCATCCAGGCGCAGGGGAGCCGGCCTATGTGAAAGAGCATAGTTGCCCCCATGTGTTGTTTTGGTAATTAATGACAATCTCTATGGACTAATGGTTGCATTGAGTTATACTTGTAGTGTTTGTCCATAGGAGTGCTTGAAGACCATATGTTGGTTTCAAGGTGGAAAGAAGAATATTAAGTGATGACCAAGAGGTTTAAAGTGTTATCTGAAGAATGGTCATGATGGTGTTGAGCATAGTGCAAGTATGTCTTGAAGATTAAGATTGAGTGAATGTTCATGTTGATCTTCAAGACATCATCCTTATGAAGAGATAAGTAAAGATACAAGTTGATTAGTGCAAGTCCAAGAAGAGCATCTTGAAGAGATCACATGCTTGTAGCTTGTCACCCTTTTGGAGATAATGGTCAAGTGAAGATGATCTCCCATAGTGGCATATGGGGGAGCAATCTTTGAGTCTTCACCGAGCAAAGCACAATCAAGAAAGGTGATCCACTTGAGAGGAGATCAAGATCGTCATCATATAGATCAAGTGGAATGCGCAAGGCAAAGGTATGATCTTGTTAGGGTTTCTATTTTACCGGTCTCGCGGTGTAGTTGGGAGACCGGGTTTTAGGATAGGTAACCGTACTATCAAGAGGGGCTCTCAAGTGAGCTTTAGCGTATCGGTCGTAGAGAGCTCAAACCTTTGCATATTTGGCATCATCTTTATTGGTTCTTATTTGTTTCTTATCGTGGTGTGGTCTTGGTGCTTGTCGTGCTTGTCATGACAAGGCCAAGCTCATCGAAAACGGTTTTCGTATGCGTCTTCCATTGCGTTTTCGATATTAGAAATATTGTCGGTTTGTCCTCGAGAAATTATCCACACATACATGTGTTGAGAATTTATCTCTTAATTTCTTTCAAATATTTCCAAGGATAGCTACTATCATCTTCTTTCCAACAAAATTGGTTTCACCTCTTCCGGACTTCATTTGCAAAAGATATGACGGTTCCGGTTTGCAAGAAAGAGGTTTAACCTTTCCTCATTTGTTATTATAATATAGTGTTGGACTATGATGTTTTCCTGCATAATGTTGTAGTGCTTGTTGTGGTGATTCCAACAAGTCCAAGATTATCGAAAACGGAGTCCGGATACAAAAGTTATTGCATTTCCGGTATCAGACGTTTTCTAGACAGAAAAAGAAAAGAAAAGAAAGAAAGAAAAAAAAAGGGAAAAGGACCTGCCCAGCCTGGCCGGGGCATGGCCGGGCCATCTCGGTTCCCAGGCCGGCCATGATGGCCGGGCCAGGCCGGGCTGCTCTGTCCAGCCACGAAAAGTGGCCTAACGGCCATATTTTGGCTTCCCTTTTTAAGGGGTCTTCTTCTCCATTTTCATCCCCAACCTTCTTCCAACTCTTGAGCTCATTTTTCCCCATTGTTGACATTCTTGTGAGCTTGCTATCTCTCAATCCCTCCAATAGTTCTTGCTAGTTTTTGAGGGAAAAGAGAGAGGAAGTCTAGATCCGCGTTTCCACCGATTGATTTCTCCTCTAAGTGAGGGGAACACTTTGGATCTAGATCTTTGAAGTTTCTTTGTGTTTCTCCTTTGTTCTTCATCTCAAATCCCTCCCAAGCATTAGTTGCTTTGGTTGGATTCGGGTTGGAAGAACTTGACCACTTAGTGTGTTTTTGCCATTGCATTAGTTGCATCGGTTTGAGTTCTCCACGGTGATTCGTGGAAAGTGAAGTTGAGAAGCTTGTTTCTCTTGGGTGCTTGGGTGCCCTAGAGCTTGTTTCTCTAGGGCACGTTGGTACCCTAGACGGTTGTTGATTTCTCGGAGTCTTGGTGGCTCACGGGATTTGTTGGGAGCCTCCAATTGTGGAGTGTGACTCAACCTTGTTCGTCTCGGAGCTTTGGTAGCTACGAAGACATTGCCGGGAGCCACCAATTGAGTTATGGTGTGTGCCCCGGCCTTGGAGCATCAAGTCTTGGCGGCTCGGTGCATTTGGTGAAGACCCTCCAACTTGTGGAGTGAGCTTCATCCTTGTAAATGTTCTAGTTGTCAACCTCAACGGCAACATAGTGACAAGTGCCTCGCCACATTGGTGGTAAGACACAACGGAGATACGGTGTGCCATATAAAGGCTACTCGGTGTTTCACATTGGTGAACACCACGCCGCTCCAATGGAGACTAGCTTCCATTGGGAAGTGAACTTCGGGATAAATCATCGTCTCCAAGTGCCTCGGTATTTCTATATCCGAGTTTCTTACTTATGCTATTTACTTTGTGATAGCCATAGAGTTTGAAGTTATATATCTTGCTATCACCTAGTTGATTATATTGCTTAGCATAAGTTGTTGGTGCATATAGGTAAACCTAGCTAGTTTAGGTTTTGGCTTGATAAATTAAAACGTTAGTTTTATTCCGCATTTATTCAAGCCTTAACCGTAATAATTTTAAATCGCCTATTCACCCCCCTCTAGGCGACATCCGTGTCCTTTCACTGTGACCCCGGCCTGGGCCGGCCTGCCCGTAGTGGACCGGGCACGCATCCCAGGGCGCCGGCCTCATCCCGGCCTGGGCTGGTCGGCCAGCACGCGCGTGGGCCGGGAGGCCACCTGAGGCTGTCGGCCTCGTCCCGGCCTGGGGCCGGCCAGGCACATTTTTTTTTCTTTTCCTTTCTTTTTTGTCTAAAAATGTTCTGAGAGAGAAACGCGATAACTTTCACCCACGAACTTCGTTTTTGATAATCTTGGACTCGTTGGAATCGTCACAACGAGCACTACAATATTATGCAGATAAACATCATAGTCCAACAAGATATTATAATAGCAAATGGGGAAAGGTTATACCTCTCTTTCGCAAACCGGAAATGCTATATCTTTTGCAAATGAAGTCCGAATGACGTGAAACCAATTTTGTTGGAAAGAGGACGACAAATGCTACCCTTGGAAATGTAGCAAACAAGCAATGGAGATTTTGAAAAGAAATGGAAGAGAGAAACCTTCCGCACGGATGAACCGGCAAAATCTCCAATACCGAAAACGCAATAAAAGATGCATATGAAAACCGTTTTCGGTGAACTTAGCCTTGTCATGACAAGCACGACAAGCACCAAGACCACACTACGATAAGAGCCAAATAAGAACCAATAAAGATGATTGCAAGGATGCAAAGGTTTGAGCTCTCCACGAACGATACGATCAAGATACTCGGTCGAGAGCCCCTCTTGATAGTACGGCTATCTATCCTATAACCCGATCTCTCAACAAACATCATGAGACTGGTAAAATAGAAACCCTATCAAGATCATACCTTTGCCTTGCGCATAATCCACATGCGGTCGACGAAGACGACTACTCAAGACGAACCACCTTTCTTGATTGCGCTTTGCTTGGTGAAGATTCACATGTTGCTCCCCCATACACCAATATGTGAGAAGCACTCTTCGGCATATCTTCACATGGCCATGAGTGTTGATCAACTCGCACTTAGCCTTGATCAACATATAATCTTCTTCGCTTAGCCTCGACTCCAACAAATGGAGATCAAGCAACGCATATGGACACCTAAAAGTACAGCTTAATACAAACATTAGTCCATAGAGATTGTCATTAATTATCAAAACCACACATGGGGCAACCATGCAATTTCAGTCCTGTAGTCTTCCCTCTAAATAAGCTCGAGGTTCGTGTGTGCTGCTGGGTCTTGGCTCTCTGTCTAGCCATTCGAGATGTTCTTGGTCGCCATGGTGGCGAGCAGGGCGTGCTGCTGAATGACGACACGAGTGCTGGAGCTGGGCGGCGCGAAGGAAGGTGCATATTTCAGAGGAGCAACACATCGACGGCCCAAGTTTGGCCTCCAAATCTGATTGCCGAAAGGCGGCTTTGGATGCAGATGCATCCCTTTTTCAACCTCCATGAATGGAGGCTCTTCAATGGAGTCGTCCTGGCGGATCGTCTTCCACATCCCAAATGTTCCATCCCCGGTGAGGTAGAAGATGGCTAGCGGAGGCTCCAGATGGCCTTGATCGCTTTTCTTTTCCGCTACATAGGGTGTGTTGTAAAAAGAAAGGACTGCTTGCAATTTCTTGTTCTTTCAGGTCCCTATAAGTTGTAATCACACCAGCAATATTAAATACACTTTCCTCTTCGGAGTAAAAAAAATAAAGATGCCGAAGAAAGTTAGCGCCGACATGCACAAGTTCGACACTTGTGGGTATGGCCCCGACCGTAGAGGAAATAGTTTTCCCGAAGGGCCAAATGTGGCATTAGTTTGTCCATGGTTGGAAAAAAAAAACTCATGAGGGCAAAAGGTAAAACATTTTCGTTCGTACTCGCTGGAGCAGAGCAGAGTATCCCCACCCCACTCTGACAGCAGCCAGTGGTGCTGCCACGCAGAAGTTTCGTGCTCAGCGTGTAGAGTAGAGCACCCAGCAACTTGCCACCTAGAAGTTACCACCGCCGCCGATTCCCTGTCCGCATCTCCACCTTTTTTTTTTTTTTTTTTTGGATCCGCATCTCCAGTTCTCCACCTTGACCCTCCAGCTCTTCCCACCTCCCCCGTCTTCAGCAGTTCAGCTGAGTTGAGCTGCAAAGATATTTCCCCCTTTTTTTTTTCTCCCTCCCAACTGCTCCGCACTTTCCTAATCTTTTCCCTTGTTACCCTCGAGCTTCTCCCCGATCTGAGCACCACCTAATCGTCTTCCCAATTGAGCCGCATAATCTTAATCCTTGAGTAGTGGATAGATTAGTCGGTGCTCTGCTTCTGCTTCCTGCCCAGTCCAGATTAGATTTGCTTGTCATCTTCCTTTTGTGCTTGGGTGTTCACTCCAACTCGTCAAGATTTTCTACTCGTTGGTCTTCCTTGATTTGTTGCCTTTTCTTGGCGTCTAGTTCATTCTGTGCGGAATAGCCCGATTCTTAGCTTCAAGTCACATACCCTTACCCTTGTTATTTAAAAGTTGCCTTCATTCTGCCTTCTTGGAGGCAAAGTTTGTTCTTGTTGAGTTGGAGGAAGAAAGAGGGGACAAAATTTGTGTCTGCCAATCTTGTATGCCCATTTTCCCCTTAGTAAGCTCCCCTCAGGGTTGCCAATCATGAAATATTTGTGAACTATACGCTCCAATTCGCTGTGTCAATGTCTCCTCTGGCTCTTCTCCCTGCTCTGCTCGTCCTCCTCTGTCCGTCTCTGGTTTTGGCCTCCGGGCCCTCCTCCCGTCCCGGGCCGACCCTTCCATGGACCTGTGGAGATGACCAGTTTACTATCCTGAAGACCTCTGATGGTCGTCACAACGTGTCCATCAATGGGGTTTTGGTGCAGGACCGTGCTGAATGCTGCCAAAGGCTCCGCTCCTACTTTGGGAGTGGTTGCCTCCGCTGCGACGAGCAGTCCGAGGTGTGGAGGGGTGCGTGGATGCACTACTGCAGCGATGGGAGTCAATCTAGCTATGGTGAGTGGCTTTTATGATCCTGTTGATTAGTTATAGATGTCAATTAAAATCTCATTCGGTACATAGTGGGAGTGTTAATTTTTTGGTAGTGATTCATATGATTATTTCCACTATTTTTGCATATTCCATTAGAAGTTGAGAATTACCTTTAGTTGCAAATGCTATCTTATTGTATGAGGGTACATCGTAATGTATAGCTGCTTCCATTATTTCTTCTCAGACTAATCATTGACAAGTATTTTTTGGAACTTTAGCCTTTTAATGGACAAACTGATTGGTCATGTCTAGACTCTAGCCTACATAATTGTTATCTTCTTCAAATTATGAGTCATTCATTGAGACCAGCTAGTGGATAGTAGGTTTGAGGAATATGAAATCAGTTGCATAGTTGTGACATGTTATCTTTATTGTTGGCTGTTTTAGCCTCTGAGTTTCTATTTTTGTTTAAAATTTATGTACGGATTGATACTTCACGATAAATAATGCACGCGTGCATCGATCGATGCAGAGGCCGGAGGCTTTTCCCTTATGTTCCAAAAAGGATGAAATCAGTTGTACTTGTATGTTGTACTCGAATCTGTTTTTTCTATGACTTTGGACAACAAATATAGGAAAAGACGGTTAGACATATTTAGTCTCACACAGCAACTAACAGAATTAGAAGTCCTAACTGATGTAGTAGGTTGTGCAATCCACATATACTCCAACACCCCCTCTCATGTGTGGCTCATAAGGCCTAAACGTGAACAGAAAGAGGAACTGATCGTTGTAGGAACTGACCCTAGCTCAGTTTAGTGGTAGCTATGAGTGTACAGAGTACAGACCCACCACTCAGGTTCTGATCGTTGTCCCACTTGAACCTGGGTGCCTATTTCTTCTTTCAATGAGAAGTTACCTAGTTCCTCCTAGGCAATCTACTTACCCCTATTTATTTTTTCAGTTAGAAGTTAAATAGTTCCTCCTAGGCAATCTACTTACTTTTTCTATTCTATGTCTTGCTACATATATCTGATAAATATTGTTTGCTAAGTTCTATGTCTATTCGTTATGAAATGTAGTAACTTCAGTTCCAAATATGCCAAGGAAGCTTTTGAAGCAGCCATCAGAAAATATTGCAAAATATGAAGATGACCCATGTGGAAACATGGGACTGCATGAAAATGAACAGGATGCCAGTGATTCATTGGAAAAAGAGGATACTCTCTTGGCTGTGCCAGGTGTGCTCCTCCTATGCTGTGGTCTCATGCTTCCATGTTTTCACGCTGAAAGAAAAGAAGGAAGTAGACACAATACTACATCCATTCAGCGCAATGCAGGTGAGTCAATGTAACCTGTGTTAATGTTCTTTGATATTACGAAAACGCTAATTCTTGCATATTTACGCTGGGATCAAAACTAAATACACCATAATATTTGTTGTGCGGACTCAAAATAGAGGCTATTTTGAGATAAATGAAAAATGTCTATCGCCGAAAGCACTTCTTTAAATAATGGAATCTTTTATTACCCATGATCTCTGCATCCTAGATGCATCCAGTTCAAGCACTACACTGAGTATGGTTGGTCAACAATAATGCTGCATGAGAGTTTAGTTATAAAGATGTTGATGTTGGGGTGAAACACACATAAATTGGTTTTCTTGTGTCTGTGTGTCTCTATGGAAATAAATCCAATCATGTGGAAGTAAATGTCCATACAAACTAATGGTAAATAAAATTGACTGAACTTCATGAAAACAAGGCAACTTACAAATAAAACTGTAAACCTAAGCACATTACATTTGAAAGAAGGCCAAGCAAGATAGTGGACGGAATGAACACATGACCCCACATGTCAGCAACTTATGAGGTTTGGTGATGAGGACGTGAGATGACAAATGGGCTATCAACTTTGATATCTGCTGGAGTTAAGATGTCGACAAAAGAAGTTGATTCACTGTTGCGTGCGTTGTAAATTTCTAATCTGCTACATTCCAACTACTATGTCCATTACCACAGTAGGTCAGTTATACCATTTCCCAACCTGCTGCTTGAGCTTATGAGGGACTTACTTCTGTTAAGCTTTTACAATGTAATATCCCTGTCCAGATTAATTAGCTTTCATCGTGTAATGTTGTTTCACAAATATATGTAGCTCTAATCATGGTCATGGTTTCTCATCTCGCCAGTTCCATTTAGATGTCTTTTCATCTCATTGCACACAGAACAGTGAAAGAGTTAATGCCCTATACTTTTCACGTGGGTTATGATTTATGTCCATCTATCTGATATGAAAATAAATAAGTAATCGGCAGGGTTATTTGGAGTAAATGTTGCCTAGAAGAACTAAAACAAAGTAGTTGCAATTTTGCAAACAAGAACCACTAGCAAGTATTTGAATACTTTCATATTGCGCGAACTGCCCCAAATCTGCCTTTGTCTGCTAAATGGTTTGCAATATAGTACCATTGTGGTCTACTTTTTAATATTTCTCAGAATCTTGTCTGAATAATTTCATGCTTCTTCACAGTTGACTCTCTTTCATCCTTTGACGTAAGCACATCATCCGAGAAGGTCCCGCCAACTCCACATCGAATACCTCCAAGCCCTTCTAGATTCGCGCCGTCTCCACATATAGCTCGAGTCGGATCTGTTGACTTAAGTGTCCAGCAGATTCTCAGGGCGACTCAGAATTTCTCACATTCATTTAAATTGGGCGAAGGAGGATTTGGGACTGTCTACAGAGCTGTATTGTCAGATGGACAGGTTGTTGCAGTCAAGAGAGCTAAAAAGGTAGTGCCATGTCTATTATTTTTTATATTTTTGTGTTATTATTTATACTCCATCAAACTCTTTTGGTTTTCTATTTTTAGTTATGTTCTAATAGTGAAGAGTTTCTGTTGAAAGTAGCACAACTTATACAGTTCCTGGGAGCACCCTTTTATGTGCACCTGGGAATTAAGTTCTTCGATTTTCTGTTAACGGTGCATAATGAGTTCTACTATTTTTACAGGATCAATTTGCAGGTCCTAGAGATGAGTTCAGCAATGAAGTAGAATTGCTTGCTAAGATTGACCACCGGAATTTGGTGAGATTACTGGGTTATACTGATAAAGGAAATGAGCGTATTATTATCACAGAGTATGTTCCAAATGGCACTTTGAGAGAACACTTGGATGGTAAATATCATTTCCTGCCTTTCCCTTTAGTTTTAGCTTCAATTTTTATATGTATTTCTTCATTCACTCTGCAGGCCAACATGGCAGAACCCTGGATTTTCATCAACGCCTTGAAATTGCGATTGATGTTGCTCATGCACTCACTTACCTCCACCTATATGCAGGTAGGCAATCTACTTCTATAAACATTAATGTTCTGCAGCTTAAATGCGTTATATGCAAAATTATGGACTCATGAATAATATGGTTGAATTGTGTTAAGTAAAAGATTACATATCTAAGTCCTATTTGTTATTAGCTATTGAGCCATGCCAATTATGAAAACGTATTTTGATAACATCTGTATAATAATGTTAAAAGGGACTGAGAATTTTATACTGTGCACAGAGAAGACAATAATCCATCGCGATGTGAAGTCATCAAACATACTTCTGACAGACAGCTACCGAGCCAAGGTATCCGACTTTGGATTTGCTAGAAGTGGCCCTAATGACACAGAGAAGACACACATCTCCACAAAAGTGAAAGGAACGGCTGGCTACCTGGACCCTGAGTACCTGAGGACATACCAGTTGACTACTAAAAGTGACGTCTTCTCCTTTGGTATACTTCTTGTAGAAATTATTTCTGCTCGTCGCCCTGTAGAGCTGAAGCGGGCTGCTGAAGAGAGGATCACTATCAGATGGGTACGTTGTTATTACTTTTTTCCTTCATCTCCAGTTCATGGCAGCCAGTTCTACTTGTGAGAAAGTGTGGTCTATTAGTACCTTCATGTCTATTTAGGATGTCTATTTAGAATGTGTGTAGCCAATCTTAAAAGGTTTGACCAGAACATAGACAAAATTATTGTGACTTTTCATGTGGAAATGTTATTACTAGATTTATCATAACAGGACTACATACCATTATAATTTCTCCATAATGTTTATGACATAAGTTGAAAATAATGGTCAAAGGTGTATAAGACATTGGTTTTGAGCTAATTGTATCTGTTTTGAACTTTGTGCTCTTTAAAAACTTTACATGTAATAGCATATCAACAGAATAGAATCACTTGCAATGAAAATGAAGGGCATATAACTCTGTATTTCTGCAGACTTTCAAGAAATTCAATGAAGGCAACATGAGAGAGATATTGGACCCGTTGCTGGAGGATCGTGTGGACGAGGAGGTGCTGGAGAAGCTCCTTAGTTTGGCGTTCCAGTGCGCTGCTCCCACACGGGAGGACCGTCCGACCATGAAGGAGGTCGGAGAGCAGCTGTGGGAGATCAGGAAAGAGTACGGGAAGAGCGTCAAGCGAGTGTGAAAATCATGGAGAACATGAGCTCTTTAACGACGATATATTCTTTGTATGGGCACTTGATGATAGTATTTTGTGCTCACATAGTGTGCTCTTGAGATCCATGTCTTCCTCCCTGACCACTTTGTAGTGGACTATTTCTTCGTGGAGCTACGGTCCATTTTGCTGAATGTGCATGCAGTGCATTTTGTGTCTGAAGACTTTCTCTGAATATATAGTGATTTAGATATAATAATTGGATTGAAGTTTCTTTCTACTTGAGCCAGTGTAATGCACTAGCCTAAATGAAAAAAATACAGTATTTCACTTCACAGACCACGAACGAAGCAATTGTGGAATGAGAACCTCATATATTATTTTCGTAATTGAGAATCTCATATGTGACACAAAACCACTGATCGCTTGTTTATCCATCATCTTGATCTGTCGGTATTGATAGCATTTTCTGGCACAGGGAAGAGTTCTCTGATTAGAGATTGATGCCCCCTGAATGTATCCCTTTCTCCTACTAGCTGCAGTGGTCTTGGTCACCCACTCGGCCACTCGTCAGGACGGAGAGCTGGAGGGCCCACGTGCAGGAGGGGTTTATGTGCAAAATGTCGTCGAGTACATTACAGAGACGCTGATCTGTCGGTATTGATAGCATTTTCTGGCACAGGGAAGAGTTCTCTGATTAGAGATTGATGCCCCCTGAATGTATCCCTTTCTCCTACTAGCTGCAGTGGTCTTGGTCACCCACTCGGCCACTCGTCAGGACGGAGAGCTGGAGGGCCCACGTGCAGGAGGGGTTTATGTGCAAAATGTCGTCGAGTACATTACAGAGACGCTGCTCCTCTCTCTCTTCTCGTCTGAAATTGAAAGCCCAAAATCAGCCGGCGGATCTGTTGCTCCCCTCTGCCTCCGGCCGCCGTCTCGGCGCCGTGAGGTGGGGGGAGCCTCGGCTCCGGCCGTGCGTGTAGTGTAGGTCCTAGGTTTTCTAGGTGTGAGTGCCCAGATGGCGTCGCCGAAGACGGTGGCGGAGGCGTCGGTGTTTAGGGCTTCTTTCTCCTCCCCCTCCTTTCCCCGTTCCAGCGGCGACGCTGGGGAGGTTGTGGAGCTGTGGTGGTGCTCCGTGTGTGCTCGTCGGTGCGGAGAAGACGAGCTACGAGTGGAGATTTTGTCCTCTGGTCTTCTCTTCGTCATGGCTGGGTGTGCTCTGGCCCTGTCATGGAAGATCTGGAGGTGGTGCGGCTTGGTCCCGGCGTTGCTCGTCGGCGGCTGGGGTCGTCTGTACAGGAGCTTCAGTGTTCTTGCGCTGGGTGCGAGTTGCTGCTCGGCTGCTCCGTGGTCTCCGGCCGGCCGTGGTGGCGAGGGGAGAAGCGGTGTGGTGGAGCTGCTGGTTGCTGCTGCTGGGATGTGTGGTTTGCAGGTGAGGGTTTTGGCCGCTTCCTCGGAGGTGGGTTGCCGCTGGGCCCAGATCCGGTGCAGAAGGTGCTCGGGGTGCGTCCCCGGCCGATATCCTCTCATCGAATTTAGATCCAGTTCTTCGGAGCTGGTGGATGTTGCGGCTCGTCAACGCCACTGGGCTAGGAGCTCTTCTTGCTCCGCGGTGCGACTCTGCAGGCGTCGACTTCGTCGGGAGGTTTGCCTGCTCTTCGGTCGTGAGGAAGACGAAGAATCTTTCGGGTTTTCTGTTTTCCTGGTGGTTCTTCGTGTTGGGTTGTGGCAGCAGTGCCTTGCTTCGTTTCCTTTGCGTTTCTTTCAGCTTGTATCTGAATCTGTAATGTGTTCCTTTGCGTTTTAATACAAGTTTGGAAAATCAAAAAAAAAGCCCAAAATCCCTCCGCCCTGCCTCGCCTGTGAAATCCCTAAACCTAGAGAGTGGACGCCGCCGGCGCCGGAGACCACGAGGTTTCTCCTGAGCTGCTTCGCCATGACGACCGCAAGTTCGAGCTCTTGTGCGCTCTCCCGCCGTCGTCCATTCATCCCTCTCATCTCCTGCCCTACCTGCGGTAGGACGGTGAAGAAGTACACCTCGGGGACACGGAAGCACGACGGCTGGATCTTCTACAAGTGCATCAAGCATGGGGTAGGTCATTCTGCTCAAATGTAATTGTCTATTTACTGAAATTTTTCACCTTTTTGGCTGATTAGTTTCTTAATGCAAAGTTCTGATTTTGGTGTCTGTTTTGGTTTGATTTTGACAGTACGGTTGTAATTTCTGGCATTGGGAGCTCGAGTACGTATTTTTTCTGGTTGAGCACGATTATCTGCGTGGAGAAGAGACTTGTGTTGAAGCAATGGGGTGGGCTGAGGATAGGAGGGAGGAGCTTGTTCTTCGGCAGAAAGAACAGGCAGTGACTGGAGGAGGAGCAGCAGCTCAGGAGGAGATGTTGGTGCAGAACGTGACTGATTTGGTTAGTGCAGTGAAACAAGAGTTGTTTCTGATGAAGATTGGACTTGTGCTACTGTCAGCTGGGTTTGCTGTGGCCATTCTGAAGAAATGATCTACTGGATGAACTAGTTGTATGTGTGGATGATCTAGTGGATGAAGTAGTAGTGAGGTGATCTAGTGGATGAAGTAGTAGTGAGGTGATCTAGTGGATGAAGTAGTAGTGAGATGATCTACTGGATGAACTAGTTGTATGTGTGGATGATCTAGTGGATGAACTAGTAGTGAGACGATCTAGTGGATGAACTAGTTGTATGTGTGGATGATCTAGTGGATGAAGTAGTAGTGAGATGATCTAGTTGATGAACTAGTAGTGAGATGATCTAGTGGATGAACTAGTAGTTTGTGCAATGTAATAAAGGTAGTATGTTCTGTGCGATGTAGTGTGTAAGATCTAGGTATGAACCCAGTATATGGAATGTAATGAACCTAGTATGTGGTGCTTTTGTGCAAGTATGAAATGCTTTGTGTCTGTGTTTGTGAATCTCATGTCCGTGTTTGTTCTGGAGATACAAAAAATGTGCAATTGATGAAGTTCAAGACAGCTTGTTTTGGAGATGCAGAAACTGAGCAATTTGATTGTTCATGTATGTGTTTGTTAACAGGTCAAGCAAGGTTTTTGAGCCGCCAAAAAGTCGCTGTATATAGTCGCTGAGTCGTTTTCTCAAAATCAGGGCGACTCAGCGACTTGGGGTGACTATACAGCGACTTCTTTCGAGTAATGCATATACAGAAACTGACCAAAAGTAAGTCATAAATGATTCACAAACTGCAACATAGATAGATAGATACTAATTGATATATTTAAGCTAGCTCAAGTAGATGAGCATTATCCTGCCATATTTGTCTCAGTGAGCAAACTAAGAAACCTAGCAGTGAACTAAACCATCCAAAATGATCTAAATCTGCAGGACTAGCTCAAACAGATGAGCATTACACAGAAAGCATTACAGTGATCAAACTCAGAAACCATTCATTTTTTGTTTGGAGCCCTCAACTCATCAAACATGCTGATCTTGCTTGGTCTTGGATTGACACAAAGCTTCTTCATCATGTTCAAAGCTTGCACCAGGTCTTGATGCAGCTATCTTTGCAGCTCTCTCTGCAGCTCTTTGCTCCTATGCCAGCTTCTTCTCTGCAAGTTTCTTTTTCTTTTTCTCAGCTACACTCTTTACCTCTGCAATTATCTTCCTAGTCTCAACCTGAGCTTTCTTCTTAATTTCAGCTTCTTCTCTCCTTTTCTCCCTCTTTACTGCAAGTTCTAAAGCTCTTGCTTGTGCTTCCTGAGCCTTCTTTTCCTCCTGCAGCACTCTTTATCTGGCTGCATCCTCTGCTTTCTTCAGGTTTGCTGCATACTTAGCTTCTAGGATAGCTGTCTTCTTTTCTTCCAATGCTCTGTTCTTCTCTTGCTGCATGGCTAGCAACTGTTGAGCAAGTTGACCTTGCCTTATAGTGCTAGATGATGGTTCAGGCTGATTCAACATGTTCTGTGCAGCAGTAGTGAAAGAAGAGTGTGGAATAGGCACAGCTTCCCTATTCCTCAAAACTGGTATCAGCATTAAAGTTTAGTTTAGGTTAGTGTCGAGTTCAGTTAGTGTAGATGATGGTTGTGCCAAGTATTTACCTGTTGAATCATGCTGCCAACAAGGGTATCTTCATATGTTGGTGCTTGATTACTACTAGGTTGATTTCCCTGTTTGAGCAAATTCAGTAAGTAACAAGCAGTAGTAACTGAAGATGTATTCACAAATTGAGATAAGTTATAAAGACCACCAATCCAACCATTTGCTATGAGCTTCATATCATAGAAGTGGAAGCCAGTGTGTGGATGGAGCTGTTAGAGTTGTATTATGTGTCCATGTATACCTGTATAGTTCCCCCGTTGTATAAGGGGTTTTCTGCATATTTGCCACCTGTACATGTACTATATATTGTGGCCTTTGGCCCCCTGGGAATACAAGTTGCTATTTCCCTAACATGGTATCAGACCTAGGTCTAAATTTTTTGCACGCGCAACTTGTGCTGTCATCTTCTTGGGCCGCCGCCGCGTCTCCGGCCGCCACCGCGTCTCCGGCCGCCACCGTCGTCTCCTCTCCGGCCGCCGCCGCCCTGCGCCCTCTCTTTCCGGCCTCTCACCTCTCTCCGGCCGCCGCCGTTCCGCTGCACCGCCGCCTCGGCTTCCTCTCCGGCCGCCTCTTTTCGGCCGTTGTTCTTCAGGTCGTCGTTGTCCCGCGTCCTCCCGGCTTCGTCGCGGTCTTCTCCTCCACCTGGTTGTTGCTTGGTCGTCGCGGTCTTCTCCTCCAGCTGGTCGCTGCCGCCGCGGACGTGGGATCGATCTGTTCCTGGGAGCTGCTTCGGCCTCGCGGGATCGATCTGTTCGTGGGATCGATCTGCTCTGCGGCTCGATCTGCTAGCCGGCTCGGCCCACTGTTTTCTGGTTCATAAAAAAAAAAAAAGGTACAATGTCTTCGTCTTCAGGTTATGTCACCATCCCTCGCTGCCCCGTGATTTTTGATGGGACTAACTACACCGAGTTTGTTGGCTTCATGCGCATTCACATGCGTGGTCTTCGTCTCTGGGGTGTTCTCACTGGAGAGGTCCCCTGCCCCGCCGCGCCCCGTTCCTCATGTGGTTCCTATCGAGCCGACGCCACTGGTTCTTGCTGCTGATGCTTCTCAGTCTGATAAGGATGCAGCCGAGGCAACTCATGCCACTGCGCTTCGTACTTATGAGAAGCGTGTCACGGATTACGACGAATCTCTTGCCGCTTACCGTGATGATTTGGCTGCCTATAGTCAGTGGGTTGATGAGGATGCTCGTGTTGCGGCCGTTCTTTCTTCTAGTGTTCTTCCTCAGTATGCCTCTGAGTTTATGGGGCTCAGCACTGTCTCCGAGATGTGGACTCACCTTCGCCAGCGCTACCAGCCATCTGGCGATGATCTCTACCTGTCAGTGGTACGTCAGGAGCATGCTCTTCAGCAGGGTGACTCCACTGTTGATGAGTTCTACACACAGAGTTCTGCTATATGGCGTCAGCTCGACTCTCTTCGGACTGCTGTATGTGATACTTGCCCGTGTTGCCAGACTGTGAGGTCAGACTTGGAGTTTCAGCGCGTCTATGAGTTTTTGTCACGGCTTCGTCCAGAGTTTGAGCCTCGTCGTGCTCAGTTGCTTGCTCGTGGCCGTATTCCTATTTCGGAGGTTCTTTCTGAGGTTCGTGCTGAGGAGACTCGCCGTCCACGTGTTGTGGATGAGTCCACTGATGTGCCATCTACTTCTGGTGTATCATCTTCTTCTACTCAGCCGACTTATGGTCTTCGGGCTCGTCCTTGCCCTCCCCCTGACCGCTATTCTCCTCACCGTTATGGTCTTTCGGCTGTTGTTGAGCCGACCTCTTATCGTGATGCCGTTGCTCATCCTGAATGGCAACTTGCGATGGCAGAGGAGATTGCTGCCCTTGAGCGCACTGGCACGTGGGATTTGGTCTCTCTTCCTCCTCGTGTTCGTCCCATCACGTGTAAGTGGGTCTATAAGATTAAGACTCGCTCTGATGGATCTCTTGAGCGTTACAAAGCTCGTCTTGTGGCTCGGGGCTTTCAGCAGGAGCATGGTCGTGATTACGATGAGACATTTGCTCCTGTGGCTCATATGACCACTGTTCGCACACTTCTCGCTGTGGCCTCTGTTCGACACTGGTCTGTGTCTTAGCTTGATGTTAAGAATGCCTTTCTTAATGGTGAGCTGCGTGAGGAGGTTTATATGCAGCCCCCACCTGGGTATTCTGTTCCTGATGGTATGGTTTGTCGTCTTCGCCGCTCTCTCTATAGCCTTAAGCAAGCCCCCCACGCCTGGTTTGAGCGCTTCGCTTCTGTGGCGACTGCTGCTGGTTTTTCTCTTAGTACTCATGATCCGGCATTGTTTGTTCACCTTTCTGCTCGTGGTCGGACTCTTCTTCTTCTATATGTTGATGACATGATCATCACTGGTGACGACCCTGAGCATATTGCTTTTGTCAAGGCACGTCTTAGCGAGCAGTTTCTTATGTCTGATATTGGTCATCTACGCTATTTTCTTGGGATTGAGGTTTCTTCTACCTCTGATGGTTTCTTTATCTCTCAAGAAAAGTATATCTAGGATCTTCTTGCTCGTGCTGCTCTTAGTGATGAGCGTATTGTTGAAACTCCTATGGAGCTCAATGTCCACCTTCGTGCCTCTGATGGCGATCTTTTGTCTGATCTGACGCGTTATCGTCATCTTGTTGGGAGTCTTGTCTATCTAGCTGTCACTCGTTCGGATATTTCCTATCCTGTTCATATTCTGAGTCAGTTTGTTTCTGCTCCCACATCTGTTCACTATAGTCACCTTCTTTGTGTTCTACGATATCTTCGTGGCACGATATCCCACCGTCTATTCTTTCCCCGTTCTAGCTCGTTACAGCTCCAGGCTTATTCGGATGCTACGTGGGCTAGTGATACTTCGGATCGCCGCTCACTTTCTGCTTACTGTGTTTTTCTTGGTGGTTCTCTCGTTGCCTAGAAGACGAAGAAACAGACCGCAGTATCACGTTCGAGTGCAGAGGCTGAGTTGCGGGCTATGGCTCTTTTGACGGCAGAGGTGACTTGGTTACGATGGCTATTGGAGGATTTTGGTGTTTCTGTTACAACACCTACTATCCTCTTGTCAGACAGTATAGGTGCTATCAGTATTGCGCGTGATCCTGTGAAGCATGAGCTTACCAAGCATATTGGTGTCGATGCTTCTTTTGTCCGTGCTAGTGTGCAGGATCAGGTTATTGCTCTTCAGTATGTGCCTTCCGAGCTGCAGTTGGCGGATTTCTTCACGAAGACCCAGACTAGAGCTCAGCATGGATTTTATTTCTCCAAACTCAATTGTTGTGGATCTACCATGAGTTTGAGGGGGGGTGTTAGAGTTGTATTATGTGTCCATGTATACTTGTATAGTTCCCCCGTTGTATAAGGTGTTTTCTACATATTTGCCCCCTGTACATGTACTATATATTGTGGCCTTTAGGCCCCTGGGAATACAAGTTGCTATTTCTCTAACAGGAGCCACGGAGACTTAAGATGATCTTCGGTTAACCATAGCGGAAAGTAGAATTTCCACCATGAGAGGACGCAAGAACTCTGAGGTATCTGAAACTGAATCCTAACAGACGTCACCACAGCTTGTGTGGCACTGCCAGGCTGAATGAACCTTAACCATCAACACCAATCCAACCATTTGCTATAAGCTTCGTATCATAGAAGCCAGTGTGTGTGAATGGAGTCAGGGAGATTTAGATGATCTTCGGCTAACACAATGGTCAGATGGCCAACTGTCAGGCTGGAGTAATTCATGCAATGCCATAGTCTCGCATCAAGCTGGCCACTCTCTCAGCCACATCGACGCGGCCGTGCACCCGGCATGCCGCGAGAAGCACGGCGAAGCTAACCCTGTCCGGGCGCGCCACCATCCGCACCAACAGCCCCTCGGCCTCCTCGACCTCCCCGGCCCGTCCCAGCATCTCGACCATGCACGTGTAGTGCTGCAGCGCCGGCATCCTCACCCTGGCGAACACCTCCCTCCCCTCGGCCACCAACCCGGCCCTATCATCCATCTTATCATCGTCACCGCCTTATCATCCATCTCCCGCTCCCGCCCAACGAACAGGCCGAGGACATCCCGGCACCGTCCGTGCGCCGACATCGCGCTGGCCAGCGCGGTGCGCGCGGAGAGCGTCTGCGGTCTGCTCCTGCGCGGGCAATCCGTCGAACAAGTTGCGCGCTGAGGCCGGGTCGCCGCAGGCAGAGTAGGCGTGGATGAGCGAGGGGACGAGGATCGCGCCCCGGCGCAGGGCAGCGGCGTGGAGGGAGGCCACCAGCGGGAGGGACGGCAACGAGGCTGCGCGGCGGAGGAGCTCGGCGTAGCGCCGCCGCATGGCAGCGAGCCAGCGAGGGAGGGATGGAGGATATCGAATCGAAGATCTTAAGAGTGAAAATGCAACTCCTGCAAAGTTGTTCCTGCTGTTTCTGATCCTGGATGCGCCTCCTGGTCCTGGATATGTATCTGTAGTCGGACCTACTACTACCACGCTTCGAGGCCTCAGTTGATGCCTGTAATTCTGATGTGGCTTGTCACGATCCCCGTTTCCGCCGGAGATCTTCAGGACGTGAGGTGGATACAGGCTGCTTGTGGAGAGCAGCTACACCATGAGGAAGAGAAGATCCAGAGAAGAACCGGAGGAGGACAGAGGAAGAAGACGGGTTCAGTTCGTTCGTTTTCTGTCCTCATCCGCAAATGCTATATATCGCCCGCAGGCGACGCTTCAGGCTCGCGTCGCCTGCGGGGTGGCGCTAGTGGGCTGGCCCGTTTCGGCGGCTTTTTTACTATACCGTTTTTCTTCGTTTTTTTTTTTCTGTTTTCCTGTTTCTTTCACTCATTTTTATTTCTGATTGTTTTTCAGATGTCGAAAAAGGTTTCAGATTTTAATTTCTTTTCTTTTTATGTTTTTTATTTTCTTTTTCTAATTTTATTTTTCGTTTCTTTTTCTATTTTCTTTTTTTCTTAATTTTTTTTCAGATTTACAAAATGTTCAGATTGCAAAAATGTTCCAGAATAAAAAAAATCAAATATGAACTTTGTTCAGACTCAAAAAAATGTCCAGATTGAAAAAATGTTCATATTAAAAATTTGTTCAGATTAAAAAATTGTTCAAATTTGAAAATTGTTCAGGTTAAAAAAAATTCAGATTGGAAAAATGTCAATATTAAAAAAATACAGATTACAAAATTGTTCAAATTTGAAATTTGTTCGGATTCAAAAAAAATTCAGATTGGGAAATTGTTCATATTAAAAAAAATTCAAATTCATTTTCAAAAAAAATTTCATGCACATTTTCCGTTCACCGATATTTTCTGTTAATTTTTAAAATGGTTCAAAAATAGTTTACGTTCACCGACATTTTCTGTTCTCTTTCAAAAATCGTTCAAAAATAGTTTCTGTTCACCTATATTTCCTGTTCACTTTTAAAATTGTTCCAAAATAGTTTCTGTTCACCGACATTTTCTGTTGACTTTTAAAAATGTAAAAATAGATTCCGTTCATCGACATTTTCTGTTCAAATTTGGAAAAAAATTAGCGCTGAAAAATGTTCAAAATTAAAATTTGTTCAATTTTAAGAAATTTCAAATTTGGAAAAAATCCTTTCGAACATTTTTTACAAAAATGAACAATTTTCAAATTTGAACATATTTAAATTTGTTCAAATTTTCAAAACTGAGCATTCTTCAAAATCATAAAATAAAGTGAAAATAAATTAAACAAAAAAAGAAAAGAAATAAATCGCTTCGAGGCGCGCGTCGCCTGAAGGACATCCACTAATGGGCCGGCCCATTAGTCGAATACTTCTTTTTTCTGTTTTTTATTTCTTTTCTGTTTTTTTTCTTTTCTGTTTTTTGTTTGTTTAATTTATTTTCACTTTATTCATGATTTTGAAAATGTTCAGTTTTGGAAATTTGAACAAATTTAAATATGTTCAAATTTGAAAATTGTTCAGTTTTGTAAAAAATGTTCAAAATGATTTTTTTCAAAATTTAAACATTTCTTAAATTGAAAAAATTTAAATTTGAATATTTTTCAGCGCTAATTTTTTTCCAAATTTGAACAGAAAATGTCGTTGAACGGAAACTATTTTGACCTTTTTAAAAGTCAACAGAAAATATCGATGAACAAAAACTATTTTAGAACAATTTTAAAAGTGAACAGAAAATATCGGTGAACAAAAACTATTTTTGAACGATTTTTAAAGTCAACTGAAAATATCCGTGAACGTAAACTATTTTGGAACGATTTTAAAAATGAAAAGAAAATATCGGTGAACGGAAAATGTCGGTGACAAATTTTTTGAAAATGAATTTGAACAATTTCACATTTTTCTAATCTTAACATTTTTTTTAATCTGAACAAATTTCAAGTTCGAACAATTTTTTTATCTGAACAATTTTTTAATATGAACATTTTTCCAATCTGAACATTTGTTGAATATAAATCATTTTTTTGAATATGAACAAATTTCATATTTGAACAATTTTTTAATCTGAACATATTTTAGTTTGAACATATTGTGAATCTGAAAAAATTAAGAAAAAAGAAAACAGAAAAAGAAACCAAAAAATAAAGAAAAACGAAAATAGAAGAGAATATAAAATAAAGAAAATAAAACAGAAAAAGAAAAGAAAATGAAATTTGGAAAAAAAATCAGAAAAAATATAAGTGAAAGAAACAGGAAAACAGAAAAAAGAACTAAGAAAAAAAGGTAAACTAAAAAAGGAGCCGAAACGGGCCGGCCCACTAACGCCACCCCGCATGCGACAAAAGCTTGAAGCGTCGCCTGCGGGCGATATATAGGATTTGGCCTTGAAAGCGATACATAGGAGCTCCCATCCTCCGGTGCTGACCTGTTGTGTACCTTTATGCCCACCTCTCTGTTGGGCCAAGCCCACGCCAGCAGCCCATCACCCAAGTGCGCCTCAAAGAGTACATCAGGTGTTACATTTGCTGTTTTCTCTCTCAAAAAAAAAAAGGTATTACATGCTGTCCGTTTCTTTAGGGTAGTGGTTGAAGTTCATTCAATCTGGCAGTTACTACCATCATGGCGTGCTTTATTTATTAGAAATAATTTTTACATCGTTTGCGATTACAACTCTAATACAAAAAGGTGGATCACCATGCCATAATTCATGGTTGACCTAAAAAAACTTAGCAAGTTCCTTGCCTAGGACAATGCGCAAAAGTAACACGAGCAAAATTGCGACAAAGAAAAGCACATTCTTCGAAGATAGCCACTGCTGCTCCCAAAGAGTTACCACCATTTTGCATTACCTCCACAACCTCAGCACAATCGGACTCAACCATTAGTTTATTGCAACCAATCTCTCCCGCTAAAAGAAGCCCATCACGTAGTGCACATGCTTCAGCAGTCGCAACATCTTCAACATGTTGCAGATTCCATCTACCAGCTAAGACGAACGAACCAAAATGGTATCGAACGATAGCACATGTACAACCAGAACTAGAGTTTACATCAAAGGCCGCATCGACGTTTAACTTAAGAAAGTCCTCCGGAGGCTTCTCCCATCCATTCCTCACAATGGGTTGAGCTCCTAGCTTCTTAATTGTTTTATAATTCAGAGACAAAGCCATAATAGATTGAGCTGTTCTCAAAGGAGACTGAATTGTTTCACCGTGCGTAGCTTTCCTCCTCTCCCACCAAATGTACCAGATAGCAACCGCGGCCAGATCATAGCACCGCACTTCGGGAATTAGAGCATAACTCGATGAATCCATTAAAAGGGTCTCCAGTATCGGGGTACCATTAGGCCTATGCCAATGCAAGTTTCTTAGCACGGTTTCATATGCATTTTGCTTATGTGGCATGGTAGTTAAAGAAGAAAGAGAGTGAGCTTGTAACATACAAGCTTTGCACGTGGACATAGGCAAAAAATGTTGCTAACCCAATCATATGGATGCATGAGCACCAAATCATTTAATTTAGATACAACCCACAAGAGACAATGCATTGGACTAGTTGTCTCTTAGGTTTTTAATGCTCCTATGCTAACGTGCTAAGAGACGATGCATTGGCACAGGCCTTAAACTCCACCACTGAAGCATTAGAAAGCACCTGAGATACCTTCCCAGACTTCTTTAACTCTTGCACATTTAAAAAATGCATGCGATATGCTCTCATAGTCAACCGAACAAAGTGGACATTGGTTGGATATTTGGACGTGACGATTGGCGAGGACACCGTTGCATGGAATAACTCCCAGCATCGCACGCCAGTTATGAATCTTGATCTTCGCCGGTGCCTTCAGCGACCAGGTCACTTTCCACACCGGATTTGAACCAGAAGAATCAAAAAGACATGTTCTCCGAAGCTCCCGACCATGTTGAATATCCCACTGCAGATAATATGATGATCTCACCATGAATATAACGTTCTTATTTGGATGCCAAGATACAAAATCATTCATCATTCCCATGGCAAGTGGAATTTTCAGAATTCTTTCCGCATCCGCCCGCCGAAATAAATCTCTGATAAGTTCCTTGTCCCACGACCGATTATCACTGTCAATCAATTCAGATACTTTCGAGTAAACAATATTTCCTCTCCTTGTCATAACCTTTCTACTTGAGCTACTGTTAATATTCTCTCCGTCCCCTACTCTCCAAATGTGTCCTGTTTTAAAAGATTGGATACCAGCCCAAATACTTTGCCATGTGTATGAGCTACCTTCCTTTGGTTCAAAATTTAGTAAATCACCAGAAGGGCAATACTTGGCTCTTAATACTTGAGCACAAAGAGAATCTGGTTCCAATAGCAACCTCCAACATTGTTTAGATAACATAGCCAAATTAAAACTCTTCAAGTCTCTAAAACCCATACCGTTCTGGATACACATCTTCCACCAAGAAAACCAGTGTATATGTTTTTATTGGTCATCATCTTTCCAATAGAATTGGGACATTGCTGAGATTATCTATTTGCATATCTGTTTGGGTAGCTTGAAAACCAACATCACATAAACTGAAATTGATTGGATGACAGGCTAATCGGACGGAACTGAGAAATATGCTCTGGGTTTTTTACCTTAGGAATCAGAACAATGGTGGTATAGTTCCAGTTCGCAGGTATCTTCCTCTGATTAATTGCCAGGAGCACCTCGTCCGTCAAATCCTCTCCAATAACACTCCAATTTTTTTTGTAGAACACTGCATGCAGTTGCGCTTAAACAGCTCCCGCGGATCCCTAGTTTCTACACAGAGCGTCAGTTCTACAGAGTAGACTTCCTGCTACTCGTTTGGGGTGAAAAACAGGGCAGAATAGGAAGATGTTCCTCTCAGATATCACATTCCCTTGAGTTTCACATATAGAGTAATAGGAAGATGGTCCGGTTATTAATTATCGGTTTTGCTAATTCTCAGTCGACTGAGAATTAGCTTAGCGCTCAGTCGACTCCTCCACTGTTCGATTGCCGTCGTGATTCGTGCTGCCTTCTTTACCTTGGGCGGAGCCGAGCCAGCAACGGGCGGCCACCGCGGCTGGCCGCGGCGGCCGCCGCCGACGGCGAGCCTGTAGGTAGCTGGATACGCGGCGCGCCGCGGCGGAGGCGGTGGAGGCGACCAAGAGACTTAACTCGGGGGGGGGGGTGCGGGTCGTCGGCGCCGGAGAAGACGAGGGGCTTTAGAGAGATGATCGGGGCGACGGTGGACCGATGGAGGAGGAGCTCGGGGCAGGGCGAGCGGCGAGGCGCCGCGGCAGCGCGCCGTCCGCGGGCGGTTTGGCCGGCGGTGGCTGCGGGGGGAGGCCGGAGGTGGAGAAGAAGGCGCTGACATCACTCGACTGAGAACTATCGACTGCGCCCTAGCCAAACCCATTAATTATTTGAGAGATGCATTTGTAACTTCATAAACAGTTAATGATGAACAATAGAAACTGGATGAACGATCTCATCTCAGATGCTACTGAAGAACACCATACTTTGGTAGCAATCTGAACTGTTCATGAGAAACATACAAGACCACAACAATCACAATTCACAAACGAAGAAGTGATCGACACGTCGGAAGAAAGAATCTCATATTAAATCTACAGCAGAAGTTTGATACGTATATATTCATCAATACATGTAGCATATTACAAGATTTGCCAATGGAGGGATACAAATTGGCGTCGAAATGCCAGGATTCTTACATAAACAAAGACAATCAGTCCAACATATCCTATCACAGGATGCCTAATACCACAAGGCTCGCTGATGATGCCTGCCGCGGCTGGTCCGGCTGGCGCGCGAGGAGCACGTGCTGGCGCCGCTCCTCTGGTACGGGTGGTGGCGGCGGGACGGTGGAGACGTGCAGGACTCGGCGTCAGACACCAGGGGCGACGGAGGCGGCGTAGTCGGAGTGTAGTCAGGCGACAGGGGGCGCCTCGGAAGTGTCGACGGAGTGTATGGAGACGCGGCGCCGCAAGACCTGTATTCCAGCGACACGGGGCGCCACGAAGGGCTCGACGGCGTGTAGTCCTGGCGAGATGTGGCGCCACGAAGGGCTCGACGGCATGTAGTCCGGCGGCAACCCGGGGCGCCACGAAGGGCTCGACGGCGTGTACTCTGGCGACCCGGGGCACCACGAAGGGCTCGACGGCGTGTAGTCTGGCGACACGGGGCGCCAAGAAGGGCTCGACGGCATGTAGTCCGGCGACCCGGGGCGCCACGAAGGGCTCGACGGCGTGTACTCCGGCGACCCGGGGCGCCACGAAGGGCTCGACGGCCCGTAGTCCGCCGACACGGGGCGCCAAGAAGGGCTCGACGGCGTGTAGTCCAGCGACACGGGGCGCCAAGAAGGGCTCGACGGCGTGTAGTCCGGCGATCCGGGGCGCCAAGAAGGGCTCGACGGTGTGTAATCCTCGCAGTACTCTGCTGACGCCATGCTGAATCCGAAGCCGAAGAAGAACGGGGCGCCGGTCGACGCCATCATCGAACCGTACCGGGACAGCGACGAGGCCGACGGCGACGAGGAGACGGAGCCGGCGATGGAGCAGAACACGGACGCGAGCGGCGCTGTCTGAAACTCTGGATCACGACGGCTGGTGCGGGAGATGTGGCGATCGAGAAGCTGAGAGGGGGTATGGAAGAGAGCGAATATGTCGATCGGGCTTCAGGTTTCGTGGGAATCACGCTCAACTTCACCGAGCTCCACCCGGACTCGGATTTGAAATTCGAGGCGGTAACGCAAGACGGGACGCGGAAACCGATCCAGCTGTTTCCTTTTCCCCATGTTTGTTTTTTCTTTTCTTTTTGGAGTGGCTTTTTAAGAGAGGGCAGGCCCATCCCACGAATTCGTATGAAGATGTCAAAGCTCACACACAGCGATCGGCCGGAAGCGGGTGTTTCCTATTCTACGACCTTTTTTTTGGCTGCCTGTTCTGAGAAAACCTCGTAATTTTGAAAAAAATGGTAAAATTTAAAATATTCACGGATTACTAAAATTTTGGAAGTTTTCAAATCTAAACATTTAAAAAAATCTGAAGCATTTTTAAAAATGGTTCATAAATTTGAAAATGTTTCATGAAAAAATATTCATGAATTTGAAAAATGCTTCGTGAACCTTTTTCGAAATATGAATATTTTTGAAATCTGAATTTTTTAATCTGAATATTTTGAAATCTGAACATTTTTAAATTTGATCATTTTTAAAAATAAAAAACAGAAAACGGAACAGAAAAACAAGCACAAAAAAGAAAGAAAAAAATGAAAAAAAAAACACAAAAAACCCGATCGACATCTTCTAGAAGCTTCCCAAAATCGAAAAAACCAGAAAACATCACATACCTGGGTCGGCCCACTAACACCCGATTCAGTGCTGGAGGGGTACGCGTTTCCACGCTAACCCTGGGTCCCCCTATACCTTGCTTTAGGCAAGGCAGGAGTAGCGCTTGCCCGCACTCGGAAGCCTCTCCGCGCTACATGGGCCTGGCCCAGCAAGCAAGTTCGGGTTCTAGCGCATACTCGCCCGCACGACTCTACGCATGGGCCGGCTCATATGTGGGCTTTCTTCGTATTTTCTTTCCTCCTTATTTCCTTTATATTTTGTTGTGTTATTTCTTTTCTATTTTTTAAATAGAAACATTTCAAATATGAACATTTAAAAAAAGAAACATTTATTAAATTTGGATATTTTGAAAGTTTGAACATTTTTCAAATCCAATAATTTTTCTAAAATTGAAAATTTTAAATTGGATTTTAAAAAAGTTAGCTGTTTCAAAAATATAAAAAAAAAAAAAATGAAAAATTTGGATGAACCGAAAATAATATTGAACCAGCAATACTGGTGAACCGAAAATAATAGTAAACCAAAAAATGTCGGTGAACTAAAAATATTAGTGAACCAAAAATGTCGGTGAACCGAAAAATAATAGTGAACCGAAAAGGAACCAAAATTTGGGTGGACCAAAAACATTGTTGTTAAGTGTTAACAGTGTATATTGTATCTATGGGACAGTCAAATAGACAACTGTTGGCACCACTTCTCATTTTCAATAAAGACACAAAGTCATCCAAGTTGAACATTTCCACTTGTATTTCATTGCAGCACGTGGTCACCTCACGGTTTACATCAGCGGGTAGCTTCGCCACTACTGGAATCGACAACGTTGCCGTGTATCTAGAATATACGACAAACCTTAAAAAAGCATTGGCAAACGCTTTGCCTATGCTCGACACACTGCACTCGGCAGCATTTGACTCGGCAAAAACCAGTTTGTTGAGTGTCGTATGTTCCGTCGACAAACTCTTTGGATCAGACACTCAGCCACAAAAGACTGGATCACGTCCGGCTGTTGTCAACTGCCGTCAGATCTGTGCCGAGTGTCGGGACTGCACAAAAAAGTAAATCCTTGACCACGAGACGATGCCAGGCGTCCAGGAATTTATCCTCGGCAAAAACAATTTGCCGAGTGTCGTGCCTGCCCTCGGTGTTGCTCTTTGCCGAGTGTCTGGACTGCACACTCGGCAAACTTCTTCCACTAGACGAGAAGAAGTGGCGCGAGGCGAAATAATTTCCCGCTAGAGTTTTCTGAGTACCTTCTAGAGGACACTCGGAAAACTATGAAAAAAGATGGCAGTAATTTTCCAAAATTTTCACTCCCAATTTCCCCTGGCTATTTGACGAGTACCTTCTAGAGGACACTCGCCAAACAATCAAGAAAATGGACGACAATCCTAATTTTTTTCAGGCCTTGTGTTTGCCGAGTGTGTCCCGTTTGGACAATCGGCAAACATGGAGTGCCGTCACGACACCGTCCGCTCAGATGTCAATGGACGTGGCAACCCGTTTTGCCGAGCACATTTCTTTGCCGAGTGCTTTTTTGTGTCGTTGCCGACTAGTGGCTATGTGCCGAGTGCCTCGGCCCGGGACACTCGACAAAGGTGCTATTTGTCGAATGACGTTTGATTTGCCGAGCGTTTTATCACAACACTAGGTATTCAGGTTCTTTGTCGAGTATCCCGTGATTTGACACTCGGCAATACGCAGGTATGTCGACAACGACACGTTTTCCAGTAGTGTTCGATGGCCAAGTGGACCAGGTTTTTTTTTTGTTTCCGGGCGGTTAATCTGGTTACCGAGTTTCCCAAGCACCCCTGGTAATGGTTTATTGAGCAAAAAAATCCAATATTTTTGAATTTAAACGAACACCCTCGGTAAATAGTCATATCAAGAAATTTCAATTCAAATTATGGCTTCTAAGTTTGTCCGGTAACCGGCCGGGATTTCTCGGTAACCGGAAATCCCGACCCCTTGGTAAAAAATACCAATTTCGGTTACCCAAACTTTCAAGTGGATCACGATGTTTCGTGTCTTGGTCTTCTGATTTCTTCTCCGTTTGGTGGGGCCGTGACTTAAGTGGATCACGATGTTTCGTGTCTTGGTGTTCTGATTTCTTCTTCGTTGGGTGGAGCCGTGGAGAGGACGATGGTGGAGGCTGCTGCATCTCTGATCGGGGTTTCAATGAACTAGCTAGGGCCACATTTTTTGTTCCCCCTTTTTGCTGTAATAGTGTGAGGAAAGAAAGCATTCGAACCAAAGATTCTTCTGATATTTACTGGGAAATCTTGCAGTGGATTTTAGCTCTGTAGTTTTATATTGATTCCCCTGTCACTGCTGAAAACTTCATTTGGACGTAGCTGAAACTTCCATACGTACAAGTCCCAAAATCATATGTGAATTCCTGTTTCTTACCGTCGAAAACGTGCAGCTACTTAATTTCTGTTCGAGAAATAATCATCAAACTCAGGATCTTCAACTTAGGTATATAAACATGTACACCGACTTTGAAATACAATTAAATTTCTTGACCGGTTGCCATATGAGAGACTAGAACTGAAACTAGGTGTTTGGAAAATTCTAGTACAATATATGGACTGAACACACAGGCATATACTTCGTAAAAAAATAAAAGAAATCTGATTCATTCCCACTGAAGAAATGTGTAAGCACAAGCATGATTTCGCAAATAAGCAACATACACGTTTTTGGTACGGCCTAAGCAAACGTGGACAGGTGTTGCGGTAGAGAATCAGCATCTCATCTTCTCAGATGTTGTGACATCTTTCGGCAACGAGTATCATGCATCCATGCCCATGCTGTACTGTCTCGGAACTTACTCGAGTGAAAACCACATTTTGACCTGAACCCCTTCTTGGATGCTTATGTTGCTCCAACCCTGCAGCAGAAATTGGAACGCTCCATATGAAGTAATGTACAGGGTTCTGGTTAGGAAAATGAATTCACAGCTATTCTTAGATAAAGTAGTCATAGAAAGCGCTAAGATTAGTAAAAATGGCTTTCATGCGCATCGTAGTGTCAATATGCTAACCACAGAGGCAATATGTCAAATATAGCAGTTCTAAACCAGCTGATGAACTTCGTACCTTTCAGAGACAACCAAAAAAAGAACCATGCATAGCAATCGTCGGGCGAAACCCTGATACTACCCAAAAACTGTGTGGCTTCTGTTCCGCTCGCACCCCATCCAACCCTTGCTCCATTCTTGTAGCATGCTTCCTCATGCTCTGCTTTCCCATTTGCCCCATTCCCTCATCAAGCATTTTTGCTTCCTCCTTGCGTTTACTTTGCTGACAAATTTAGGACAACCCCCACCAATTCCCCGCTCCATTTGATGCTTCATTCTATCTTGTGTATTCTCAATGGAGTTGCCAGGGTAGGGTAAGATTTCCATTTGCATGGGGAAGAGGGAGGAGCGAATCCTTGTTGCTCAATCTCTCTTTCCCGTATTCCACATTTTCGTTTCTGTTATCATTGCAACTTCATCTGAAAGGAGGAGCAAAAGATCCTTTTGTTGATTCAGGAAGAAAAGAAAAAGGTGGCGCAACAGCTTGTACCATTCAAATGATTCCTTGACTCAGAAAAGGGAAGGATTGAAAAATTTGAAGCATGGAGGAGATGCCAAGCGAGAAGCTAAGCGAACCTGGACCAATCAATTGCGCAAGTAGTTCAAGCAACAGCCAGGACACTCCAATTTCATTGGTGGATAAAGATGAAGACCTCGTTATTGGGGTGGTAAAAGAATTAAAGGAGGAGGGGGTGGCTGTCGAGTTGAAGGAGGAAGCGGTGACTATTGAATTGAAGGAGGAAGGGGTGTCTCTCGAATTGAAGGAGGTGGAGGCATCTACAAAAACGAAGGAGGGGATGCCTATCGACTTGAAGGAGGACGGAACAGCCACAGAACTGAAGGAGGAGGGGGCTGCGACCGACTCGAAGAACGATGGGGCGGCTATCGCCTCAAAGGAGGATGTGGCTGATGTCAACTTGAAGGACGATGAGGCAATGATCGAATTGGAGGAAAAGACGAGGAGGGACTATGAGAAAGCTATCGAACTGAAGGGGGACGGGACAAGGCTATTCCAGAGGCGGGACTATGAAGGGGCAGCCTCCACATTTGACAAGGCAATAAAGCTCTTGCCAAAGGGGCATGACGATATCGCCTTCCTCCACTGCAACAGTGCTGCATGTTACATGCACATGAAACCTGAGGATTATGAACGTGCAGTTGATGAGTGCAATGCAGCACTGGAGGCATCACCGAAATATACAAATGCATTACTGAAAAGGGCACGATGCTTCGAAGCATTGGACAGGCTGGATCTAGCTTGTAGCGATGCGGAAAAGGTGCTGAGCTTGGAACCGAACAATATTACTGCATTGGAGCTCTTTCAGAGTATTAAAGAGGAGATGGAGGAGAAAGAAAATTTATTGGAGAATCAGGTTGAATCACCAGTGGAGTCTAAGACCATCTTTGCAAAAGAGAAGATAAAGAGGAAAGTATCTCGCAGATTTCGAAATTCCATAGTCCAGGAAGAGGTGTGGTTGATTCACGACGACGATATGCAAGAGAATGATGAAGATAACAATGAAGAACAGTGCAATGAAGAAGATCATATGAGGATAGATTTAAGCAATGAAGAAAATGAAGCCAAGGAGGTGCAGCCGAGGCATAATCATGATGAAGATAATTGTTCCACAGAACAGAACAATGTGAAGCACGATGAGAAAAAACAAGGAGCAAACAATGAACACCAACAACTACAGAATGCTTCTTCGGATATGGAAGAAATGCACCGCAAAGAAACACAGGATCAAAACAAGCATGAAAAGCCCCTCAAAGAGATAAAGGTGAGGAGTGGTCAGCATCAGCAGGAAATGCATACAACGCAGAATCAGGCCGGCGATGTGGACAAGCGTCAAAAGCGCATTGAGGAGGTACAAACCACTAGTCATAGCAAGCAACAAACTCACACTGACATGTATGAAAGGTTTATGAATGGCAACCAAGTAAAACACTCTTTAGAGCGGCATGCTAGTCTTGATGAGGACAAGCAGGAAAATCAAATTGTTATCAAGCCAGCAAGTCATGGTAGAGATGAGAACCAAAAACAGACGAGGGAGAAGCGTGCATATGCTAACGATGGAGAAATGAGGACTGTAAAGTTTGTTTTGGGAGATGACATAAGGATTGCACTAGCTCCAGAAAGTTGTAGTCTACTGCAGTTGATAAACATAGCTCGGTGTAAGTACAGTCCCCACCTGAAGGCAATGCTTCTTAAATTTCAGGACATAGAGGGTGACTTGGTGACAATTACATCAACTGAAGAACTAAGGTGGGTTGAAGATCTGAAGCAAGGACCAGCTCGATTGTACATAAAAGAAGTAAGTCCTGAGCGTGAGATCACTAGGGACATCGTTATGCCCAGTTCTCCTATTGCAACGTTAGAAAGAAAGCATAGCATCTCTGAGTGTGGAAGTTCTAGGATTGCAGAAGAAAAGAACTCATCATATGCTGATGACTGGATGGTGCAGTTTGCTCGTCTATTCAAGAACCATGTAGGTTTTGATTCTGATGCATACGTGGATCTCCGTGACCTTGGTACGAGGCTGTACTATGAAGCAATGGAAGAAACCATCACAAGTGAAGAAGCTCAGGAGATATTTCATGCTGCAGAGGCAAAATTTCAGGAAATGGCAGCTTTAGCATTGTTTAATTGGGGCAACATACACATGTCTCGTGCAAAAAAGAGATTATGTTTACCTGAAGATGCTTCAAAAGAATATGTACTTTCCAAGGTCAAACGTGCATATGAGTTGGCATGTGCGGAATATGTCAAAGCTGGAAAGAAGTTTGAAGATACTGTGGACGTAAAACCGGACTTTTATGAAGGTCTTATTGCACTTGGACATCAACAGTTTGAGCAAGCAAAGCTTTCTTGGCGTTATGCAGATGCATGTAAGGTAGACATGGGAACTGAAGTACTAGAACTATTCAACCGTGCCGAGGATAATATGGAAAAAGGAATGGAGATGTGGGAGGGAATAGAATATTTGCGACTAAAAGGGATATCTAAATCAAAGAAGGAGAAAATTCTACTGGATAAGTTGGGCTTGGATGGCCACCTCAAAGATTTAACATCAGATGAAGCGTTTGAGCAAGCTTCAAATATACGATCACAGCTAAACATTTCATGGGGTACCATTCTTTATGAGCGTTCAGTAGTAGAATTCAAGTTAGGTCTTGCTAGCTGGGAGGAAAGTCTCACCGAAGCAATTGAAAAATTTAAAACTGGTGGAGCTTCCCTGGCAGATATCAGTGTAATGATAAAGAACCATTGTGCGAATGAGAAAACTCAAGAAGGTACGATGTAAGCATTTGTCCTTATTCTCTGCAATTTATTTGTTCCTTGTTGCTAAATCATCAAAACCAAGACTTGTATATGTACGCCATGCATGCTAATAATCATGCTTCTTATAATGATTATTCTGAAAATATAACACTTTTGCAGTTCAAGCTCATTGGGAGCGCATCTTCGATTATTTTTTAATGGACCACTAGTGTTAACTAAAACCGGTATATGGCTATCTATACTAGTAGAGACAAAAATGACTGTATCCTCGCAAGTGAATCACTAGCATGATGCATTTCCAACCAACATATACGGAGTTATATGCTATAAAAACATGAATATTAGGATCTGCCTTTATTCAGGCTGTAGCTTGCCAATATCCAAAGATAATCAGTTTCATTAGCGGATAGTAAGTTATAACCACAGTATCTGTTGTGCTACAATTTGTAGTGTCAGATTCCAGAAACAACTTCAGTATTAGTTGGACTGTTTACGGTCCAGAAATCGAGATTTTCTGAACTTTTCTTAGTCATGTTATGCTTTAGCAAAAATACTATTAGCCTTGGTGGTAACTGTTAATTGTTAAACTGGAACTTTACCAATCTGCTATGCTAAAGATTGAAATTTTAGATCCTCTTAACTACATTTAAGAGCATATAAGTTATTAAGACTTTTTCTTTGTTATTCAGGATTGAGCTTCAAGATTGATGAGATAGTTCAAGCTTGGAACGAAATGTATGATGCTAAAAAGTTGAAAAATGGTAGTTCTTCTTTCCGTCTTGAACCTTTATTTCGAAGGCAGCCTTCGAAGCTGCATAATATACTAGAGCACATAAAGCACACATGAGCTTGTACTTCACATAGGATTTGATGCTGTCGACATGGATACGAACGTTGATGCTAATTGCAAAAGGTAATTTCATTCTTTATTGAGATATATTATTGAAATTATTCCTAAATATTTATTTGATGTAATACACAGAAAATTAACTGCATGGCCATTTCTTGCTGTGTGGAATCATTACATACAACCATAACCATGACTTTATATATAGAGAGAGAATAAAGAAACGTGATACAATAAATCGCCATATCCCTCATGGAATTATCAATGTGATAATACCATAACAATGTAAAGAGAATGAAGTGTTGCAGGCACTGGGGCCACATTTCATTCTAATACTCCAACCCTTCCCAATAAATCATCTCTCCCTAGACTTCCTCGCCAAAGGGTAGCAATGCTCCACAAAGAACATGATGGTCATGCTCTGCGCCCCCAGAAAACAGCCTTCACAGAGTCCTAGCGTCAACTACCACCGGAAGTGGTGGCATCTAGATCAGAGGATCTAGCAACTCCTGGGATAGGATGACATCAGAAAGGTGCAACATTTGCAGCTCCTTAGTCCCATATATATCTACAGCATGGCAAGGGTGGGAGCGCCTCCATACTTGAGGAGGCCACTACCTACCTTCGTTTTTCATTCTTCAGGCCTGGTACAGAGCACTTCAGTAGATGGTTTGCATAGTTTTGGATTGTAATCTTGATGGTTCGATGTTTAGGGCTAAAGTCGGCCTTTGCAAGAAGAGTTGAAAATTGGGCACTTTCTCTAGATTGTTGTAAAACAATGTATTATTGTGATGTTCTATTGTTCTGCTCTTATTACTAATAATGGAGTTGGCTCTTACACTAATTATATAGTTCATCTATTATTGAATAGTATGCTCTATATAGAGGACCAAAGAAACATCTCCCAAGGTTGATGACCAGTATTGAGCAATAGATATTAGAACATTAGAATAAAATAGGTCTACTTTTGATCCCTCGATTGTGGCCAAAATTTTAATTTGCAAACCATTTTCAAAACCGTTTATTTGCACCTCAAACTCCCCGCCCGAATAGAAGGGTAGTTTGAGCTCAGGTGGGCCTTGGCTAACTGATTTGACAGCCACCTCAGCCTCTTCGCCTAGATCTGCAAGCTCACATATCGTTAACACGGGGATGCTCCTCCATGTCACAAACACTCCACTCAGGGTAGTTTTCATTATTGGTTTGAGTTCTCAGCATATCTTTTCAATATGTACGGGTTCTGTCAACTCATCTTATTTCTATCATTTGCTTTATATTCTTTCTGCAAGCACACCAATCGATATGCATGCTTGATTTGAAATGATCTTAATGTGTTTTGCAGGCTGCTAGCTATTCGGAACTGTCTATATTCATGAATTGGACCAGATGATATTCCCAATTCAAGATAGAAGGGCTGCTCAGGATGCACTTTGTTAAGTTACAAGATATTTCAGAAGCTGCACATCTATTTTACCTATGCAAATACGCCAACTGTGTATTATACTATTATTAGATACTTAGATAATCTCAACTGTTGTAGAAATTTAAGAGTTAAAAGTTCAATGTGAAAGTTTATAGTTTTAGAATGTCTGAATGGTATGCAATTCACTAGAAGGATTTGTCGTTCTAATGTGCTGAAAATAGAGTTCAGATCCACTATCCGCGTGCATGAGCAGTACTGGGTTACTGCAGCACATATGGAACCTGGCAATAAATTAGGGATAGTATCTTATCTAATTTGAAATGTTACTATATATTTCGTAGGGAGTATGATCCGATAAGTTTCCTTAGATTTACAGACCAATTCTTAATTTTTTATAGCATTTCCAAATCACGATGTCCAGCTCTGGTCTCCTTCTTGGCCACAAATTTTAGATCCCTTTGGGCCCTCCTTCGCCTAGTGTTAATTTACTTATAATTCCCTCCAACCGAATTTAACTCCAGTCATGTACTATCATACACCGCTCATATGAGCAGAAGAGAAAAGAACAGCATGCTATCAAACTCATAACATTGCCTAGTTGCAGTATTTACCATGAAGGAAGCTGAATTGCAGATATTGACTGACGACCATTGAAACTTTGAGCACCTAAGAAATCCCAGTCGCGGTAATGTAATTAGTAACGAGAAGAACATAAGGTCACTGCTGAGGAGTCACCTCAGCACGTGAAGAGACGCCAAAGCAACGCAATGCGGCAAGAGGCCAGCGCAATTGAGATTTAACGAGGCTACTCATTTTCCTAATAAAAAGGTTCAACTCGGCGCGTACTCGGTTTCTAGCACTCAACAGAACAGCAGGAGCACACAAGCTAACCTGATCTTAGACATGTCTGAATTCAAAGAGGGCAAGGGTTTGAGGATGACCTGAGAAGGGTGGCCGCCGAAGTTGCGTTCCGCGGATGTCTGATGGCCGGGAACTGCTCGCTCCAGGCATCGGGCGCCGAGGAGAGAGGGAGGCTTGCAGCTGGGCTTTCTTGCTGCCGTGCCGGAGTCGGATTTGGGAGGCGGCGGCGGGCGTCCTCAGTCCTCAGGGCGTGTTTGGTAATGAACGGGAAGAGTCATGGGAGTTTGGAGGAGCGAGTTGATGAAGGGATTAGGCATGGGACTTTGTTATTTAGTCCCAATCCTCCGTTTGACAAACTTGGAAATTTTTCTTGGGAATTCAACGTGAAGCGTTTTTTCCATCCATCTCTACTATTATTAAACAAGCGAACATCACTTTCGCTAGATGTATCCCGTCAACATAACGCTGAATCACTCCAATCGCTGGATTTAACGCACCAAACTAAATCTAACCGTGCAGATTAACCAATCAGACATCCCGTGTGCACTTAGCGTTTTAGGTTGACTGAATCGTACTCCACCTCCACCCCGCAGAGGAAAAGGTCGATCTCCCGTCGTTTATTTTTTCTTTCTCCCTGCTCTTCCAAACTACCTCTGCCGCCCTGCCAACCGCCCTGCCCGAGGCGCCCGGCCGACGGCTGGAGCCTGCCGCCGCCTGCCCGAAGCGCTCGACCGCCGCCGGACGACCTCCATGCCCACGAATGCGCGACGCGATCGCTCGCCGCCGGCAGGCATCCATCCCCGTCTGCACGACGCAATCTGCCGCCGTCGGATGACCTCCATCCCCGCCTACTCGACACGCACGGCCGACGTCGGCTGGCCTCCATCGCCTGTCCGACACGCCCTTCTGATGCTCCCGCCCGTTGCCTGCTGGGCCCGGGGATGGCAGACACCGCTCTGTTGCCTGTAGCATGTCCCCTGCCCAGCAATCACTAGAAGAAAAGGTTAGTTTGGCCAGCTCTGGCCGTTTCACTCTCTCGGATGATTAATCAGTTGCTGCTATCGTTTCGGGTCGAGGGAGTGTTAGCTAGGTAGTTTAATTTGTTTTGGTCAGGACCATCTTCATAGCTCGGATAGGGTCGTGGTCGTGTGTCTTTTGTTTTCAGGGTCGTTTGTATGCCTTTTTTCAGCTGCTGCCTTTTGTGGCGTCTCTGTAAACTTTGGCCATCTAAGGCCTTTCTTTTCTCCTTCTAATATCAATACATGCAGCGCTCTTGCATGGTAACAAAAAAAAGGTCAGTGTTGCTGAAGCATCGTCCATCAATTTAGCAGAACTTGTACAAGTGTGGACACATTCTTTGTTATACATATATGACACCCTTCACGGTATTCAAGCTTTCAGCCATCTGCAATAGAAGCTAACAACAATTTTGTGCTACTGCAGACTTGGCATGAGCTTATGTGTTAGTGAGAATTGTATTGAGCCATAAATATTAGAGTATGAGATGCATGATGCAGTCCATTCAGGGAAGAAACGATGTTGAATTTACTATTACATGACGGGCTTACTCTTCATTGTTTGTTGTATTGAGTAGTTTTTGAAATCCACACAAAGGCAAAATTTGTGTAGCTGCTTGGTAGAACTATGCATATATGTACTACCACTATTTGTGTTTGTACTTAACGTGCTAATTACATACTTATCTGGGTATATTTACAAGGCTTTTGTGGCTTATCAGATTGTTATAACTTCTGAAAGTTTACACTATTTCCTTGTAATTTGTGTTCCGGCGGCGTATGAGTAATATATAATCTGGGTTGTCAGTTTGATAATCTTCGATAGAACATGCAGATGTTATTGACAATCTTGTAAATGCCATGCTGAGATGTGTTAATTAAACTATGTTGACTGTAGTCGTGCATTGCGACGAGTGTGATATAGCTCTCTATACTATAGTGTGTGATATTTGATATTACATGTTCATCAGCTGGACACATGAATCTAGATGTTATTATTTATTTTTGAAATGCATTTTGCAGAACAAACCTACATCATTTTGAAAGATAATCAGTTCGGATAGCAATTGTATTTTGTTTGCAGAAATCTGAATGAGTGAAAGCAAAGGTCCAATCTGTTTTCGTTTAATTGTACAAGCACATGTGCAGGTTAATCTTCCAACAATGCAAAGGAAGAGCAGAATACTACTTGACCTACGGTGGGATCTGTTTACACAGGATTTGTTTACGGGCTGAGAGAAACAAACATGATTAACGATATTACATAGCAGTGTAATCGGATGACGGACCGAAAAGTTCAAACCAAACACGTCCTAAGTGACATCTTGGAGATGTAGTGCTTTCACATTTGGGTGTGACAAGGCATCAATAATTGATGGTATACCTATTCCTCATTCCATTTTTTGCAACCAAGTTTGTTACCTCTAGCTATTTTTTTCACCTAGATTTCTTGCTACTTACATTATGTGTATTCCATGATGAACTCTTCATGAACGGTTACTTTGAGTTTCAATGCTGAAAACATTTCTTGTAATAAATATGTTAGCTTTTGACACTATATGATAAAGTGAATACATGTTCTTATCTAACTAACTGCCAATAACTAAACGTTGTGAGAAGTATTATGGCAGGGAAGGGTGGATTCAAACCATGCAGCCTTGAGCCCTTGACGCATGAATGAGAGGTGAGGAGGACATGGCATGTGCATTATTTTTACGGGTGCATTTGGTAATATGTTGTGTATCTGCGGTTCGAAAGGATGGATTCCAAACCTTGAGGCCCCGTCGCCTAGATGAGCGACCGAGGAGGATAGGAGATTGTTCATTTGGCAGTTTGCTGCGTGGAGTCCTCAGTTGTATACAAGTGGTATGATGTATTTACTTTGATGATTTTGTTGTTGTACATGTATTCTCATAAGGGTCTAATTATTTTCCTATACACAATGTGACAAATATATTATGATGTTTTTCTAATCTTCACATTTTTATCACATTTATTTGCTGATGTCAGTATTTTCATCTCACTTATATATATAATGGATACATGTACTTATTTGAGTACTAAATTTAAATGGGGAAACAAATATTGTGATATGTTTGATGACATTGAAATGTATAATTTTGGGAGCTAATATATTAATATATGTATATGAGACCATTAGGTGGTAGGATGCCTTTGATGATGATTTTGTAATGCCTCATTTAAGCATTTGGATCTGACTCTCTCACTATGAGAGATGGATGTTGACAATGGATTTAATTTATAATACAATGTAGAGTTTTTGTAAGTTTCCTCTAAAGATTTGAACCAGCGAGTGTTTATGAAATGCATGCAAATCATTGCACATGTAAAGTTAGATGTGAAATGAATTATAATCTTTGAAATCTAACAATACGTGCATTGCACGTGCACGTATACTAGTATCTCTAAGAAGTCTCGCCAATTAACAGGTCCCCTGGGAAGAGATAAGAGGGAATGGGAGACCCAACTCCCCTTCCCTGTCCCATCTAAATTCCCAATGCCCTGAAACAAACAAGAGATTAAACAACCGTAGCCCTCAAACTCCCATTCCCTCTTCGCAATTCCCTCCAACCAAACACGCTGTCAGGGCCAAGACCAAGGGCCTTATTTTTTTCCTTCAGATCTCCACCCTTTATATTGCTTTAAACCATAATGTTTACACCGTCGGTGGATTCTGGAGCCAAACATGCCTACCTAAAGTAGAATACAAAGATCCTCTATCTGGCATGTGCATCACCGCTAGATCAGTGACCCTAGTGGACGAGATACCAATTACACCCAGCCTCTGCACCAGCTCAATATCCTAAAAGCATTATGGATGCACACAACCGAAAAAAGAGAAGAAAACACTAAAAAAAAAGTCCCGCTATGGAGTTCCAGTCCTTATGGCAGCAGCACAACCACCGTCAAAACAACACCTAATGTCTAAATTCTCCGGAAGCAACGCCTTCAGAAAGGGAACAATACACCCTAGAGATAGTCCCGGTCTGAAAACAATGCCTTCAACAAGACCATTGCCAGGCACAACCAATTAAGGCCAGATCTTGGATTTTCACCCTGAAAGGTAAGACTCTGAACTTCACCTGTGTTGTCGCCCCCGTTTACATACTGCTGACACAATTCCTGAAACTCCAAGCCAGTTCCTCATCGACGCAAAGGCTCCGAGCACCATTGCCAGACCTCCAATCTCAGCGTTCATGACCTTCTCCCCTCTAACTTCACCATGGATTTGCCGATGATGGAAACGGAAGCAGATCTTCGCCCCGGTTCTCCGGCGCGACCGAATCCCACCCGTGGGAGATCGCCGATGGAGCCTTCGGGAACCCATCACTCTGGCCAGATCAAAGAGGACTGGCTTCAAGCAGCTTTTTGTCTTGGCGCAAGAAGAAATCTAGGACCACCACCATTATTCTTAAGCCTCGCAGGCCCTGACGCCGCGAGACCACACCTGGCGCAACTCTTCCCTCTTTGCTTGTTGTTCTCTATTGCTAGATGCTCGTTGGTCATCTCTGTTGCTTCTCGTTGGCGCCCTCTTATTGCTACTCCTCCCATGTTGTGCCGCGACAGCTCCTACGACACCCTGCTCGTCGACCAGCTATGTTGCAGCTCCTCCTACGAGCTGGTAGGCGCAGTTACTTACCGACCACTCAGCTACAGCTCCTCCGTAACATGGTGCCACAACTTCCGCGTTGCACCCGGTGAGTGAGGGCGAGCGATCTCGTCGTGGATGCCATGGTAGAGCATGCCATGGGCACCATCAACGTCGCCCTCCCCCAACACTGACAAACCTAGAGAGGAGTCTACCCGATCCGGCTTCGACTGACCTTCAATGTTTCAAATTCATGTCCGGTGAGCTCAAATCGTCAACGGTGGTACCTCTATGGACAACAAAGGTTGTTCGTTTTGGGGAATCCATAGTGTTGCTAAGATTGTTTTGAAATGTTACAAGTGTTTATTGATTTTGTTGTCCAACTAAAGTACAAAGCTATGATGATTTCCAGATGTATGTAACATGGAGATTTCTTCAATGCTACAAACGTGTTTTTCTAACGTCTATGTTGGGCACATATGTTGTATGTGTTGATTGTTTTCTTTATTTTTGCAAACCATGACATACTTTCCAATGTTTTGGTACAATCAAATGGGTATTTGTTCCTTCAATTATTTTATTTTGCTACATGGATGTGTCAAAAATGTTAAATCATTTTTTACATAACATTAAAGATCACCTAAAAAAATATTGCGTACGTACTAAAAATTGTAGCACAAAGAGGCTCAGTGTTGCATTGTTCGGGCATTCCTGATTACATCACTTAAGTGTTCAGAAGGCGATGGAGCCAGTCAACATCTCCCCCTAATTAACCAACAGACGGCTAGCAAAGAACTAAAAAACCTCATCCGCTAAGTCTTTCCATCTCCTAATAATTAAGTAAAGGCCCTAAAACCTCCATACTTCCGCTAAAGTAGGGAAACAAAGCTAGTATCCTATCTTATCCATGTCCTGAATTAGCTTGGTAGGAAAACCTTTCCCTTCACAACCACTGCACAATGCACCTCCGACACCCTCCACCGACCCTTCTGCCGCGGGAATGGGTCCTTGAGCCTCCTACGGGCACTAGTACAAACTTGACTTTCGTAGACGGAACCTAGAGCGTCAGATGGAAATTAAAATGAGCCATCTCGGAAAGACGCCCTCAGACGGTCGAAATTACGGAACCGTCTCTACTATCATTTGAGGCGGTTGGTATTTTTGCGTGTCTCTAATTGTTTGTTCATCGACGACGACCAAGAAAACTAGCCGGCTACAAATATGTTAGAGACGACTGATATTCGTGACCGTCTCAGCTTGCAAATATTCGAGACGGCCTGTAAATTTGACCGCCATTACGCTCGTCTATGTAAACAAATCGATCGATCAATCGGACGCAAAATACATATGCATATCATATATAGGCAAATAATAGAAACAGAGGTCGATCACGATCGACCGTGCAACCATATAAATTGTTGCATCCAGTACTAATTGTAGCTATACTATCTCTGTACATTAATATAATACAACAACAGATGGAGTACTAATTGTAGGGCGCGGCGCCGCACGGCGCCGGGCGCGATCACCACCGCCGGCACTTGCCGTGGACGATCGACGACGACGAAGAACCTGCTCCATCACCCCAGTCTGTACCGTCCTTCTTGTCAGCGCCGACTCCCCGGCCGTCGCCGTCCCTCCAGACAGTACTAACATTGTCGATGACGTCCCAGCCAGTAGCAGCACCGTCGACGACGTCCCAGCCAGAGCTGTCGCCCACCTTCCGGATGTCGTCGTGGTCCCCCCGGCGAGTACGACCTGCACCCTCCTGCTGCTTCCGCCGGCCGCCGTCGCCATGGTCGTCCCAGCCGCTAGAGCCCTCGGTGTCGTCGTCGTCCCACCGGCGACTACGACGACCTACACCCACGCCGTCGCCCACCACCTCCTTCCGCTTCATCGTCGATATTTCTTTCGCTAGACAACCGGGGCAGTAGGTTGGTCGGCGTTGGAGGTTCGTCTCGATGCTCTTAATCTTACGATAAAGCTCGTACGAGACGTACCCATCGACGGCTGCATACTCCAGTTTCACCTTGTCAAGTGGGGACTCCTCCCAGAAACTGTGCCGCTTTCTTGGGAAGTTTTTCTTCATCTTGGCGTAGTGATCGGAGATCAGATCGACTGCCAGGGTAGCCATGCAGTTCTCTCCTCTCCGTTCACCTGGTAAGCATCTAATATCCACGTGGAACGCTTCTGGAATTTTGAAGCCGTCCCAACTTCTGGCCATGGCCCTCCTGTCACCCCTAATGTCCACGCCAGCAAATATAATTTCCTTGCCACTAAGGAAATCGAACAGCGCCTGACACTTCTTGTTACTACTGCAGTAGTTGATGAAGTAAACGTAAATACATTGCATTTTTTGTACGAAAGGGGGAAACTGACAAAAATTGGGGAATAATGTACTAGATCGATCCATACCAGCACCACTGGAATACCAATACTTCCTCGCGGACGCCGATCTGAACGACGGCGACCTCTTCGGTGTTCTTCTTTTACTCCAAGTCCAGACCCGCAAAATTCTCGTCCTCCAACCCAAAAGTGCTCCAATATGTCTCCCATTTTCCGAGGATTCTCCGAACCATCTCTGATTCATTCATGTAGATCACGAATATCATTTTATTGGAATGGATCGGGACCTTGCAAGTCTTGGTGAAGTACTTGCCGTCGGTCGCCATGGCGGTGCCGCGCAAGAGAGGAAGAAAATGAACATGACGGTCAGAGAGACAGAGGAAACACAGGAATGCTGCCGTGTGTGGTTGCTAGGCAAATAGCATGGAAGTTAAGGAGAAACAGAGGGGCGCCGGGCGGTCAAAAGGAACTGTCCGATCGCATGCCTCGCCGCCGCCCTGCATTCCCTCCACGTCGCCTCATGCATTTACTCCAACTGAATTTACCGAGTGGCACACGGTTGCCGAATGACGGATGGGCCTGCGAGAACGTTGCAGTAAAAAATCCGGTGTTGCAGTGGGAATGCACACGTGTAGCGTCGCAGCAAAAATCATTGATCTGGAGGCTCCGGATCAAAGAAATTTTCCGGAGGGTCCGGGCTACCTTCGATTTTGGTTTTTTGTTTAAATATGCAATATTCCATTATTAAAGATTATGAAACTTTAAATGTGTTCATTATATAAGACCAACTAGCTAGGCGTGGTGCTATTGCTGGAGAGGAGATGAGAGGAGAGGAGAGGAGAGAGGTGAGGCTGTCGCTACCCTCCGGGTTGCTGAGGGCCGGCGCCATCCACCATCGTCGTCCTCCGCTCCGGTGTCGACGTCCACCCTTGGTTCCTGAACTCTGGTCTTCTCCTCTTTGGTCTTCTCCTCTTTCGTTGGTTTCCTTTGGTTGCTGTTTTTTCCTCCTGAATTGCGTTCTTTTCTGGGTCTCATGTGGCCTGCCCGTGATGCCGAACCTCCTTTGAGGTGGAAGGCTACTCTGCTTCTTGATCATTGGACAGCTCCTAGGGATGCCTTTCTACTTCTAAGACAGAATGCTAAACGTCTGGTTCTTTTGGATTTTGAAGAGGTGGTCATTGATGCAAGGTATCTGCTTGAAGGAGAATCTATAAAAAATGGCTCAGTGACGGAGCTCACAGTTCACAAAGTATTGGTTGGTGATCGTATCTTCTCTGATGTTGCACCTCAAGTGTTTCAAAAGAAAATTTCGAATCCACCTGCTCTAATGGCTAATGCATCTAAGCCTATGAAGGTGGTTGCTCCTCCTTCTATCAATTTTGAGCGTGGTTTAAAGTTTGCTGAATGCATTTGTTGGAAGTTTGGTCACACAGTTAATTTTAAGCCTGGTCCGAGAAGGAAGGCTTTCTGGTCGTCTCCTTTGTAAGAGCAAAATTCAAGCTGGATGTTCATACTGTGGGGATTGCTCTTCAGAATTGCTTTGGTGGATCGGCTTCTCGTTTTCAAACTGTCAGATTGGGGGATCAAGTATTTCGGTTCTCTGTTGCTTCAAGATCGGTTGGGTTTGAAATTTACAATTCAGGTCGTGTTTCTGATGATTGCTTTGAATGTGTATTCAACCTGTGGGGTGAAGGTGGTCCAAATTAGAGATTTGAAGAGCAGAAATACTATTCTGAGCAAGATTCTGAATGGACAAAGTTATCTTATTCTAAAAATAAGAAAGTTCTTACTTCAGTTTTTGATAGATTGGATTTTGGAAATTCCAAGTCGTTAGGCGTTGAGGTGGGGCCGAAAAAAACTCTTTTAGTTTTTGACCGTTTATCCTTTGATCACAATCCTTCCCCTGTTATGGACAAATAAATGCCCTTTACTACCTTTCAAAGCAAAAAATCCTACGTGCAAATTGTGACCAAGGGGCATATTGATAGGAGTCAACGATCTGACACTGGTCGGTCCAGTTTTAATAAAAGAGAGAAAATGGCGGGATTTTCTGATTTAAATCAGCCTAAACTACCGGGCCTTCTTCCTTTTACAAAGTTCAAATCTTTTCCCTCTCCGGATGTTAAGGCCTGGCCCAATGATTCTTTCCTTAACTGGTTCAAGACTAGTGGCCCACCTACCCATATTGAGCATGTTTCATGTCTAAAAGATTTGGCACATTTATTCCCTGCTCCCGTATCTCTCGAGGTGGTCTCCCCATCTTCCACTGACGCTGCCACCCCAAAAAATCCCTCTTCTCCGCCTTTGTGCTCACCGCCGCCGGTGGAAGAAGAATAAATGGCGAATATTCCTATAGATCCAAGGCCTTTTGTGCCTAGAGGCTTCAAGATTCTTCACGTTGAAGGCCGCACAGCGGTCCATCAGGTCGTTGTTCCTCGCCGTCACCGGCTGCATGAAGACTACGTCATTGCCTCAATCTTCCCAATACCTCCAGGTCAGATTCCCTTCGAGAACATCAGAGAGGTAATGGAGGACTTTCTGAACAACCATGCACGTGTGGGCTACCGTGCTCTTTATCCCTGCCCATTTGGTGTGGCTTATGTTCAGTTTGCGCATGCAAGAGATAAGGACAGGATAATTGCTAATAGTCCTCATCCTTTCGATGATGTGCACGTAAACTTTGTTAAGCACAATCAGGGCGAAAACTGGCGCCGTGCTTATTTCAATCGGGAATGTTGGGTTATGATTGTTGGCCCCCCTTTGGATAACTGGAATACTGAAGATCTGGTAGCTGCGTTTTGTGACATTGGTAAACTTCTCTTGTGGGAGAAAGACCCCACAAACAAAGCCAGAATCATTGCTAAGCTTCGTGTGACTGAGCTCAGAGATATCCCTAAAAGTGTCAGGTATACTGAGGGTGACAGTGCTGAAGATGAGTCTTGGACTTGCTCGGTTGAAGTTCTGCAGCAAAATCTTGTTGCATGGGGCCCGCAGATGAAGATCCCCTGCCTGATGAGGGTGTGGATCCTCACCCACTTCCTGCTTTTGACCCTGAAGCTGGTGTTGAACATGCCCCTAACAATAACAATAATCTGAACGAGGAAATGGTGGGTTGGGGACATTGGGCCCTACCTGCTGATGATGGTCCCCAGCCAATGCAGGAAGAACAACCAAATGCAGATATCCACAGGGTGCACAGAATGCTGGTGTTATGGAGGATCAACCTGTTGATAGTGGTTTGACTGTTGCTGGTGCTGAGTCAGATGATGATGGATCTGTTAATGGCATAAGAATTGCAAATGTGATTGAAGAAGTTGAGAAAGACCCTCCCCAATTACCCAATGCTGCTGATGATCATCTCATGATTCTGTTAATGCCAGATGTTGTTAATGCCTGAGGCCCATAATGAAAATATTAATTAGGCCCAGGAAGAAGAAGAAGTGAACCAAAATGTGCAGATGGGCCCTATTGAATAGAGCTTGGCCCATGAATCCATGGGAGGAGGTAGCAGCCAGCCAACATCTTCTGAATTTTCTTGTTTGGGTGAAGGACTTGCAAGCCTCATTGCTTCATATCATGATTCTGAAGGAGGCTCTTCAAACAATGCCCCGTTTGATGATGATTTTGGAAGTAATGAAATTAAGCAATTAATATAATAGAATGATAATCTTATCCCTGAGAATTTTAAGTTTGAAGAAGTCTCACCTGAGTTGGCCCATATTCAACTTGGAATGATTCAGACCTTCACTTTTCCAGTGGAAAGAAATGATATGCATGCTTTCCCTGTCTCCGAAGAAGGCATGAAGCTCTGGGATAAATACTTTGCACCCCATGTGCATGGTGCAAGTGGCAATCTCTCTGTGCTAGTAAGTTGGTTTAACTTCATAATTATGATGCTCTTAACTCCTAAAAAAATTTAATGGAGAAGAAGTTTTCTGAAATCTCCTCTCTGGAATCTTGTGAAATTTGGAAATAATGACTTTCAGATTTTTGACTTCTCTATTCTTGATACATGTGTACTTGATCAGGCTCCAAAATGCAAATTGGCTGAGTTGCAGGAGGAATTCCATGGAACCCTAAGGAAGGAAGTAGACTCAGGGATCCAAAACCCTGTGACTGATATAGAGACAGTCAAAAGAAAAAGAAGGGGGAAATGTCCTTTAGTGGAGGAAGAGGTAAGAAGAAGCCCAAGAATTCAGATGCTGAAAAATGGCTTTATAAATTCTTGTCCCGATAATGAATGTCTGCCCTGTCATGCAAATCCCCCAATTATTAATAACAAGTTATTAAGGAACCTTGCATCTTCTTTTTGTAAGGTTGCCGAAGAGGGTAGGAAATATACCGGGAGATGCAGGTTTATTGGATTACTCCTTTCTTTTGGGGTAAGAAAAACTGGAAAAGTCAAATTTGTTTACTATGGCTAGACACAGACAATGGAAAAATTTGAACTGGAATATTAAGGGGATTAATGCTGTGGAAAAGTACCTGGCCCTATTTAATAAAATTGAAGAAATTGGTTGTACTGTTATTTGTTTGCAAGAAACAAAGAGAGAATTTTTTTGATCTGGCCTATATTAGGAAATTCTGTCCCAAAAAGATTTTCAAAATTTGCTTATCTCCCTTCCATTGGTGCTTCTGGTGGTCTTTTAATTATATGGAATGATTCTCTACTATCTGGTGATGTGGCTTTCCAAAATGACTTCTCCCTATCCATTCAGTTTGCATGTACACTTTCTGCAAACACATGGTATCTCACAAACATTTATGGTCCTTGTCAATCTAACAGAAGGGGATACTTTATTGACTGGTTTTCAAACATTGACATGCCAGATGACACTGATTGGCTTATTATGGGCGATTTTAATTTCATCCATAGCCCTGCAGACAGAAATAAACAAGGAGGTGATGTAAACGATATTCTAATCTTTATTGAAGCCATCAGTAACCTTGGTTTAGTGGAACTGCCTCTTAAGGGTAGGAAATATACCGGGAGTAATATGCAACATGATCCACTTTTGGAGAGATTGGACTGGTTCTTCACCTCTGATTCCTGGACACTTTCTTATCCTGCCACAATTGTGTCGACGCTTTCTAAACCAATCTCGGATCATGTTCCTTGTGTGGTGTAAATTGGAACAAAAATGCCAAGGGCAGACATCTTCAGATTTGAAAATTATTGGCTGCAACATAGTTCTTTCAAGCAAATTGTTGAAAATGTCTAGCACATTCCAGTGGGTCATACTGACTGTGCTAAGAAGATTAATGCCAAGCTAAAAAAATGTGAGAAGAGCCCTTAAACTTTGGTCCAAAAACTTGTCATGCCTCAAGACAACTATTGCCAAAGTCTCAGATGTCATTAATCTTCTTGATGTCATGGAGGAATTTAGAGTGTTGAGTCTCTTGGATGGAACCTAAGAGATCTCCTTAAAGAACACCTAATCAGTCTGCTAAAGAACCAAAGTGCATATTGGAAGCAGATGAGCAAAGTTAACTAGATTAAATTGGGAGATGAAAACACTAAATATTTCCATGCAAGAGCTACAGTTAGACATAGGCACAATTACATATCCTCTCTAAAGAATGAGGGCAACTAGAAGGTTCATGATCATGATGGTAAAGATGCTATTCTTTGGTGTTCCTTTAAGGAAAGGATGGGGCATTCGGATAGTCCAGAAATGTTATTCAATCTGCCAGAGATTTATGGACAAAACAGGGACACCAGTATGTTTCAACAATTAGAAACTCCCTTCACTTATGAAGAAATTGAAAATGTTATAAAGGATTTGCCGAATGATAAGTCCCCGGGGTCTGATGGTTTTAATAATGAGTTCATAAAAAATTGTTGGAATATCATTGGTCCAGATGTGAAGGAGCCGATCCATGCATTTCATGCTGAAAACATTATCCTCGAGAGCATCAATAGCTCTTACATTACTCTCGTTCCAAAAGTTTCTTCTCCAGAAACTGCAGCTGATATCAGGCCAATCTCTTTGTTGAATAGTGTGCTAAAAGTTATTACTAAGCTGCTGGCCAACAAGTTGCAAAAAAAAATTCTCAAATTGGTCCACAAAAACCAATATGGATTTCGAAGGGATAGATCCATTCAAGACTGCCTGGGATGGGGTTTCGAATATCTTTTCCAGTGTCATAAGTCAAAAAAAGGAAATTCTAGTTCTTAAGCTGGATTTTGAAAAAGCTTTTGACAAGATTGAGCATAATGCAATCCTTAGAATTCTTGAGGCAAAAGGTTTTGGTAGGAAATGGATAAGTTGGATTGCATTGCTACTGAAAACAGGAACCTCATCAGTTCTGCTTAATAATGTACCTGGGAAGAAATTCTATTGCAAAAGAGGTGTTAGAGCGGATTTTTGGTCGCCCGTTGGCTATACCACCCCATTCACTACCGTCGGATGATTAGTTGGAGATTCGGTCTGCGGTGTCAGCCTCGTGCGTGGACAGAGTAAGTACTCGGCAAATCACCCTATAAGACTACTCATCTGCTAATTCTACGATGATAGAGCAGAATATCTTGTCAGTACTGCAGGGGACGCAGCATATCTGAACATATCGCCAGTCTGTACGATCATCTGTCGGTGCATTGATGAGCTATCTGGATCAATAGCTAACGTCCACCGATCTAGCTACTACAAGGAGGTTCGGAGAGGAGATGGTGTAAACGTGTAGTGGAATTGATGACGTACAGTCTTGTCCACGATTTTTTTGGCGCCAAAGCTAACGAAACGAAAACCCAACTCTACGGTAATTAACAAAATATAAAGTGACAGTCGTCAAATGCGAGCATTTAAAACATAGCATGCATGCGGAGGCGGGAAAAGAGGGATGCAGCTGGGTAGTTGATACGTCTCCGACGTATCTATAATTTCTTATGATCCATGCTTGTTTTCATACCTTTTGCTACATGTTTTGTTTACATCTTATAGCATTTTTATGCATTTTTGGAACTAACATATTAACAAGATGCCCCAGTGCCAGTTCCTGTTTTCTGCTGTTTTTCCGTTTCAGAAAAGTACTTAAGGAAATATTCTCGGAATCGGACGGGACAAAAACCCAGGATCTTATAATTTCGTCACGCACACGGAGTCCAAAGGGAGCCGAAGACGCACCAGAGGGCGACCACACCCTAGGGTGGCGCGGCCCACCTGTCTGCCGCGCCACCAGGTGGTGTGGCCCCCTCGGGCCTCCACCGACGCCGCCCTTTCGCCTATATAATCCCCCCGACGAGAAAACCCTAAGTACCCGATCAAAATTCCAGAAAAACATCCGTCGCCGCCGCCGTCGTCAACCCTAGTTCGGGAGGGTTCTGAAGCTCTCCCCGGCACCCTGCCGGAGAGGGGAATCATCGCCGGAGGGCTCTACACCACCATGCCCGCCTCCGGACAGATGTGTGAGTAGTTCATCCTTGGACTACGGGTCCATGCAGTAGCTAGATGGTAGTCTTCTCCTCTTGTGCTATCATGTTTAGATCTTGTGAGCTGCCTATCATGATCAAGATCATCTTATTGTAATGCTACATGTTGTGTTTGCTGGGATCCGATGAATAGAGAAGTACCTTGTGATGTTGATTATTGATATTATCATGTCTATGTTATTTGTGATCTTGCATGCTTTCCGGTACTTGTAATTGCCTTGATCAAGTAGTTGCTTGTATCTCCAAGAGGGAGTATTTATGCTAGATAGTGGGTTCGGTCCCTGTGTGCCTTGGCTTGAGTGACAGAAACATATAAGGACGGGGGAGTGCCGTTGCTACTAGGGAGTAAACTTTATGCACAGTTCTTCATGCAATTGTCTGTTGCTTGCAACTTAATACTGGAGAGATTTTACGGTATGTTATCTCAAAGGTGGACTATTTAGGCATAGGTGTATGCTTGGAACAGCTATCTATGTATTTTGTCGTAATGCCCAAAGCATCTCATATAGACATCATCATCCTCTGTATTATGCAATGTTCATGCATTGTCATGCATTCTCTATTCTGTCAATTGCCCAGCTGTAATTCGTTACCCAGCATGTGTAGTATTTTATTTATGGAGAAGACACCACTAGTGAACTGTGGACCCCGGTCTATTCTTTTACATCTGCAATTAAATCAACTGCTCTACTGCTTTCATTTACTGCAAACAAGCTTCCTTCCACACATACATTTAATCCTTTGTATTCAGCAAGGCCGGTGAGATTGACAACCTCACTGCTTCGTTGGGGCAAAGTAGTTTGATTGTGTTCTGCAGGTTCCACTGTCTCCCCTGCAACAGCTCTTTTTCTGGCGCCATTGCAGTTGTGGACAACCTTCTGAAGCATTCCTCACTCCTACTGGTTCGATAACCTTGGTTTCTAACTGAGGGAAAACTTGCTGCTGTGCTCCTCAAACCTTCCTCTTGGGGTGCCCAACGAAGCGTGATTGATTAACACCTCTCGCGCTATCAAGCTCTTTTTCTGGCGCCGTTGCCGGGGAGTTAAGAGTGCTCAGTAAGAAGCTTCTCGAAGTATCAAACTTCTCACTCCTCCGTCAACAGCTCTTTCTGGCGCCGTTGCCGGGGAGTAGAGAAGCTTCTGCAAGGGGAGTCTCTCAGTTCCAATCTCTTTACTTTGTTTTAGTCTTGCTTATTATTATTGCTTTGTCTTGTTTTGCTTTCTTATATCAAAAACACAAAAAAATTAGTGTAGAATTTATCTTGTTGCTTTCCTATATCAAAAACCCAAAAAAATTAGTTACTTGTTTAATCTTGTTCAATTCGGTTTACCTTGTTTTCCTCAAAAATGAGTACTGCTGAAAACACTAAGTTGTGTGACTTCACTAGTACTAATAATGATGATTTCATATGTACTCCTATTGCTCCACCTGCTGCTAAGACAGATTTTTATGAGATCAAACCTGCTTTGTTAAATCTTGTTATGAAAGAGCAATTTTCTGGTGCTAGTACTGATGATGCTGCTGCTCACCTTAATAATTTTGTTGAACTTTGTGAGATGCAAAAGTATAAGGATATGGATGGAGATATTATAAAACTGAAATTGTTTCCTTTCTCTTTGAGAGGGAGAGCTAAAGAATGGTTGTTATCTTTGCCTAGAAATAGTATTGATTCATGGATTAAATGCAAAGATGCTTTCATTGGAAAATATTATCCTCCTGCTAAAATTATATCTTTGAGAAGTAGCATCATGAACTTTAAACAAATGGATAATGAACATGTTGCTCAAGCTTGGGAAAGAATGAAATCTTTGATAAAGAATTGTCCCACCCATGGACTGACTGCTTGGATGATCATCCAAACCTTTTATGCAGGATTGAATTTTTCTTCAAGAAACCTATTGGATTCAGCTGCTGGAGGAACCTTTATGTCCATCACTTTGGGTGCAGCAACAAAGCTTCTTGATGATATGATGGTAAACTACTCTGAATGGCACACTGAAAGGGCTCCACAAGGTAAGAAGGTAAATTCTGTTGAAGAAACCTCTTCCTTGAGTGAAAAGATTGATGTGATTATGTCTATGCTAGTTAATGGTAAATCTTTTGTTGATCCAAATAATGTTCCCTTAGCTCCTTTGGTTGCCCAAGAAGAGCATGTTGGTGTGAACTTCATTAAAAATAACAATTTCAACAACAATGCCTATAGGAACAATTTTGGTAACAACAATTATAAGCCATATCCTCCTAATAACAATTATGGTTATGGTAACTCTTATGGTAATTCTTATGGGAAGCCTAGATTGCCTAGTGAGGAAAGATTGTTAGAAGTTGAAAGGACCACTAAAGACTATATGCAAGCACAATATGAACAAAACCAATTGTTTACTAAAACTATGAATGAACAATCTGCTTTGCTAAAAAACATAGGTCATCAACTTGAGAATTTAAACAAGGAAATTTTTGGTTTGCAAACTAAAATTTCAAATGCTGAAGACCGTATTTCATCCATGTCTGAATCACAAGCTTCTTTAATCAATAAAATGGCGGCTAAACCTGAAGTTATTGAACATAACATTTTTGCTACGGCCAATGCCATCCAAGTTAGAATTGATGACAATGTTAGAATGTTGGCTGAACTACATGCTAGGTGGGAAAGAGAAAGAGAAGCCACTAAAAAGAACAATATGGTTAAAGTTTACACCATCACCACCACTAGTAATGTTCAGGTTTCACATGATAACAAGTCTATTAATGATAATGGTAAAGTTAACAATGTTGGCAATGTTTCCACTTCTCATGAAAAACGCTTAAAACTGCCAAAAGATACCAAAACTGCTAGTGATAAAGGAGCTGAAATTTTTCGAACTATGGGAGATCCTTCTTCCATTACTTTTGATGATAATGATTTTGATTTTGATAATTGTAATATCTCTGAAGTCATAATGTTGTTGCAAAAGCTAGCTAAGATTCCTAATGCTAGTACTATAAACTTGGCTTTTACAAAACATATTACCAATGCTCTCATGAAAATTAGGGAAGAAAAGTTAAAACTTGAAGCTTCTATCCCTAAGAAATTAGAAGATGGTTGGGAACCCATCATTAAACTGAAAGTAAATGATTTTGATTGTAATGCTTTATGTGATCTTGGTGCAAGTGTTTCTATTATGCCTAAGAAATTCTATGATATGCTTAACTTGCCACCATTGGAGAGCTGTTGTTTGAACATTCATCTTGCTGATAATTCTACAAAAACACCTTTGGGAAGGCTTGATGATATTCATGTTATGGTAATAATAACCTTGTTCCCATTGATTTTATTGTCTTGGATATTGAGTGCAAAGCTTCTTGTCCTATTATTTTGGGAAGACCTTTTCTTCGAACTATTGGTGCTGTTATTGATATGAAAGAGGGCAACATTAGATATCAATTCCCTCTTAAGAAAGGTATGGAACACTTCCCTAGGGAGAGAATGAAGTCACCTTTTGACTCTATTGTTAGAGCAAATTATCGTTTTGATGCTTCTTCTCTTGGAAATACTTGATGTTCACTTTCTGCGCCTAGCTGAAAGGCGTTAAAGAAAAGCGCTTATGGGAGACAACCCATCATTTTATTTTCAGTATCTTTTCTTTTATTTGAGTCAAGAAGATTGTTTACTTCTGTAGCAACTTCTTTGTATCTTTATTTTCTTGCAATGTTGTGCCAAGTAAGGTCTCTAGTAGAAAGTTTTTGCTATATTTTGATTTCTGCACAGGAAACAGATTTATGTCTGTCACGGTTAAATTCGTCATTTATTCCAGAAGCGACGAAATGCTTTGAGATTTTGTGTGCTGAATCTTCATATATGTATGAAACTTTTTCTAGTTCAGTGATTTTCGATTTGAGCAACTCTAGTGCCTCGAAAAAATTCGTCTTTACAGACTGTTCAGATTTTGACAGATTCTGCCTTTTATTGTGCATTGCTTCTTTTGCGATGTTTACTTGGATCTTTTTGATTCTTTGAGCATCAGTGGCTGTAGCTAATGTTATAATGCATTAAGGTGTGCTTGTGTCACAGTAGAACTTGTGAATTTTTGGTTTATGCACTAACCCTCTAATGAGAATTACTTTGAGTTTGATGTGGTGGAAGTTTTCAAGTAAGCAAAAGGGACGATATGATGAGATCAAGAAGAGTGAAAAGCCTAAGCTTGGGGATGCCCCGGTGGGTCATCCCCAGAAAATTCAAGAAGACTCAAGCATCTAAGCTTGGGGATGCCCAAGGCATCCCCTTCTTCATCGACAAAACTATCAGGTCATCTCTAGTGATACTATATTTTTATTCCACTACATCTTATGCATTTTGCTTGGAGCGTCTGTTTTTATTTTGAGTGTGTGTTTTAGTTTGCTTAATAAGTTGGATCCTAGCATTCTTGTGTGGGAGAGAGACACGCTCCGCTTTTTCATATGAATACTCTTGTGCTTCGCTTATATTTGTTGAGTATTCTTAGCTACTGTTTGTTTTCTAGTAAGCTCTCGCTTTTAGCATGTTATCTTGTTTAGAGCTGCTAGTTCTTTGTGTTAAGCTCTCTTGTGTTTCACTCTTATTTGTTAGAGAGTTGTTTTAGTTGCTTGGTTGATGTGTTAGATTGGAAAATGCTATGCTTGTGATAGTGGTATGAAATAGAGAAAAGCTGCATAGTCTTGTAGACCATTGTGTAGATAACTTGCTCCTCTTCAATTGTTTTGAGGTATTAAAATAACTAATGGTTAAAATTTGTTGGCTAATGTTGTTAAGAGCTGATTAGTGAAGATGTGTTAGTAGAGCGTGGAGCCGTACTTTTCTGAACTAAAAACAACTTAAGTCAATAGTGCTTTAGTGTCGTGATTTCCTCTTAGTTGAAAAGAAGTTTCTAATGGTATAGTTACTGCAACGGTCGGGGAAGCCAACGGGGCACTTGTGTCGCCGCCACGATCCCTCTCGGGGTGTCTCTAACCATTTGTAAAACTTTGATACTGTTAGTTGTTTGCAATATACGACATGCTATGTGAGTTTTTGGTTTTTGGCACTTCCACCTCCATATTTTGCTAGCCTCTTCGGTGCTTTGCATTGCCCTTTTTTACATTGAGATTGGTGCATACTTCGCAAGTACATCCAACCCCGTGGGAGATCTTCATCTTGTTCTCCTACACATAAGCCAACTATCTTCCTCAAAACAGCCACCATATCTACCTATCACAGCATTTCCATAGCTGTTCCGAGATACATTGCCATGCAACATCCATCATTTACATTACATGACTTTATGTCATTTTTACTTCATTACCATATAGTATTGCTTGACCATTTGAGTTAGTGTGATGCGTGGTTTTCCACATGTGTTACATCTTTTCCACACTACGCTCGGTCTTGCATATCCACCATACACCATGTATTAGTCTTTGAGTTTTGAGTACACCAAAAAGTGTGATGATCATCTTGTAAAATAGAGTGTTGCCTCTACCTGTGAGCATATTGAAAAGAGTCCAAAGTGGCCAATCAAAAGAGTCCAAAAGAGACCAATGAGAGAAAAATATAAAAGAGCCACAAAGGCCTCAAAAAGCAAAAAGCAAAAAAGAGAAAAAGAAAAAAAAGAATATAAAATGAGAGAGGGGGCAACACTACTATCCTTTTATTCCACACTTGTGCTAGTAGCACCTACATCATTGTAGTGAGTTTTCATGCTTCATTAGTATAACTATGTGGGGACCAAACGTTATAGAACTTGGCTTGTATATTCCAACGATGAGCCTCCTCAAGTGAGCTCTAGGTCTTCATGAGCAAGCAAGTTGGATGCATCCCCACTAGTTCCATTGGAGAGCTTCCATTCATATAGCTCTATGTGCATCCGTTGCATGGCAATCACTACTCCTCATTCAGTGTCTACTACGGGACTTCCTCTTGTCTTGTGGTTACCTCTTCCACTGTTTGAGCCTTTCTTTTTGGCCTTCCAAACCCCCATTATTATTCTCTTTGCCATAACCTCATGGTGCCAAGCCTTCTTCTTGCTTGTATTAGTTGAGTGGACTACATAACAGTTGATAAGTTAAGTGGATGGATTAAGGACACTTGACTTGAGCTTGGATATTTCTATTATTAACTGAATTTGATGCTTTGAAGATTGATTGACATTTTGCATTGGAGACACAATTTACTATTCTTCTTTCTAAACCTTATGTATGGTTCCTAGTCTCCAACACGCTGATTCATGAAAAGTTCTAGCTTCTTTTAGCTAGCATTTGTTAATCATTGTTTGCTTAATGTCAACTATAGACAATTGTTTTGGATCACCTTATTCACATCATGTGTTTTGCATTACTATGTTGATCTAGATTGTGAGTTTGCATGTCTCCTAAGAAATTATTTGTTATCGTTCTGCCTACTCGAGGACGAGTAGAACTAAGCTTGGGGATGCTGATACGTCTCCGACGTATCTATAATTTCTTATGATCCATGCTTGTTTTCATACCTTTTGCTACATGTTTTGTTTACATCTTATAGCATTTTTATGCATTTTTGGAACTAACATATTAACAAGATGCCCCAGTGCCAGTTCCTGTTTTCTGCTGTTTTTCCGTTTCAGAAAAGTACTTAAGGAAATATTCTCGGAATCGGACGGGACAAAAACCTAGGATCTTATAATTTCGTCACGCACACGGAGTCCAAAGGGGAGCCGAAGACGCACCAGAGGGCGACCACACCCTAGGGTGGTGCGGCCCACCTGTCTACCGCGCCACCAGGTGGTGTGGCCCCCTCGGGCCTCCACCGACGCCTGCCCTTTCGCCTATATAATCCCCCCGACGAGAAAACCCTAAGTACCCGATCAAAATTCCAGAAAAACATCCGTCGCCACCGCCGTCGTCAACCCTACTTCGGGAGGGTTCTGAAGCTCTCCCCGGCACCCTGCCGGAGAGGGGAATCATCGCCGGAGGGCTCTACACCACCATGCCCGCCTCCGGACAGATGTGTGAGTAGTTCATCCTTGGACTACGGGTCCATGCAGTAGCTAGATGGTAGTCTTCTCCTCTTGTGCTATCATGTTTAGATCTTGTGAGCTGCCTATCATGATCAAGATCATCTTATTGTAATGCTACATGTTGTGTTTGCTGGGATCCGATGAATAGAGAAGTACCTTGTGATGTTGATTATTGATATTATCATGTCTATGTTATTTGTGATCTTGCATGCTTTCCGGTACTTGTAATTGCCTTGATCAAGTAGTTGCTTGTATCTCCAAGAGGGAGTATTTATGCTAGATAGTGGGTTCGGTCCCTGTGTGCCTTGGCTTGAGTGACAGAAACATATAAGGACGGGGGAGTGCCGTTGCTACTAGGGAGTAAACTTTATGCACAGTTCTTCATGCAATTGTCTGTTTCTTGCAACTTAATATTGGAGAGATTTTACGGTATGTTATCTCAAAGGTGGACTATTTAGGCATAGGTGTATGCTTGGAACAGCTATCTATGTATTTTGTCGTAATTCCCAAAGCATCTCATATAGACATCATCATCCTCTGTATTATGCAATGTTCATGCATTGCCATGCATTCTCTATTCTGTCAATTGCCCAGCTGTAATTTGTTACCCATCATGTGTAGTATTTTATTTATGGAGAAGACACCACTAGTGAACTGTGGACCCCGGTCTATTCTTTTACATCTGCAATTAAATCAACTGCTCTACTGCTTTCATTTACTGCAAACAAGCTTCCTTCCACACATACATTTAATCCTTTGTATTCAGCAAGGCCGGTGAGATTGACAACCTCACTGCTTCGTTGGGGCAAAGTAGTTTGATTGTGTTCTGCAGGTTCCACTGTCTCCCCTGCAACAGCTCTTTTTCTGGCGCCATTGCAGTTGTGGACAACCTTCTGAAGCATTCCTCACTCCTACTGGTTCGATAACCTTGGTTTCTAACTGAGGGAAAACTTGCTGCTGTGCTCCTCAAACCTTCCTCTTGGGGTGCCCAACGAAGCGTGATTGATTAACACCTCTCGCGCTATCAGTAGCATACAGTCTTGTCCACGAAAAACGAGAAGCAGCAACAAGCATTTAAAAATAGATTTACTTTTTAGTTTACTACACTGCTGGTTATTTCATAGATTTACATTTTTATTCAAAGCACGTCGTCTGCAGGACGCGTTCAATGACAGAACGATGAAAGGACACTGCCACTTCCACACAGGAACTGTTGAGTTTCGATCGATCGTATGGTTAGTCCACAGTTGTTTTGTACAGTGCTATTGAGTTTTCAAATGTATACTCTATTAGTATTCATCATCATTATTTGACAGTGCTAGTCCACAGTTGCTTTGTACAAATGGAAATGTCAAAAAAGCATACGTGACCAGGTGAAGTCAGCACCCAGTGTTTGACTAATATAGAATACCTACTGATTACTATTTACTACCCTCTTCCACAAGTGCCGGTGATAAAGACTGCCATGGTGTGTCAGCTCGGACAGATGATTTGCAGTGGATTGATATAATTAGAGTTTGGTAGACGGCATGCAACACGAATCTAGACGACCAATCGCACAGCTAATAAAGGGGTGGTATAGCCAACGGGCGATCACCACACATTTCCGAAGAGGTGTTAGGCAAGGGGATCCTCTGTCCCCTCTGTTATTTGTGCTTGCAGCAGATCTACTTCAGTCAATCTTAAATGATGCCTTGGGTAAAAATATGATCAATCTTCCTCTGAACAACCCAAGCTGCCAAGACTTCCCTGTTATTCAATATGCTGATGGTACATTGCTAGTAATGCAAGCTGATGCCAAACAAATTATTTATCTGAAATCTCTTCTTCAGACCTTTGCAAATTCCCCTGGTTTAAAAATGAATTTTCATAAGTCTATGATGGTCCCATTAAACTTAAGTGATGAAAGGGCTGAGCACTTCATTAGGACTCTTGGCTGTAAGCAAGGAAGCATGCCTTTCACCTACCTTGGATTTCCCTTAGGGACAACCAAGCCTCCCATTGAATCATTCCTGCCTTTGGTCCAAGGGGTTGAATGAAGACTCAGTGGCATTGCTAATTTCTTAAATACTGCTGGTAAACTGGAAATGGTGAAAACTGTTCAGGCATCCATGTCTACCTTCATGATGTGTACCCTAGAACTTCCTATTCCTATCAAAAGGCAGTTAGAAAAATATATGAGACACTGTCTATGGAGAAAGCCTGATCTCACTGATAAAAGGCCAGCAATGGTGAAATGGACAAAAGTTTGCAGACATAAGAAGCAAGGAGGGTTAGGTGTCATGAACATTGATATCCAGAATAAATCACTGATGCTAAAAAACTTACATAATTTTTTTAACAAATTGGACATCCCATGGGTAGGCCTCATCTGGAACTCTTATTATGCTAGAAATGCAGTACCTGGAGAGAAGTCTGTTGGTTCCTTCTAGTGGAAATCACATTTAAAACTAATCATTTGCTACAAAGGATTGGCCAGGTGCAATGTAGGCAGTGGTGCTTCTGCTTACTTTTGGCATGATCTTTGGCTTGACACTTGTCTCACTCAAGCCTTCCCACCTCTATATTCTTTCACTAAAGATACCCAGATTTCTGTCAGGTCTGTGGTTAACCTGCAATTCTGGGAAGATTTGTTTTATTTACGTCTGTCAAGCCTGGCATATCAGGAGTTCTTGCAGCTTGAAACAATCTGGGTTTCGTGCTAGCAGAGAGTTCAGCAAGGGGAAGGTGATGTATGGAGTTACATATGGGGCAATAAAATCTTCTCAACCAGCAAAGCTTACAATTCAATGATTGGTCAAAACAATGCACCTGTGCAGTTCTCTTGGATCTGGAAAAGCTCATGTCAGGCAAAGCATAAAGTGTTCTTTTGGCTCCTTCTCCATGATAGGCTAAACACAAGAGATCTCCTTGCCAGGAAAAACTTTTCCCTTCCATCTTATGACTGTGCTACTCTGCAATGCAATCAGCAGGAGACTCTTATCCACCTGTTTTGGAACTGCCCTTTTGCTAGTCAGTGCTGGGACTTTATCTGCCCAATGAGAAGCATAAGTATGTCCCCTTTGGAAGCTGTTCATGATATGAGGGATAAGATCAATCAACCTTTCTTCATGGAGATAATTATTTTGGCAGCATGGGGAATCTGGATGGTTAGGAATAACAAGATCTTCAAAAACATAAGGCCAAGCTTTCAAGAATGGAAAGCAATCTACTTTAATGAGTTGAAATGCTTAAGTCATAGAATTAGAGCAAAATATGCTCAACAGTTTCAATCTTAGCTGCAAGTACAACTTTAGTCATTGTAATTTTTTCCTTTTCTAATTTTGAAGCGGCAATCCTGTACATATCTTGTAAAATACATTTAAATTTATAAAAATTGCAGTGGGATTTTTTCCCACTGTTTTGCCCTTCAAAAAAAAAACTAGCTAGGCGTGGTGAGTATGTTGCGCAATGCTAATGCAAGTGCACTGAAGTTGCATCGTGACGAGTATGCAACCTCACAAGTAAAGCCTGAACTTTTCATGTAATCACCTTAGTTTGTACTGCATTTTATAATCTCTTCATTGCATGAACTTACCTTCTTATATGGAGCTTCATTTAACACTAACAAGCAGATATACACCTTCATTTGTTATTTTTATGAATACTTTTTATTTTATTTAACGTTTTCTACACAAAACAATATCCGGAGTGCACAGAATATATTCGGACAGTCCGGCTACTGAGTGTTTGGCGGCAAAGTTAAAATTTTGGGTCCAATTGGTAACGGGGAGGGGTTTTTCCCCATTTGTCGCCCCAGCGGCCCCTCCCACTTTTCAAATCCCATTTTCCCCCTCGCCGCCCTCCTCCATTCCGTCGTCGCCGCTGCAGATCCCTAGCTCGCGGCCATTCCAAATCCCTTGCTCGCCGCCGATGCAAATCCCTAGCTCGCCGCTGCTGCAAATCCCTAGCTTCGCCACTGCTTCAAACCCCTATTTCGTCGCCTGATACGTCTCCGACGTATCAATAATTTTTTATGTTCCATGCTTGATTATATATCAGTGCCACATGTTTTTATAATGTTTTTATATCATTTTGGCATGATTTATGGAACTAACCTATTAACAAGATGCCCAGTGCCAGTTCCTATTTTCTGCTGTCTTTTTGTTTAAGAAAAGTTGTTCTGTGAAGTTTCTCGGAATGCGCTGAAAATTTACCGGAATTATTTCCAAGCAGAAACAAGTCGGAGCCAGAAGGTCGCCTGCAGGGGGGCCACAGCCACCAGACGACCCCCAGGCGCGGTCCAGGGGCTGGCCGTGGCTGGTCCCACCTGGTGCCCTCCGGCACCATCTCGAGTTGCCCCTGCACCTATAAAATCGTCTTCGACCCGAAAACCCTAAGTACCCAATCATATTTTCCAGAAGACGTCCGAGGCCGCCGCCATCGCCAACCCTAGTTTGGGAGGGTTCTGCAGCTCTTCCCGGCACCCTGCCGAAGAGGGGAATCGGCACCGGAGGCTTCTACATCACCATGCCTGCCTCCGGAGTGACGCGTGAGTAGGGGGTATAAACACCTCCCGTTCCAATGTGATTATAATGATAATGAAATATTAGCTTCTTATGCTAAAGGAAACTATTATTTTGATAATCTTGAACAAATTGAAGAATTTGTTGTTTTTATGGGTGCCTATGAAATTACTTCTATGCTTAAAGATATTGATGATGCTTCTTACAAATCTTAAAATTTTGTTATACTTGGATATTGCCTTGAGTACTACAATGATAATCCTTATATTACTGAATTTCTTGAGAGAACTTATCTTCCAAAAGAAGAGACTATTGCCTTGCAGGAAATCGTGGAAGAAGAAATTGCTGTAACTGGAAGCTCATTGGATGAAAAAGAGGAAGAGAGTGACAAACAAAAGGAGGAAAAATGGATTAGTTACCCATGCCTACCTTCTAATGAGATTAACTCTTTAACTCTTACATTATTTGGTTGCCCTCTATTCTTACCAAAGGAGGATGAATGTTATGTTCCAATGGATTCTCTTGAAATATCCCTTTTTGAGGAAATTGATGCTTGCTACACTTATGACCATGATTGCCCTATTAAACATCACCCAAACTCAAGGAAAACAAAAAGAAACATGTTTAATAATGGGATTGGAAAGGTCATGACTTATGTTTATTCTGATCATACTATTTTGGAGCTTAATAAAAATTACACTACTAGGAAAAGGGCTATTAGTGGCGCACCAAATTGGGCTTTCTGTGGCGCATCCTGGAAACAGGTTGATGCGCCACAGAAACGTCGCCATTATAATATATTTCTGTGGCGCACGCCCGCGGTGCGCCACAGAAATGCCAAGATTCTGTGGCGCACCCAGAACCGTGCGCCACAGAAATATTTCAGTGGCGCACCCACCACCATGCGCCACAGAATTTTTTTTTTGAATTTAAAAAAAAAGGGCGGCCAGATCTAGATCTAGCTGCCGGAATTTCGCCGGAATTTTGTCGGAGATCGTCGGAGGCCGTGTTGCCATGGGTGGAGGAGGGGGTCGCCGGAGGTGGGTGGGTGGAGAATGGGGGTCGCCGGAGATGGTGGAGGAGGAGAAGGATGTCGCCGGAGGAGGTCGCCGGGGTGGAGGAGGAGGTCATCGGAGGTCGCCAGAGGTGGAGGTCGCCGGAGGTGGTGGTGGAGGAGGAGGTCGCCGGGGTGGTGGAGGAGGTCGCCGGAGGTGGAGGCCGCTGGAGGTGGAGGTCGCCGGGGTGGTGGAGGAGGTCACCGGAGGTGGAGGTGGAGGAAGAGGAGGAGAGAAGATGTGGAGGAGAGGAGAGGAGAGGAGAAGGAGGAGGGAGGAGAAGGGGAGAGGAGAAGTGGAGGAGAGAAGGAGAGAAGGGGAAAAGAGAGGGAGAAGGGGGGTGCCGGCGGGATTCAAATTCGAATCCCGCCCAACAATTTTGGGGCGCATATGTGGATATGCGCCACAGAATTGTCTTTTCTATTTTTTTTATTTTTTTTGATTTTGCAGGAAAATTTCTTCTTTTCAAAATAATTTTTTTATTTTGGAATTTTGAGAATCTGAGAAAAGTCCAACCGGCTAAACCCGGGTGAAATCGAGTCCGAAATTTTCTCTAGTTTTTTTTTGAGATATTAAACGCATTTTTTCGACGTCGTATGCAAAAGTTATGGCTGTTTTAATATTTTTTCACCTACTTTTGGAAAAAAAGTCAAAATGTGTATTTTTAATTTTTCCTAACAACTAGACCCTAAACCTTCCCTATATCTAAAAGGATTTTATTTTTTGAATTTTTTATCATTTTCTTTCACTTGCTGCAAAACTGAAAAGGCGATCCACGGGGGGAGGGGGGATCTGTTTTCAACAATTCTGTGGTGCATGGGCCACATGCGCCACAGAAATGTCTCTTTCTGTGGCGCATGGGTCTAGATGCGCCACAGAAAGCCACATTTCTGTGGCGCATCTAGACCCATGCAGCATAGAAAGGGCACCCACCCAATCATTGGTGGCGGGGCCACCATATTTCTGTGGCGCATGGGTCTAGATGCGCCACTGAAATGTGGCTTCTGTGGCGCATCTAAACCCATGCGCCACAGAAAGAGTCATTTCAGTGGCGTATGAGGCCCCATGCGCCACAGAATTCTAAATTTTCTATGGCGCATCCAAAACAATGAGCCACAGAAAATCTTTCTGTGGCGCATGGCTATTTGGTGCGCCACAAAATTAGTTTCCACCTCTAGCTAGTTTCCTAGTAGTGTTATGTGTTTGAAGATCATGAAAATCATGTTTTATGTGATAGTTATATTGTTGAGTTTCTTCATGATGCTACTGGAAATTATTTTGAGAGAGGGAAATATTGTTATATTTTTGGTTTGTTCTTGTTTTGGGTGATGTTACTTCTGTAACAACTCCCTTGTATATTTTTGTTTTGGTTTTTGGTGCCAAGAGTAGCCTCTAAAGAGAGGAAGACTAATTGGTGAGTTTGCTGTCGAGAAATAGATTTCTGCTCTTCACTGTTCGAAAATCCAAAATATCACATAATGTCATCTGTGGATGCAAAGTTTTGACAGCAAGCATCAGGGTTTTTTCTACCTTTCTCTTGTTTTAAGTTTTCTGATTTGAGGTCCAGAAGTACCCCGAAAAAATTCATCTTTACAGTTTGTTCTGTTTTTGACAGATTCTGTCCTTAGTTTTGCATTGTTTCTTTCGCGGGCAAAGTTAGGTTCTTTTCAAAGATAGAGCTTTACTTAGACGTTCTGTGACAGTAGCTAATGTTTAAAAAAATAAGTTCATGATATGTGCTTTGGAACTGAAGGAAGATATTGTTTTTGTGGACTAACCTCTCTAATGAAGTTGCTATAAGTTTTGCGTTAAGGAAGTTTTCAAGTATCCAAGTGCGAGGTGATGAAGGAAGATCAAGAAGGGATAAAAGCCTAAGCTTGGGGAGGATCCCCATGGACCCTCCTCTGGAATATTCAAGAAGTCACAAGCATCTAAGCTTGGGGATGCCCAAGGCATCCCCTTCTTCATCGACAATCATTGGTTTCTCTCATGGTACTATATTTTTATTCCTTTACACATTATGTGCTGTTCTTGGAGCGTCAGTTTGTTTTTACTTTCAGTTTGTTTGTGCTTTGTTCTTTGGTCTTTGCAATAAATTGGATCCATGCATGCTTGTTTGGGAGAGAGACACGCTCCGCTTTTTCGTATACACTCCTGTTCTTCACTTATATGTGTTGATTGTTTAGCTTTTGTTATTTTTGCTTCCAACTCTTGTTTTCAAGCATCTCTTGTTCAGAGCTATTAGCTGCTGTAGTTAGGAAGTATTGCTCTTGTTGTTTCACCCTTTTAGTTTTGTTTCAAATAAGTTGATTGGTGTTCGGTTGAATGGAAATTATTATGTAGGAAGTGTTAAAAGTGCTGCTTAATCTTGTAGATCATTGTCTTGAATCTTTGATACTTGTCAATTGTTTAGAGATATGAAGTAGATTAATGCTTAAACTTGTGGATCATCTAGTAAGAATAGATTAGTAAAGAACTGCCGTAAAGCTTTAAAATTGTGGTGCTTGTCCTGCTTGGTAGCTCTCAAAGTCTAGATATTCTTTTTGCAAAGAGTTGGTTTGGCTAACAAGGTAGACGGTGTGAAGTCTAGTGGTTATGCATAATGTATATCTGTAGTCATTCATTGAACCAAGTTGATGTTATGTGTTTGCTTGATATCCTGCTAAGCCCAAAAATTCCGTACTGAGAGGGAATACTTCTCGTGCATCCAAATCACTGAGCCAAATATCTTTGCCATTTGTGTCCACCATACCTACCTACATGTGGTATTTCCTTGCCACTCCAAGTAAAATTTTCATGTGCTATCTCAATTTTTTTCAAAATTCTCCTTTTGTGCCTCTGTTTTTAAGCTCATGAGGAAGCAGCAGGAAGCTAGATATAACCTGTGACAAGTAAGGTCATTTCCCCCTTTCACTCGGTTTTGATGGTTTCACTTGAATTTGCCGAGAGCGACTTAAGCAAAATATAAATATAATCCACCAGTCTCCTCTGCACAATGAAAACCTGAGAAATCAGTCAAAACATTGGTTAGTGGTGAAACAAAGGAGAACGAGGAGTGACCTCATTCCTCTAAGAACCAGCCGCTCTCAAAAGTATAAAAGCCTTGCTTGAAATGGGGGACTAGGTAGTTTCTCTACTGTGAAGTCGTTGGCAAAAGCATGCATATCTCAAAATTGTTTTACTTCTGTCAAAAAAAAAGCTCTAGCACATGATTAATCCCTGCTTCCCTCTGCGAAGGGCCTTTCTTTTACTTTTATGTTGAGTCAGGATTCCTCTTCCTTCTTTACCTCTTAAGCAAACACTTGGTGTCAACTTCGGTTCAAGTTTTACTTCATGTTATCTTTATGTCTAACTGTGAAAGCTTTGTATTGACTTTATCTTGAGATAAATATGTTGCAAGTTGAAGCTTTTGCTGAAAACTTAAATCTTCCTTTGTGTTGGCCAAACTCTTTTGTTGGAATAATATTTCTTTGTGAGATATAAATCATTGTCAAGTGTTATACTTTTAAATCTCCAAAGTATGCTTTTCTAGTTAATTCTTGCTTAGATGTTACACCTGGTTAATCATTGTTTGTTTCATTCAATAAACCTTTGTCTTGTATTAATGCATTCAGTTCATATATATGCTTTACATGATTATTTGATCAAGATTGTGTTGGTAGCATGTCATTTGAAAAATTATTCAGTTATCATTCACCTACTCGAGGATGAGCAGTAATTAAGCTTGGGGACGCTGATACGTCTCTGACGTATCTATAATTTTTTATGTTCCATGCTTGATTATATATCAGTGCCACATGTTTTATATGTTTTTATACCATTTTGGCATGATTTATGGAATTAACATATTAACAAGATGCCCAGTGTCAGTTCCTGTTTTCTGCTGTCCTTTTGTTTCAGAAAAGTTGTTCTGTGAAGTTTCTCGGAATGTGCTGAAAATTTACGGGAATTATTTCCAAGCAGAAACAAGTCCGGAGCCAGAAGGTCGCCTGCAGGGGGCCCACAGCCACCAGATGACCCCCAGGCGCGGCCTAGGGGCTGGCCGCGGTTGGGTCCCACCTGGTGCCCTCCGGCACCATCTCGAGTTGCCCATTCGCCTTTAAAATCGTCTTCGACCCGAAAACCCTAAGTACCCGATCATATTTTCCAGAAGACGTCCGAGGCCGCCGCCATCGACAACCCTAGTTCGGGAGGGTTCTGTAGCTCTTCCTGGTACCTTGCCGGAGAGGGGAATCGACACCAGAGGCTTCTACATCACCATGCCTGCCTCCGGAGTGACGCGTGAGTAGTCCACCACGGGACTACGGGTCCATAGCAGTGGCTAGATGGTTGTCTATCCTCCTTGTACTCCATTGCTTAGATCTTGTGAGCTTCCTATCATGATCAAGATCATATTATCTGTAACTGCTACATGTTTGTGTTTGCATGGATCCGATGAATTCTGGAAATCATTACTTTTGTTCATCTATGTGTTATGTTTTATCTATGATCTTGCATGCTCTCCGATGCTAGTGGATGCTTTGTCCAAGTAATTATTAGTGTTGTATGAGGGAGTATTTATGCTAGATAGCGGGTCATGCCTCTTTTTGTCTGAGCTCGGGTTGACAGAAACGATCAAGACTAAAGATGTGCTGTTGCCACTAGGGAGAAAACAGCGGTGTGATTTCCTTGTGTCATTTACATTGCTTATAGTATGCACTTTGATTATTGCAATGATCTGTTGCTTGCAACTTAATACTTCTAGGTGACATGCCGGATAGCGATCCCGGGGTGGATTATTAGTCATAGATGCGGTTGGATGACGGTCTATGTATTTTGACGTAATGCCCATATTAGATGAAACGGTGAACTATATTGTTTTATGATAGCATTGTTGTGCGCCCACAATTCTGTCAATTGTCATGCTGTAATTTATTTACCCATCATGTATATCTTCTGTAGAGACACCACTAGTGAATTGTGGACCTCGGTCCTATTTTACTACATTGTTTACAACCGTTTTAATAGCTTTTCATCATCATTTGCTCGCTGGTCATATTTCACTCTTTTCATATTTTACATCTGCACATTTAATTCTTTGTGTTCGGCAAGCCGGAGAGATTGACAACCTCTCTGTTTCGTTGGGGCAAAGTAGTTTTTTGTGATTGTGTGCAGGTCCATGTCAACACGCCAGCATCTTTTTTCTGACACCGTTGACACCTAGCAAGGCCTTCTCCAAGTCCTACTGGTTCGATAACCTTCGTTTTGTAATCAAGGGAAACTGCTGCTTTGCTGCATCATACCTTCATCTTTGGGTTCCCCAGTGAACGTGTGATCCACGTTATCAAGCTCTTTTTATGGCGCCATTGCCGGGGATTTGAAGAAGACTCCTTGAACTACCAAGTCCTCCGTCAACATCTCTTTTTCTGGCGCCGTTGCTGGGGACTTGGAAGCTTCTGCTAGGGGAGTTTCACACATCCTTTCACTTTACTTTGTTATTGTCTTGCCTAGTGTAGCGGACCTGCACTTCAAAATAGGCAAGATCCCTGTGTATAGTGCAAACCCCTGGATCGATTCATTTGCACACACAGTTACGATGAATATCACAACAACGCATCAATTATTACACGCTTGATCCAGTATTTAAACAAAATAATCGATTACAACTTGCATAGCTCAAGGCTAGCATTTTACAAATATCAGCACAGCGGAAATAAAGTTAGCAATGAGCCTCCATCATCTTCATGTGCCACAGGCGAACATGTTGGTTGCAGACTCGAAACCCTTAACGAAACCTCACTTTTCGTCAGAAAAACCTGATAACATGTATCAACAAGGTGGGTCAGAACCATAAAAATGGAACTGGCAAGTGACACTTTGTGGACTCATAGTGGAAAAACTCTAATAAGCTATATGCATATTTGGCTTGTGGAGTTTGAAGGCTGATTTGCATAAAGCCAATTTTTCCTATCTCTTTTCAAAACACTTTTCCATCTAAACGAGACAAGTATGGTATGACAACCATTGTCTCAACTACCCTGGTTCACCCATCAAAATTTTAACTTAGAGAAATTGGAATGATGAGATCCTCCATTGATGTCCTTGTTCAGCTGCTCAGAATTGTCCGTAACCGGGGACACGGCTATGATCATAGTTTTGACACTCTCGAGAGGTTGTGCACTTTCACCACAAGACTTCATCAACCCATTCTGTCCTTGACCTTCTTGAAGTGTAAAGGAAAGGTGAAGATGAAGACGAGACCTTTGGGAACCAGTCCCCTGTTCGTCAGGCAGACCCATACAAGATATTCATCCGCTGAGAACTGTCGGAATCAGGTTCCTAGAACTTACTTAGTCAAGGCAGAGCCATAGTACCAAGTGGCTGCACTGGAAGCAATCTAAACTTGGAGTAACATCGGTCTCTTTGTCCCTGGGTGGCCGTCCACAAGTGCACATACTCGGGTAAAACCATAGACATGGCCCCAAGTAGCCACTCAACTATAAACCTCCATCCACATACCACATCCACCCAGGAGTTTCTTTAACTTAGTAGAATATTATTTTTTCACAAAACACCACTTAGCATAGCATTTCCATAATTCTACCAAGTTATAATAGGATTCTAGACCAACTAGTATAGGAGTACTATTCTAAACAGTTTTAGCATAGCAATACTAATAAACCTATCATGCAATTTTCTAAGTAAAAACTACAACATGCATATATCAAATTAATATGACAAAGATATGCAAGTGTGCCACTTGCCTTGGCAGCAGGAGGAGTAGGAGCAACAGTTGATAGAATTCCCGGGTCTCTCCGAAAGGTCTAACAATTAAAAACAAGCCACACATAAACATACAAACACAATAACAATACAATATAATATGCAATGCAAGAAATGCATTTAAAATCACAAGAAAAATAGTACACTAAGTTTTCTGGTTTATTAAAATATGCATGAAGCCACAAGACAAATTTTAAACATTTTAACTTGTTAAAAGCATTTTTAAAACACCCAAAAGGGTAAACACAAGGATTTATAGTTTTCTGTAATAAATTTTTTTATAAATTTTGGAAAACAAAGCTACTAGACAGAGGGCATCTAAACAAGATTTTAGCAATTTGATTCACTCAAAAAGGATTTGTAAAACTCATTTTATAGCCTAAACAAGTTAATAACCATTCTGCAAATAACAAGTTAGTGCACGACTAAAATATACGTTTTTCTTATACTAATGTATTCTACACGTTCATACGAAACCATAGACTACAAAAACACAGAAAACGGAGTTACGGTTGATTTGATATGGAATTTCTAAGGTTGACCAAAATCTGTCCAAAGACAAATCCGAAAATGGAAAAATGCTTGCATAAATTGTATAACCGAAATTACTTTATTTAGGCAAACAAGATGATATTATCTAACACATTAGATATAGTATGCGGGTAAGATTAAGGCATGTTGAGAGTCCCACCAACAAGAACAATAGCGCCGGTGTCGAAGAAAACGTGACGCGGTTAGACGAGATGGTCGATGTAGACGATCATGCACGGCCTCCGGGAAGTAGTTAAAGAAGTTGTCATAGATGTGTGCGGGAACAATGCGACGATAAAGGACAAGTTCAGAAGCATGGGTCTTCTTCACCTCACCGGGAGCACGAAGGAACGGCGGCGTGCAACCGTCATCGGAGAGAACGGGTCAACCTCATTCTCATTGATTCGGCTGCGGGAAAAATTATGAAAAATTAATAGAAGTGCGGGAGGACACGGAGGTCACGATGGACATCGTTGACGGGGTTGGGGAGAGCTCACCTCGTCGTGATCTTGGCCATGGCGGCGACGTTGCTCGGGCTTCGTGGCGGTGCGACCAAGTGTATTGGAATGATGCATCACCATGTCCTGGAGGTTTGCCTCGATGATTGGAGTCTTCTTGTGCGAGGAATTAGCGAGAGGCTCGCCGTGGACGACAAGATCTGGCGATGAACTCGGTTTGGGGCTGAAGTTGGCGTTGGTTGGCACGGGCTTTACATGGCTTCTTTCGAGAAAAAATGTTTAGGTAAGTGGTGGAGGAGGGTAAGAGGCGCAAAGTGACGCGATCGGATTGTTTTTATATGGTATGAGGAGGGAGATTGGGAGTGGCATGCCAACGAATGGCATTCGGTTCACCGGGTCGATCTGGTTGTTTGAGACATGAAAGTGGGAAATAAATTCCCTGAATGAGATGCCCACTAAATTTCCAACAAGTTTCCTTTTGAAGTCGATAAGAAATAGCCACTAGAATTGATGGGAGGAGGAGAGGAAGTGGTACAGCCATGGGGAGATGTAACGTACAGTTTCTGTACGTGCTTGCGAGGAGGAAGACGACCACGCAACGCTCGCTTGGTCGGTTCGGCTGGATGGGCTGCGGTCCAAAGCTCCTATCTGGGCCGGCCCAAGTTGGGCTCATTTCCCCTTTTTTTTGTTCTTTCTTCTTTTCTTTTTCTGTCCTAATTATTTGAACTCACTTTTGAAATCAGTTTTGATTCTAAAAATTTCAGAAAAATATGAAATATATACTTTTTGGAAAGCTTGTTATAAATTAAACATTTTGGTACTTTTATAATTTAAAACAAAATAATGAAATTCAAAATATTCATATTGACATATTTGGCACCTTTATGGCAATTTCAATATGGTTTTAGAAATTTATTTTAATACCCTTTTATTTTAAATAAAAACTAGAATATCAAAAGTAATCATTTTAATATATATTTTGCAATATCATTTTAATTTCAAGATAACAATTTGGGAAAACTTTTTACAAAAACATATGGTAATAAGTCCAAAAATACTTTTAGGGTTTATATTTTCCCAAAGTAATTACTTTAACTTCAAAACCTTTAAAATAGAAATAAATAATTTGTTTGAAACATTTGAAAACTCAAAATACTTTTTAATAGGTTATAATACCTTTTATCTTTTGGATTTTCTTATAGTTTAAGATTTTCCCTTTAAGCAATTCTCAAAAGTTTTCTTTCTTTATCAAAAGTTTTAATTTCTTGTGATTTTTAACATTCCAAAGTTTTGGGATGTTACAGACTACCACCCTTAAAAGGAATCTCGTCCCCGAGATTCGGAGAGGCTAGAAAGAAGGATGGGTTCGGTTATCCGGGTTTTGGACAACTGGGTAGGCTACCACCCTTAAAAGAAACTTTTGTCGGCAGTCTTGAATTCTTGACTTGAAACAACACACACATCGGGCGATTCATGAATCTCTGTTGGGTCAACTTTTATCATCGACTGTTTGAGTATTGCTTCATCAGCCTTATTCCATAGATATAGCATGTACCAGCTCTTCTTAAGCATTTGGTGATTCTTTTCATTCTTAAATAATACCTTGGGATCCTTGTATCATAGTCTTCATTTCCAATAAGTGGGTGTCTCTTCAAGAAATTTTGGATACCTTTCTCTTCAAGATGGCTTGAGATATTATGTATCTCGTGGTAAAACTACACTCTCATATAACTGCCGTGTTGAGTTACTTCGGGTACTGAAGGGTCACACTTTGGGTCTATCACAAGACCAAGGTGAGAGGATTTCTCAATATAACATCATCCATCCATGTAATGTCTTCGGAAATCTTTCTTCTCTCGGTTGGTATCCTTCAGCGCAAAAAAAGCGTCAATTCTAACGAAACTCTCATGGTAGGTCAAAACTTTCATTTCTGGATCTCTTCTTCTCCACGAGAGTTGTGGTTTATCTTCACCGAATATCTTACGTTTCGGCAACTTTTGCCTGACATAGGGTTATAATATATTATCCTCCTATGGATCAGGCTTATCAACGTCGTCTCTCTTATAGGTATGTCACTCAGATTTACCATTCCTCATAGCAAAGCGAATGAAATGAGTAGTCATCATGGTAGCTACTCCACGTCGCACTCAATTCATTACCTTGTACTTGGTTTGGAGAATCTCGCAAGCTAACTCTCGGCCAACCTCACTTGTCTGACAGAAAGTTTCCAATCTGCAAGACAACCTAACTAAACTATCGACCCTTCAAAACTATTGGGTTACGTAAAATCGTACACAAAGATAGCTCACAAGCTATAGCTTCTTCTTTGATCCTTCTCCTTGGTGTAACAAGCTTTCCATCCTATGCTTGAGTTGGTGGCTCCCTTGTTGCATCTTTCATGGAGTGTCTATTGGTCGTTGCAATCCAATAGGTAAGTCACTTCAGTTGGCATATTGGTGATGCATCTGGTTGGGTTTAGCATGGATGAGTGGAGATAGAAAGATCTAAGAGAAGTATTCCTACCCATGCATACACAACAGATCAAGACAAATCATCTTACAAACAACATCTAGCAAACATCAAGCAACATGGTTCAAACAAAAACAAACAACCTAGTATTGACGTATCATCTAAGCTGATATGATCAATACACTATCACGTTATCGTTGTTCTAACAAAGTAACTAAAGTGGTGGTCTCATCTATGTCTTCCTTGAGTGCTCCAAAGTACTCTTCAACTTTCTTGAGGAAATCATGAGTGTTGTTCTCCAAAATCTTCAATAGCCTTCAATGTATTGCTTCTTGTTGATTCGAACATGTTGTATACAGTACTAGGTTGGTGATTATGGAGTCCCACCTTCTTGAGATTATATTCTTTGTTCTCGTGCAAACGAAGTTGTATCCACCAAGGTCATCTAAAATAAGGGAAGATTCTTTGAGAGATGAATAGTATAGGAGAGTACAAGAAAAGATCGTTGAACATATTTTCTCTTTAAGAAAACTGAATAAAATAGATTTTTATTCTAAGGTCAAAAGCTATTTATATCCAAACCTAGGGTTTCGAACCTACAGGCAACACAGTGCTCTGATACCATCTGTAGCGGACCTGCACTTAAAACTAGGCAAGATCCCTGTGTATAGTGCAAACCCCTGGATCGATTCATTTGCACACACAGTTACGATGAATATCACAACAATGCATCAATTATTACACGCTTGATCCAGTATTTAAACAAAATAATCGATTACAACTTGCATAGCTCAAGGCTAGCATTTTACAAATATCAGCACAGCGGAAATAAAGGTAGCAATGAGCCTCCATCATCTTCATGTGCCACAGGCGAACATGTTGGTTGCAGACTCGAAACCCTTAATGAAACCTCACTTTTCGTCAGAAAAACCCGATAACATGTATCAACAAGGTGGGTCAGAACCATAAAAATGGAACTGGCAAGTGACACTTTGTGGACTCATAGTGGAAAAACTCTAATAACCTATATGCATATTTGGCTTGTGGAGTTTGAAGGCTGATTTGCATAAAGCCAATTTTTCCTATCTCTTTTCAAAACACTTTTCCATCTAAACGAGACAAGTATGGTATGACAACCATTGTCTCAACTACCCTGGTTCACCCATCAAAATTTTAACTTAGAGAAATTGGAATGATTAGATCCTCCATTGACGTCCTTGTTCAGCTGCTCAGAATTGTCCGTAACCGGGGACACGGCTATGATCATAGTTTTGACACTCTCGAGAGGTTGTGCACTTTCACCACAAGACTTCATCAACCCATTCTATCCTTGACCTTCTTGAAGTGTAAAGGAAAGGTGAAGATGAAGACGAGACCTTTGGGAACCAGTCCCGTGTTCGTCAGGCAGACCCATACAAGACATTCATCCGCTGAGAACTACCGGAATCAGGTTCCTAGAACTTACTTAGTCAAGGCAGAGCCATAGTACCAAGTGGCTGCACTGGAAGCAATCTAAACTTGGAGTAACATCGGTCTCTTTGTCCCTGGGTGGCCGTCCACAAGTGCACATACTCGGGTAAAACCATAGACATGGCCCCGAGTAGCCACTCAACTATAAACCTCCATCCACATACCACATCCACCCAGGAGTTTCTTTAACTTAGTAGAATATTACTTTTTCACAAAACACCACTTAGCATAGCATTTCCATAATTCTACCAAGTTATAATAGGATTCTAGACCAACTAGTATAGGAGTACTATTCTAAACAGTTTAGCATAGCAATACTAATAAACCTATCATGCAATTTTCTAAGTAAAAACTACAACATGCATATATCAAATTAATAGGACAAAGATATGCAAGTGTGCCACTTGCCTTGGCAGCAGGAGGAGTAGGAGCAACAGTTGATAGAATTCCCGGGTCTCTCCGAAAGGTCTAACAATTAAAAACAAGCCACACATAAACATACAAACACATTAACAATACAATAAAATATGCAATACAAGAAATGCATTTAAAATCACAAGAAAAATAGTACACTAAGTTTTCTGGTTTATTAAAATATGCATGAAGCCACAAGACAAATTTTAAACATTTTAACTTGTTAAAAGCATTTTTAAAACACCCAAAAGGGCAAACACAAGGATTTATAGTTTTCTGTAATAAAACATTTTATAAATTTTGGAAAACAAAGCTACTAGACAGAGGGCATCTAAACAAGATTTTAGCAATTTGATTCACCCAAAAAGGATTTGTAAAACTCATTTTATAGCCTAAACAAGTTAATAACGATTCTGCAAATAACAAGTTAGTGCACGACTAAAATATACGTTTTTCTTATACTAATGTATTCTACACGTTCATACGAAACCATAGACTACAAAAACACAGAAAACGGAGTTACGGTTGATTTGATATGGAATTTCTAAGGTTGACCAAAATCTGTCCAAAGACAAATCCGAAAATGGAAAAATGCTTGCATAAATTGTATAACCGAAATTACTTTATTTAGGCAAACAAGATGATATGATCTAACACATTAGATATAGTATGCGGGTAAGATTAAGGCATGTTGAGAGTCCCACCAACAAGAACAATAGCGCCGGTGTCGAAGAAAACATGACGCGGTTAGACGAGATGGTCGATGTAGACGATCATGCACGGCCTCCAGGAAGTAGTTAAAGAAGTTGTCATAGATGTGTGCGGGAACAATGCGACGATAAAGGACAAGTTCAGAAGCATGGGTCTTCTTCACCTCACCGGGAGCACGAAGGAACGGCGGCGTGCAACCGTCATCGGAGAGAACGGGTCAACCTCATTCTCATTGATTCGGCTGCGGGAAAAATTATGAAAAATTAATAGAAGTGCGGGAGGACATGGAGGTCACGATGGACATCGTTGACGGGGTTGGGGAGAGCTCACCTCGTCGTGATCTTGGCCATGGCGGCGATGTTGCTCGGGCTTCGTGGCGGTGCGACCAAGTGTATTGGAATGATGCATCACCATGTCCTGGAGGTTTGCCTCGATGATTGGAGTCTTCTTGTGCGAGGAATTAGCGAGAGGCTCGCCGTGGACGACAAGATCTGGCGATGAACTCGGTTTGGGGCTGAAGTTGGCGAGATTGGTTGGCACGGGCTTTACATGGCTTCTTTCGAGAAACAATGTTTAGGTAAGTGGTGGAGGAGGGTAAGGGGGTGTTTGGTTAGGCTTTTTAGTTGGCTTTTGGCTTTGGCTTATAAGCCATAAAAGCACCTAAATAGGTGCTTTTGGCTTTTAGCTTTTGGCTTATACCATAGTAAAACATAAGTCAAAAGCTAAAAGCCAAAAGCACCTATTTAGGTGCTTTTTGGGCTTATAAGCCAAAGCCAAAAGCCAACTAGAAAGCCTAACCAAACACCCCCTAAGAGGCGCAAAGTGACGCGATCAGATTGTTTTTATATGGTATGAGGAGGGAGATCGGGAGTGGCATGCCAACGAATGGCATTCAGTTCACCGGGTCGATCTGGTTGTTTGAGACATGAAAGTGGAAAATAAATTCCCTGAATGAGATGCCCACTAAATTTCCAATAAGTTTCCTGTTGAAGTCGAAAAGAAATAGCCACTAGAATTGATGGGAGGAGGAGAGGAAGTGGTACAGCCATGGGGAGATGTAACGTACAGTTTCTGTACGTGCTTGCGAGGAGGAAGAAGACCACGCAGCGCTCGCTTGGTCGGTTCGGCTGGATGGGCTGCGGTCCAAAGCTCCTATCTGGGCCGGCCCAAGTTGGGCTCATTTCCCCTTTTTTTTTGTTCTTTCTTCTTTTCTTTTTCTGTCCTAATTATTTGAACTCACTTTTGAAATCAGTTTTGATTCTAAAAATTTCAGAAAAATATGAAATATATACTTTTTGGAAAGCTTGTTATAAATTAAACATTTTGGTACTTTTATAATTTAAAACAAAATAATGAAATTCAAAATATTCATATTGACATATTTGGCACCTTTATGGCAATTTCAATATGGTTTTAGAAATTTATTTTAATACCCTTTTATTTTAAATAAAAACTAGAATATCAAAAGTAATCATTTTAATATATATTTTGCAATATCATTTTAATTTCAAGATAACAATTTGGGAAAACTTTTTACAAAAACATATGGTAATAAGTCCAAAAATACTTTTAGGGTTTATATTTTCCCAAAGTAATTACTTTAACTTCAAAACCTTTAAAATAGAAATAAATAATTTGTTTGAAACATTTGAAAACTCAAAATACTTTTTAATAGGTTATAATACCTTTTATCTTTTGGATTTTCTTATAGTTTAAGATTTTCCCTTTAAGCAATTCTCAAAAGTTTTCTTTCTTTATCAAAAGTTTTAATTTCTTGTGATTTTTAACATTCCAAAGTTTTGGGATGTTACACCTAGTATCTTTTTTGTTAGTCTTGTTTTGCCTTTCGTTTGCTCTAAAACTAAAAAACACAAAAAATAAAAAATTCCAGCACTAGTCTTTTTATCGTTTTGCTTCATATTATGTCTACTTCTTTACTTGCTATCAATGGTTACTTCGTTTGAGACTAGATCTTATTGGCAAGGTGGGTTCATGGAGGAACAACAAAGTTATTAAGGAATACCGCTTGTCTGAAAAAGGGAAAAACTTATGCGCACAAATATATAAATTGAATAGTCTTGCTAAAAACTTTTGCTCTACTTATGATGAATCCTGGTACCTTAATGAATCTTTTTTTGTAGGAGGTATAAACACCTCCCTTTCCAATGTGATTATATGTTGGTAATATGCCCTAGAGGAAATAATAAAATGGTTTATTAAGCATATTCATGTTTATGATAATAGTTTATTATCCATGCTATAATTGTATTAAATGGAAACATAATACATGTGTGTAATATAAACAGCAGAGCCCTAGTGAGCCTCTACAGGACTAGTTCGTCGATCGAGAGATAGTTAGAGTTTCCTAACTATGGACTTGGTATAGTCACTTGATAACGAAGTCATATCATTAGGAGTAATGGTGTGATGGACATGACCCAAACAATAAAGAGTTGAAATTAATCGTGTCACAAAAGTTTTGTTGTCAACACTTTCAATATGCCAAATATAGTTTCCTTAGACCATGAGATCATATCACTCTCGTTCACCGGAGGAATACTTTGTGGACATCAAACGTCACTTCGTAACTAGGTGATTATAAAGGTGGCTTTTAGGTATCTCCGATGGTGGGTTGTTGGGTGATATGAATCGAGACTGGGATTTGTCCCTCCATGTGACGTAGAAGATATCTCCAGGCCTTCTCGGTAATATAGCATCAAAAGTCTGCAGACATGTGATTAGTTTGTAATCACGAGGATCCTATATTATGGACGAGTAAAGAGAACTTGCCGGTAATGAGATTAAACTAGACATGGGGATGTCAACGATTATATCTCGGGCAAGTAAAATATCGTGAGACAAAGGGAATCCTATATGAGATTAATTGAATCTCCGGCATCATGGTTCAATCGAGAAAAGGTTTTCGTTGAGTGTATAGGAATTAATATGGGCATCCCGGTCCCGCTATTAATTATTGATATGATCATGTCTATGCATTCTCGAACCCGTAGGGTCACACACTTAACGTTCCGATGAAATTAGGTTTTGCGATGAATTAAATGATGAAATGAACGAATGGTGATTCGAAGTCTCGGATGGGATCCCGGACGTCACGAGGAGTTCCGGAGGAGTCCGGAGAATAAGATTCATATATGGAAAGTGGTTTCCGGAGGTTTCAGAAAAGTTCCGGAAAATATTTATAGGGTACCGGAAGGTTCCGGAATGTTCTAGAAGGTTCTAGAAGTGGGATCCACATATTGTATGGGGGCCCACATGGACCATAGGGGTGCAGCCACCACATGGTGTGCCGCACCACCTAGGGACACATGGGCCATGCGGCTAGGAAAGGAGGGGAACCCCACTCCTAGCTGGACTAGGAGTTGGGCCTTCCACCCCTTTAGGAAAGGGAGCCCAAGGAGGAGTCCTAGTTGGACTCCAACTTGGGGGGCAAGCAAGGGTCGGCCGGCCCCTTGCCCTAACCCTAGCCCGACCACCTATAAAAAGGGGGAGGGGAGGGGTGCGGCACACCCAAGGGAGCCACCCCAGCCGCACCACCTCCTCCACCCCAAACCCTAGCCGCGCCACCCCTACCCCGGAGGGCTGCTGCGCACCACCACCTCCATCTAGAGCTTCCGCATCACCCCAAACCTAGAGGGCTGCTGCGCCACCTACTCCTCTCCCTCTCCTCTCGCGTGGCTTGGCGTCGCACGTGGAGATCGTCATCATCACCGGCACTACCGTCGTGCTGCTGAGATCATCAAGGCCATGTCCTCTCGCTTGCGGGGTCAAGGAGTTGATGTCTTCATCGAGCCGTACGTGTGGACGCCGCGGAGGTGCTGCCCGTTGCTGCACTTCACCGGATTGGATCTCGAGGATAATACATCTCCTCGCGACTAGATGAGTCTAGTTGCGGGGATCAACTAGCCAACCCCTGCACCGACAAAACGCGTTTGTTGATCTTCAAGGGTAAGAGATTGGATCTCACCTTCGCTATCTTCATCTAGTAGATCTAGATCCTTGGGGTTTATTCTGCTTGCCGCGTAGGAATTTTTTTTGTTTTCTATGCTGCGACCCCATCAGTGGTATCAGAGCCTAGATCTATTCGTAGATGTTGGTGCGATTAGAACACAAGGAGTTGTGGGCATTGATATTTTATGTTGCTACCTTCTAGCGTGCACTTTGCGTCTTTGCGGTATTGTGAGATTGAAGCGGCCCGGAACAACCTTACTCGTCCACGCATGAGAGACCGGTTCCACGACTGACATGCAACTTGTTTTGCATAAGTGGCTGGCGGGTGTCTGTTTCTCTTGCTTTAGTGAGGATGCAATTTTCAATGGAAGGCCTTTCAAAAGGATGAGTAAATAAGCAACTATTTTATCACCATTGTGGTTTTGCGTAGATTAGAACGGTTCTATCTCGTTGACCCAAGCCACGTAAAATTTGCATAAACAAAGTAGAGGACGTCTAACTTGTTTTTGCAGAGGGGGTCATGTGATGTGATGTGATATGGCCAATGTGATTTGTGATAATGTATGCAATGATCATGTTTGTAATATTTCGCGACTTGCATGTCGACGAGTACGGCGACCGACAGGAGCCATATGGTTGTCTATTATTTTATGTGACCTGCGAGTCATTGAATCACCATGTAATTGCTTTACTTTATTGCTAAGAGTAGCATTAGTTGTAGTTGCAATAGTTGGTGGACAACCATGGTGATGGCGCCACGATGATGGAGATCATGCCGGAGATGGAGAACGTGCCGTTGCTTTAAGATGGAGATCGAAAGCATAAGAAGAAAGGCCATATCATATCACAATTTTTGAATTGCATGTGATGTTAATACTTTTATGCACCTTATTGAATCGCGATGGTAGCATGATAAGGTGATCTCTCATGTTAATATCAAGATAATTAAGTGTTCTCCCCTAGTATGCACCGTTGCAAAAGTTCGTCGTTTCGAAGCATCACGTGATGATCAGGTGTGATAGATTCAACGTTCACATACAACGGGTGTAAGCCAGTTTACACATGCATGAATACTACGGTTGTCGTGACGAGCCTAGCATGTACAGACATGGCCTCGGGAACACGGAACCGAAAGGTTAAACACGAGTCATATGAATGATATGATCAACACTGAGTTGTTCACCATTGAAGCTACATCACCTCACGTGATGATCGGTCGTGGTGTAGTGGATTTGGATCGTGTGACACTAAACAACCAGAGAGATGTTGAGTTTAGTGGGAGTTCATATATTAATTTGATTAAGTTGAACTAAAATTATCATAAACAAGTGTCCTAAAGATGTCTTTGCAAAATCCTTGTAGATCATGGCCGACTACAGTAGTATGTTTCTTGCTGAGGAGCTGCGTCTCAATGGGTCAAACTTTGCCGAGTGGTACATGGGTCTGAGAGAAGTCCTACACACCAATAGTGAGCTCTATGTGATAGATGAACCTTTAGAAGAACGCCCTAATGTTACTACTGACTATGAAGGGTACATGGAGTGGTATGATCAAAAGACCATGTAACATCCCTAAATTTTCCAAATTTTGGAAATCAAAAAAATTAATTCAAATGCTTGTAATTGCTTGTCTTGGTTTGAAATTCACAAGGAATTGAAACTTTTAAAAATTATACAGAATAACTGTTCAAATGGAGCTTCCAAAATTCATTTTTAAATTATTATGAAACCAAGGTTAAACTTTTATCCCCAATATTTTCATTTGAGAAAACAAAATCCTAGAAATCCCTACCTTGCAAAATATGCCTAAAAAGATCCTATTGGTCTATCCTAACATTTTGGAATTTTAATATTTATTTTGAAACCAAATCAGTGCAAAAGAGATCTACTTTGAAGTAAAGTTGCACTGATATTTTAATCGTAATTTAAGGAAATGTTTTGAAACAATTTTGAGCCAGTTTTTGTTTTGAAGTTTATTCCAATAAATAAAACAGAAAATAGAAGAGGATTAAAAAAATCGACTGGGCCGACCCAACCAGGCCAACCAGCCCAAAGCATAGCAGCCAGCCCACAACCGCTAGCGAGCGAGGCCAGCGATCTGGTCGTCTTCCTCCTCACGTACAACTACATAAACGTACACAGCCATGGAGCCAAATTTTCTCCTCCTCTTTCCATGAATTCCATCGACGGTTTGCATTCAACTTCAACACGGAAATTACTCCCCACTTAACTACGCACCAATTCAGGGAATTAAAACTCCATTTAGATTCCTTAATCTCTCAAACCGTCCAGGTGCACCGAATGCCACCCGTCGGCATTCATCTCCCGATCTCCCACCTCAGTCCATTCCCCGAAGATCTGAGCGCGTCACTTTGAGCCTCTCTTCCTCCTCTCTCACTTTGGTTCACAAATTTTTCCCCGAGGACCTCTCTACTGCCCGTGCCCTCCACGACTTGCTCTAGGTCTTGGAGAGATTCATCGGACCGGTATGTCCCGTACATGAAGTTCTAGATCGAATCCTTTTATTCATGAACTCCTCTCATCACTGCCTATCTCAGGGACATGGTGCTGCATCGTTTTGTTTCCCTTTCTGGGGCGCGGCCACCGAAGCCATGGCGTCCATGTCGTTGATTCCGACGAGCATACAAGGTCCCAGCCTCTGATTTATTTTCCTATCTCTCTGCGATTCTCTTGCGCATATTTTGAATCATGTTTCCCTTCCTGAAGCGAGGCGATGACAAGATCGAGACCGAAGGTCGCTGTCGCCTGGAGCTACTTCGCCCGACGCCCAAGGAAGCCGGAGTCGTCACCGAGCAGGTCATCGAGGTCGCCTTGAAGCCCCGCGTCTCGTCGCCTGTCTTTTTGCCCGTCGGAGACCACGGGAGCGACCACGCCGTCACTTTCCTGGGCGCAGCGCAGCAGTGCCGAGCATCTCGAACACTGCCACCGCCGGTAAGCCCCTCGTGCCTAAGTCTGAATGTCTTCTCTAAAGCATAGTTTACATCAAGCCGGACACACCGTAGGCCGTTAGATCTTAATCTGAAGGTCCATGTTAACCCAATCAACACGTAACGGAGGTATTCTATTCAGATCGATCAATCGATCATGTGCTAGCTCATCCCATATTAACAACTTCTAAAATTTATATTTTGAATTTTGAAACTCTGTTTAAAACGATTCTTCTGGCGTTGAGTTCGTAATCAAATTTCCTATCCGGTGATATTAGTTTTCCAAATTTCCGAATTTTCATCATTTCGGACATTTTATGCCGCGAATTATATATTTCGTATCCGGAGATTTATAAGTCCAAAATTTATAAATAAGGTACCACTGGATTCAGAAAAATGTGTAGAACACACTCCCATCATTAGTTTCAAGCTTTTAACAGTTGTAAAACGTTTGAAATCTTGACATGGGGTAATGACTATTTTGGTCATACCTTTAGTTCTATAAATCCTTTTTGGATAATTCTCTTTGCACAACGTCACAAAAATCTATTCTCAATCCAGTAGCAACACTTCTCAAAGTACTTGAACAATTCTAAAAGTATTCAAATTCAATTATGTGGATTGAGTAATTTCATTGTCAACACAATTCTATTTGCTACGATTCTTTTACAAGAATCATGTGATCATACATATCCACCAATCCCATCTAGACACTTATATCTTATTTCATTACCGATCCTATCTAATCTGATTGGCCTAGTTTAGTTATTCAAATGACAGATGAGTCATTTGAGTAATTCAACGTATCATTTGTTCATACCCACACCAATGTGTACTTTTGTGCTAAATGGTGAGTGTTGTCACACTATACCCAATGTGGTATGTGGTTCATATGAAATCTATCTATCAACTCTATCTTTGATGATCCAATATCACTCCTATCTTAGTCATATTCCTTCCTTGTTTAATTATTCGAATGGCAAATGAGTTGTTTGAGTAATTTAACATATCAATAGTTCATCACCAAACCCATGTGTAGCTCGTACTAATTTGTTAAGTGTTGTCACACTTTACTTAATAGGATTTCAGATGCACTATTTAAGACCTATGTGATTCTATTCATATGAGCCATTCCAAATTCTATCCATGCTTGTTTAGCATATCAATCCTTTCCAATAAAGTTAATGATCCATTCCTTTCTAAGTATTTGACCTTGTAATTCAATGTCTCAATTGTCATATCTTGCAAGCCTTGCCTCATGCCGTATCTTCTATCCCAATGATCTTAAAATAGATAAAGAGTAAAATACATTGAATAACCAAACTTGCAAATTGTATTGTTTGTTTGGTTGATTTTATGAATGGTTTGTTTATGTTGTGCTATTCTTTTATCTTATAGCTTAAACGGAGAGCTACGTGTTTTGTTGTGAGAAGTGAACGATCTTCGACTACCAAAAAGGCAAGTGACACACCAATCATAAATGTCCTAGTTTTTCCTATGCATTGTAGTACTTTTTGTAGTATGCATGTTTTATGAATATTTTCGTAGAAATGCATGTGTAGAGAAATTATGTTTTGCTATCCTATTAGAGAGACATAGGTTCACTTATATATTGCAGCTCTTTAATAAAATGCGTATGTGTGAGTGCTTAGCCAATTGCTTGGTTTCTGTTGAGTGGCTACTCAGGGCCATGTGACTCGTGGTTTAACTTGTCATGTTGTGGTTGTCACCTGAGAGTACACTTGTGATTGCACCCATATGAGGACTTGCACGCTCAGTGATTGCGCCCGACGGGGGTCTTGCACACTAAGCGATTGCGCTCGACTGGGGTTTTGCACACAATTTTGTTGGGGACTTGCACGCTTAGTGATTGCGCCCGACGGGGGTCTTGCACACTCTGCGATTGCGCCCGACTGAAGATCAACCTCTGCAGAGTGTAAATCTTTTAGGTTCACATGGTGGTTTAGCCATGATGACCTTATCAAACTTCATGGTGGTTTAGCCATGATGACCGTACAAAGTTTTAAAATGATTTATCAAATATAGAATAAAACTGGCTTTATGCATTTTTGCCTGAGCTCTACCAGCCAAATATTCATGTAGGTGTTAGGTTGCCACTTGAGTCCACCAAAGTGTCATTTGCCAATACTATTCCAAATGTATTGACCCTTCGGGCTGCAACGTTTCATGTTGCAGGTTTTCAGACGATGAGAAAGGAAACGTTAGGGGTTACGAGTCTATCCTCAACATGCTCGCCTGTGGCACATGAAGACGAAGGACTCCATGCTGTTATGTTGTTCGTTGTAAACTCTGATATTCCAGCTAGCTTAGTGCTATGCAATTTGTAAATCTTTATGTAATACTGGATCATGCGATGTAATAAAGACCTTTGTTTCTTGATATTACATCTTAAACTGTGTGTGCTAGCGATTGATCCAGGGACTAGCACAGATAAGCACAGGGATCGGCACCTTTTCAGGTGAGGTCACTACAGACCACCTACTTGAAAGTCGAGTGGCTGATGTGCACCTTCATGGATTCTAACCTTGGTAGACAATTTGGAAACTTGAGCGCAATGGAGATTGTCGATGAGCTGAAAAGAAGGTTCATAGCACAAGTTAGAGTTGCAAGGTTTGAATGCTTGGATGAATTTCTTTCAACTAAGATGGAAGAAAACACTTGGAACAACACCTGAGGAAGATGCACAGGCTGTATTTTACTTTGGTAGATGTTTGGAACCATGAGATGACTGACGAGATGGCAATAGATGGGGTGCTACGCTCGCTTCCCCCCAGCTATAAGAATTATGTCAGGGACTATGTCATGGGAAGGGATTCGATCACTTTCTGTGAGTTTATTTCCCGGCTGCGTTATGTCAAAGTGGAACCCATAGCAGGAGAAGTAGTCAATGCAGAAGGTATATTTTGATATACTAGTTATAAATGTTTAAATGTCCCATTTACACTTGTGGTGAGCTAAGTATTTGATACTTGTGCTGTTTTGTGAAAACAGGGCCCGCCGTTTGAGAAGTGCATAGAGGGACTGAGTGGATTTCGCGGGAAGATGGCAATCAAGGAGTTGATGCTGGCGACATTTCACTTCTACATTTATCGTTTTTAAATTAGAGGATTTGAATGAGTTTTGTAATCGAATTAAGTGTGATCTTAAATTAGTGTGTCTCGGTTTGTGAGATGGTCATTCATGTTAAAGACAAGTGGTTGTTCTATTTTCATGAGTAATCCTTTTTTGGAGATCACGTTTCGATTATGAGATCATTGTCCTTTGTTAGATTTAAACGATAATTAGTTGAACACTTATAAAATGAAACATGCTAAAAATGTCCAAAACTTGATAATGATTTTGTTTTAATTGTGCTATAGTGTTGAGGAGCATTGGATGCGCATCATCAAGTAGTATGATTAAAAATGCCATTTTCTGAAAATGCCATGAAAAGCTGAAAATAAACACAAGTGTTGGTTGTATTTTTCAGTGAATAAGAGACATCATTATTTTATGTTCTTCATCGTGAATGAGTAAATAGGAGTATTTATTGATGAGACCATGGAAGTAAAGGATATTAAGTTAACAAGATAATTGAGTCTTTTCGATTTGATCAAAAGAGATGAAATATTTGAGTTATTGTTTAGTATGAAGACTTGTGACAAGTGTTATCACAAATTACAATATTTAGAGATTATTCAAAAGTGTTTTGATAAACCTAAAGTATTGTAGTCACATTATATTTGATATTATGTGGTCATAAAGATGGGTTTTTGAATTTAAGGGTTTATTTGTATCATTTAGATTTATTTTTTATAACACTCTGTTTTAAATAAAGGATCTATTTAATGATTTGCGTTTCGTATATGAGTTATGTGAAATAGTGGTTTCAATAATTATGAGATAATTAAAAGGCAAAGCAAATGGAGTTTTGTAGAATATTCATATGAGATTATGAATAGAGATTCCACAATGTGAGACTAAAAGGGACAAACCAATGTGTTTGGTTGTGTTGTGTATTTTAGTGGTTTTATCATGAAATGGTTTCATGGATAAAAGATTTGTTGGAATAAATTGAGAAAGCTAAAACATCATATGTTTATGTGTCACATCCCGAATTTTGGCCCTATAAAATTTTCTTTGACAAAACCAAAATTTGGATTTGGATTTGGACCCTTCGATCTTGGCACCTCTATTTTCTTCTACATTTCTAAAACCCTCAAGGTTCACAAAATATTTGTCTTTTCTTTAATACAAAAGGGACCTAAACCCTAGCCTTCCAAAGGAGCCATACCAAGGGTGACTTCAAAAATTCCCCAAAAATTCCAGAGTGATCCTCATCTAGCCTAGAACCCATTTATGCAAAAATATTGGGTGACTTGCTAAGAAAAGGGTTGACATTTTCCCTGATTTATTTTCTGCCAAAAATCCCCAAAACCCTAGCTTTCCAAAGGATGTATGTCAAGACCATCTTCAAAAATTCTACCAAAATTCAGGGAAGATCTCTAACAAGTGTATAACCCAAATATGTAAAAATATTTGATACCTTGTTAAGAAATTATTTGAGTTTTTCCCTGTTTTACTTTCTGGCCTAAACCTTGTTATTTTTGGAAACCCTACTAAACATTATCCAAAAATTCTAAAAACCCCAAGGTAGATGCTCATAACCAATCTCTACCTCACGTAATTTTCCTGGCCAAATATATTTTGGTTTGAAGCCCCAAAACCTGGTTTTGCTTTTTGACCAGAAGTGTTCGATGAAATTTTTGTATAGGGCAAGTTTGGAATTTGGAAAAACATTGTTCTGAAAAGTTGTAGCATTTTGAATTTGGCACCTAGTGACGCGAATGGTTTTGCAAATGGAGCTATGAGCTGAGAGAAACATCTCCATGCCGAAATCGGCATGGCCAGAACGCGGGCCAGATCGTGCCCGGCGGCGCCGCCGGTTTATGGTCGCCGCCGTCAGCCCTCCCGCAGCCCCTCTCGTGTTCCCCTGCCTTCCCCACCTCCTCCATCGACTCCAGCACGCACGCATCGCCCCTCCCTCACCCCGCATGCCGCGGTCCGCTAGACGACGCGCCGCACAGAACAGCGCCGCCGCGGGACCCTCTCCTCACAGGACCGCACTGGACGCCCGCCCCGCGAATCCCGTCGTCCAGGAACAGCTCCACCCGCACTGCACCGCACTGCAGCTACACCCTCAACGCGCCGTCCGCCGCTTCCCTCTGCCCCGGCCTCCCCGTGTCGCCGCCACACCACGACCGCCCGGACCCCCACCGCCGCCAAGTGCCTCGCCACCCTCGTCCCTATCCGCAGCCGCGGAATTCACGTCGTCCAGCTCCGTCCCCTTGCTACACCGACGACGCAAAGGCCGTCGTCTCCCTCTGCCATGGCCTCCTCGTCCCGCCACCGCGCCACAAGCATCCGTCCGGACCCCCACCTCGGGAGGCTATAAAAGGACCCCCGGGAGCAGCCACCAGGCCACACACCCCTCCCTCTCCCTCCATCAGCCCTCCCCTCTCCCCATTGTGCCTCGAGCCGCCCCAATCACCGCCGGCGAGCTTGACCTAGCCGCGCGGCCTCGGCCAAAATTTCCTCGCCCCTGGACTCCCTCCGTCCAATTAAACCCACCCCTGGACCCCCCAGAGCACCACGATGAAGATGACGCCCTCGCCGGAGTGAGTGGTGGCCAGAATCGTCGCCTGCGTCCTCGACCGCAGCTCGGCCTCCGCGGTCACCGACACCGCCACGGCCCCCAACCCCTCCGGCACCCACAACCACGCCGACGGTAGGCACCTTCCCTCCCCGAGCCTCCCCACTCCCTCTCCCTCACCTCACCGTCGCTGTAGCCACCAGGAGTCGCCGCCGGTGAGTCCGCCGGAGCCGGCCAACCTCCACCCCGCCCCCTGTGTTCGTTTTTTTTCTTTTCCTTCGCGCGTACCGGTTCGGCAGGTGACACGCTGACCAGTGGGGCCCGGTGGACAGGATTTTAAACATTTCCAAGCGTTTTCTTTTTTTCTCTGTTTTTTTTTGAAATGGCAGATTCTAGGTCAAACTTTGGGAGGTCATAACTCCCTCAAAAAAATTCAGAAAAATATGAATCTTTTTGCAGTACCTTTGTTTTGAAATTCTCTATCTAATGACACTGGTTTTGAAATATTTGAAGCTTATTTGCTTGGGAAGTAGTTGAGTAGCCATCGGAAGGTTTATAATGCCTATTTTTGAATTCTCTAATAGATTCCGACCACTTTAACGAAGGAGAAGTTGATCCCACACCCGAAGGCAAGCCATCAGCCCCCAACCATCTGTTCCAAGTCCTCGATGTTTTATTTGTTGCTTGATTGAGCGGTAGTTGCATCTCATATGTCACCCCTATGCTAATATTCCATGCTTATGATTTCATGCAATTTATTATTGTCACCTTTATTTCATGCAATACGATAAACTCATGTTCCGTGAGTTGAGTTCCGGCCGGCGACTAAATACATGTTGGGCACCACCCGCGTGGATTGAATCTCGCCTACTTTCAGTATTATTATTTCATGTACCTTTACTTTCCTGCAATACGATAAACCCATCACGTGTGGGTTGAGTTCCGGCCGGCGACTAAATACATGTTGGGCTCCGCCCACGTGGATTGAATCTCGTCTACTTTCCGTAGAGTGGGGTGTGCGTGGTTATTTACTCAACCCGTGGCCGCAACTGGCCGGAGACATCTCCGTCCTCGCCCGGTTGATTTTGTTATTTTATCTTCTTTCTCGACCCGTGGCTGCTACTGGCCGGAGACATCTCCGTCCTCGCCCGGTTGATTTTGTTATTTTATCTTTACCCAACCTGTGGCTGTCACTGGTCGGAGGAAACTCCACCATTGCCCGGTTGACCTTATTTTACCTTGCTGAACTACTATGTGATTATTTGATGCTCATGTATATCTTGTGGACTAACGTTTGTTGCTGTCTTGTGGTTGAGAATAAAATTGACTAAAAAGATAACCACCTCCGTCGACTAGATTGAGTCAAATAGTGCCACTCGCCAAACACACCCGCACAACCATGCGTCGTTGAAATGGGCAGACCGTAGCTTAGTAGCCTATCGAGCCTCTTTTGATGCTACCCACTTGGCAAGTCTAGTCGGTTACTGCATAGTTGTGGTCGGGGCTAGTCTTGTGAAGGTTCCGGAGCTAGGCGTTGCTCATGAGTTGGGGACGTGCCGGATTCACTTCGTCATAAGACTTAGCCCGAGTGGTAAGTCGGTAGCTATACAAGGAGTGTCTTGGTAGAGCGGACGGCTACGGGGGAATAGGTTTGTGCGGCAGGTACCGGCTGTACAAGCTTAGACCCCAACGTGTGGATAAAAGTTGCAACCTCTCGAGAGTGTCAAATCTAGAATCTAGTATTGTTCCTACCTCAGGAACGGTGTTGGGTCCAGTCACACTAGAGTCAGTCCAGTCGAACACGGAGAAATAAATCCACCAAGCGGTCAGAGTTGGCCAAAGTTGAATGAGCTGAAAAGTGGACCATAGTTGGTCAAAGCTAAGCCCAGAAGTGGACCAGAGTTGGTCAAGCTTGAGAACATAAGTGTTGTGGATAGTGTTGTGTGGAAATGAGACTCGTTCTCACAAGCCACGGTTTTCGTCACAGGTAAGTAGGTAAGTTAAGTCCAACCGTTAAGCTTGGACTCGCACCTGCACCCATGCCATGCCATATAGGACCGTTGGTTACGGTTGATTGTGGATTGATGTCTTGCGAGTACATTCCATGTACTCACCTGGCTTTTCATGTGGCCAGATCCTCCTACCCCCGTCGCCGAGTACCCCTTATACGAGAACTAGATCCGGTATCCAGGCAGAGCCCTGTGGAGTTAGGCCCTCTTCGTCGCACGCTTCCGCCATTCCGCTGACGCCCTCTGATGAAGTCATGTTTGATAAATAATGTACAAACTGTTGTGTGCGCTAGGGCGCAGCCTTGTAATGAGACCCTTGTAATCCATCGTCGGTTTCCCCGACCCCTTAATAAAGTGGTTATGTTCTGCTATCAAGTTGTCATATATTCAGTGCTCCTGGGACTGATATATGGGGTAACTCGATCTCCGGATCGGGGTGCCACATTATGTATCAAGTGGCACATGTAAAGTGCTGTGTTGGTTAAAACTTGACACATAAAGAATTTAATGATGGTGATCATTGGATTTTCGGTTTAGCTTATCTAAAGAGCAGTGGGATTCAAGAATATGAAATTTGTCAAAAGTTGAAAATAATATTCATGATTTACTTGTCCTGTTTGAGAAACAAGACATACCTACAAAACTACAAAAGAAGAAATAGGAACTTTAAAATACGAAAGTGACTAAAAGTCATTCTATATTAAGTTTAAATCACAAAGTAATTGTTACTTGATTTTGTGAACAGAATGTTTCACATATTTATTTTGCAAAGAGTTTGTGTGGAATAAATAAAACTTAGAGCTGGCAAGGTGCTGACGTTTCGTATATGAGTTCTCGAATCTTAAGAGTTAAGAAATTTTTGGAGGAGTCCAAAATATCGAGAAAGTGCATAAGAAACTGAGTGGGATCTAATTAAGATATGTGGTGACATATATATTAAGTTAGAGAAGAAACTGATTTCCATAATCAAAATATGTGGTGACATATGTTTGAGTGGGAACTAGTTAATCATGGTCAAATATAAAGATAACATATTTCTGAGTGGGAGCCAATTTGGTTTCACAATTTAATATGTGTATGATGTATATTTGAGTGGGAGTTTACAACATTGTGTTTGAATGAAATGGAGATTTCGTAAATGTTGTAAATATTGTCATGGACCAATGCATAACTTGTGAAATTAGTTTGAACGTCAAATATTCATGGAGATGGATGTATCTATGGTGGATAGATAAGTTTGATAAACATTAAGGTCGGAATGTTTTAACCTAAACAAGTTTTGAAGGAGTTCAAAAATAAAACAAGAGAAGAATGGTTCATCTCATTGTAACATATAGGTGAAACATTGAGAACTCAGTACAAAAATTGATGGTTGGAGGATATGTTAAGTTCACTATGAATTGTTCATGGGTCTAAACATATAAGAACCATGTGTTTGTATTTGATGATATGTGACCCAAGTTCTTAATTGTAAGAACATGTTAAATGAGGAGTCATTTTTCATGAAATTGAGATGAATTTAGAAAGTGGTAGACTTGGTTGAAGTCATAAAACCAGACTAAATTGGAGATCTCTTAATATCAGAGTAGCGCAGCGAAAACATGATCGGAAATATCGAAGTGACATGGTACACTGTCGATTTGTTAAGTCTACAACATATAGAGTATATGATTAATTCAAGGATTGAGATAAGATATAATAATTTTGGTTTGAGAAAGTTGTTTCAAGATTGAGTGAGTTCCAGATGCACATGCTATGTGAAGGTCCTTCTGACTGATCATATGTCATGTAGGCATAAAGGGACACAAACATCTCATTCTATAACCAAAACATATTATGTACATGATATGATAATGAGTTTTATCATGTGATGATAAAGTAATGTCAAATTAGGTGACAGTTACCATTTTGCAAAGGACATAAAGAGCTGTATAGTACAGAACACGGACATAACCTCTTCCACAAGCAAACATGATCAGCACTAAGACTTCATGAGTGAGACTCCATGGGTGTTGGATCGAGGAAATGTAAACTAGATTATTGACTCTAGTGCAAGTGGGAGACTGTTGGGAATATGCCCTAGAGGCAATAATAAAATGGTTTATTAAGCATATTCATGTTTATGATAATAGTTTATTATCCATGCTATAATTGTATTAAATGGAAACATAATACATGTGTGGAATATAAACACCAGAGTCCCTAGTGAGCCTCTACAGGACTAGTTCGTTGATCGAGAGATAGTTAGAGTTTCCTAACTATGGACTTGTTATAGTCACTAGATAATGAAGTCATATCATTAGGAGTAATGGTGTGATGGACATGACCCAAACAATAAAGAGTTGCAATTAATCGTGTCACAAAAGTTTTGTTGTCAACACTTTCAATATGCCAAATATAGTTTCCTTAGACCATGAGATCATATCACTCCCGTTCACCGGAGGAATACTTTGTGGACATCAAACGTCACTTCGTAACTGGGTGATTATAAAGATGGCTTTCAGGTATCTCCGATGGTGGGTTGTTGGGTGATATGAATCGAGAGTGGGATTTGTCCCTCCATGTGACGGAGAAGATATCTCCAGGCCTTCTCGGTAATATAGCATCAAAAGTCTGCAGACATGTGATTAGGTTGTAATCACGAGGATCCTATATTATGGACGAGTAAAGAGAACTTGCCGGTAACGAGATTAAACTAGACATGGGGATGTCAACGATTATATCTCGGGCAAGTAAAATATCGTGAGACAAAGGGAATCCTATATGAGATTAATTGAATCTCCGACATTGTGGTTCAATCGAGAAAAGGTTTTCCTTGAGTGTATAGGAATTAATATGGGCATCCCGGTCCCGCTATTAATTATTGATATGATCATGTCTATGCATTCTCGAACCCGTAGGGTCACACACTTAACGTTCCGATGAAATTAGGTTTTGCGATGAATTAAATGATGAAATGAACGAATGGTGATTCGGAGTCTCGGATGGGATCCCGGACGTCACGAGGAGTTCCGGAGGAGTCCGGAGAATAAGATTCATATATGGAAAGTGGTTTCCAAAGGTTTCGGAAAAGTTCCGGAAAATATTTATAGGGTATCGGAAGGTTCCGGAATGTTCTAGAAGGTTCTAGAAGTGGGATCCACATATTGTATGGGGGCCCACATGGACCATAGGGGTGCAGCCACCACATGGTGTGCCGCACCACCTAGGGCCACATGGGCCATGCGGCTAGGAAAGGAGGGGAACCCCACTCCTAGTTGGACTAGGAGTTGGGCCCTCCACCCCTTTAGGAAAGAGAGCCCAAGGAGGAGTCCTAGTTGGACTCCAACTTGGGGGGCAAGCAAGGGCCGGCCGGTCCCTTGCCCTAACCCTAGCCCGGCCACCTATAAAAAGGGGGGAGGGGAGGGGTGCGGCATACCCAAGGGAGCCACCCCAGCCGCACCACCTCCTCCACCCCAAACCCTAGCCACGCCACCCCTACCCCGGAGGGCTGCCGCGCACCACCACCTCCATCTAGATCTACCGCATCACCGCAACCCTAGAGGGCTGCTACGCCACCTACTCCTCTCCCTCTCCTCTCGCTTGGCTTGGCGAAGCCTCGCACGTGGAGATCGTCATCATCACCGGCACTACCGTTGTGCTGCTGAGATCATCAAGGCCACGTCCTCTCGCTTGCGGGATCAAGGAGTTGATGTCTTCGTCGATCCGTACGTGTGGACGCCGCGGAGGTGCTGCCCGTTGCTGCACTTCACCGGATTGGATCTCGAGGATAATACATCTCCTCGCGACTAGACGAGTCTAGTTGCGGGGATCGACTAGCCAACCCCTACACCGACAAAACGCGTTTGTTGATCTTCAAGGGTAAGAGATTGGATCTCACCTTCGCTATCTTCATCTAGTAGATCTAGATCCTTGGGGTTTATTCCGCTTGCCGCGTAGGAAATTTTTTTGTTTTCTATGCTGCGACCCCATCATTATAATGATAATGAAATATTGGCATCTTATGCTAAAGGAAACTATGATTTTGATAATCTTGAACAAATTGAAGAATTTGTTGTTTTTATGGGTGCCTATGAAATTACTTCTGTGCTTAAAGATATTGATGATGCTTCTTACAAATCTGAAAATTTTGTTATACTTGGATATTTCCTTGAGTACTACAATGATAATCCTTATATTACTGAATTTCTTGAGAGAACTTATCTTCAAAAAAAGAGACTAATGCCTTGCAGGAAATCATGGAAGAAGAAATTGCTGAAACTGGAAGCTCATTGGATGAAAAAGAGAAAGAGAGTGACAAACAAAAGGAGGAAAAATGGATTAGTTACCCATGCCTACCTTCTAATGAGAGTAACTCTTTAACTCTTACATTATTTTTTTTAGATAAACTCTTACATTATTTGATTGCCCTCTATTCTTACCAAAGGAGGATGAATGTGATGTTCCTATGGATTCTCTTGAAATATCCCTTTTTGAGAAAATTGATGCTTGCTACACTTATGACCATGATTCCCCTATTAAACATCACCCAAACCCAAAGAAAATAAAAAGAAACATGTTTAATAATGGGATTGGAAAGGTCACGACTTCTGTTTATTTTGATCATACTATTTTGGAGCTTAATAAAAATTATGTGTTTGAAGATCATGAAAAGCATGTTTTATGTGATAGTTATATTGTTGAGTTTGTTCATGATGCTACTGGAAATTATTTTGAGAGAAGGAAATATGGTTATAAATTTTTTCATGTACTAAAACACCTCTCTTTATGTTGAAAGTTTTGAAATTGCTCTTGTTTTATCTTCCTATTTTTATCACTATGTTCTTCGTGGATTTATTTGATTACAAGATTCCTATGCANGCATGCATTGGTACTGCTCATCCATCTTTGATATTGTTCCACAACTGATAGGTTAGGCTTTTTTTTAAACAGTATTAAGAATGGCAGTTTTTTCTGGAATAATCACTGATAATTTTCTACTCCATAATTCATGTTCATCAGTTTATTGTTAACATGTTAAGAGAAACTTTGCAAGATATGAGTAACCATACCCTAAACATTTTTTTTCCATTTGAGACCGTAATTCTTAGAAAGTGTTCGTATTGCTAGAATACACAAAAAGCTGTAGCTTTGTTGCGGTTGGGGCAAATCAAAAGAAGTTTGTCAACCTGAGCTGTTTTGATTTCTCGTTTGACATTGGTCTCAGTTAGTAGTGTTTTTCATTGATTTCATTCTAGTATCAACAAACCACTCTAATAGTGAGTTCTCTGCTCTTATGTTTTTGAAACTTTTGCCAGTCGTACAAAATGTCACCGTTCAAAGATTCTGACGACGAGGACGATGATGACTTCGAAGATGAACAAGAATCAAGGCGCAGAATGAAATTTGTTCCTTCTTGGGCTCGGTATGTGTCTAACTTACCAAATCTCATCTGCTCGTAAGATATGGTTTATGCCTCCTGCTTATTACTGTTTGTGAGGTTTACATGAACTACACTTGCCTTTATTTTGTGCTCACCGTGAAACTTGACTATTGAATTATTGTTTACATAATTGGCAGCAGGATTCTCATTAATACTGATAAGCATTTTGCTGTAAATGGCAAACTGAAAGTATCTTCTGTTGCGCTCCTTTAATAAATGGCATATTATGTTTTGTTCCTCTCTGTTGAAATATAAATGTTTTTTTTTTGTCCACGGTGCTTCTTTTTGGCATATTATCTCAAGCCTGCTAATAAACACAATCTTCATGTCTGATTTGCAGGAAAGAAAACCTGGATAAAATCTTATTATCCAATATATCATTAGACCCTAGAGAAATTTTTGCGCGGAAGTTATCCTTCAACATAGCTGATGGTAACGTCCAGTTTATGATTACCTTCGAATATATCTATATTATTGCTGGTGCTGACTTTGTCATCATCAACTTGTTCTTTGCAGTTTTCTCGGCCTACATTCCGCAACGTGGCTTAAGATAGGCTTCCATTTGACGAAGTATTGGTAATTTGTCATTGCTGTTCATCTGGCGTCACCTCCATTTTGCGTTGTCAGACGTGTGTGCATAAGCTGACCAGCACTCTCTCGTGTAACTTGTAAGCTAGATATAATGTATGTAGGAGAACATTCTTGTAGCACTTCACTAATCTTTTGTCCATCATTGCTTGGCAAAGCCATAGTTTGTTTGTAACTACTTCCGTCACTTTAATACTGACGGAGAGTGATATGTATGAGAGTGGCAAGATGTATGAAATTCTCTGGCGAGTGCCAGTAGCAGTAAAGTGAGTTCTTCCGGTTCATTGCTTCGTTATCTGTATAGTCATGGAATAGTTCAGACAGAAAGGTTGTATTAGGCTGTTAGTGTAGAAAAGATGTCAATAATGGATACGGTTGTCAAAGAAGAAGTCGGTACTACGAAAAAGAAAACTCGAGAGCGGATGAATAGTGCCCGGGCTCACCTGCACCCTTTGTTTTTGAAAAATTCAAAAAATAGTAAAACATCTAGTTTTAATATTTTTTGAATTTTCCGAAATGCCTAGGTGTAGGTGAGCTCAGGCACACCTTGAAGTTTTCGAACAAAACTCCTGCAACTCTAGACAATAGGAAGGGCGATGGATCTACAGGTAGACGGCCCATCAAGATTGCGTGTACATCGCCCCGCCGAGACTCCGCCGTTGCCGAGCATGTGCCGGGCTCACCTGCACCCTTTGTTTTTGAGAAATTCAAAAAATAGTAAAACATCTAGTTTAATATTTTTTGAATTTTCCGAAATGCCTAGGTGTAGGTGAGCTCAGGCACACCTTGAAGTTTTCGAACAAAACTCCTGCAACTCTAGACAATAGGAAGGGCGATGGATCTACAGGTAGACGGCCCTCAAGATTGCGTGTACATCGCCCCGCCGAGACTCCGCCGTTGCCGAGCATGTGCCGGGCTCACCTGCACCCTTTGTTTTTGAAAAATTCAAAAATAGTAAAACATCTAGTTTAATATTTTTTGAATTTCCGAAATGCCTAGGTGTAGGTGAGCTCAGGCACACCTTGAAGTTTTCGAACAAAACTCCTGCAACTCTAGACAATAGGAAGGGCGATGGATCTACAGGTAGACGGCCCATCAAGATTGCGTGTACATCGCCCCGCCGAGACTCCGCCGTTGCCGAGCATGTTGACCTCGAGGAAGCCATTGGTACTTGGCAGGTAGATAGTTCATATCCATTGCGTGTCGTCGTGGCTGGCGATTAATCACCACGTACGAGACATGGCGTTGAGGTTGGCGAACACCCGGTCGTCCTCCTCCTGATCGCCGCCTGCAGCCACGCACGCACAACCGGACGATCACAATTCACAACAACAGGAGAAGAAAGAGATGATCATACCTGGGAAGGTGACGCCGACGGCCGGGAGATAGGTGGTGCCGTGCCGTGGGACGGCCATGACAGAGAGAGCAGAGAGCACACGTCCCTCGCAGCGCAGCGACGCTCGCTGACACCGCCGGGTTGTGCTCTCTCTCTTCTGTCATCGCCCTTCATCGGCCCACCCCCTCCATCCACGGCTACTTCGCCAGTGCGTGAGCGATCGATCTGGAACTGAGTTTTCGCAACAATCAAATGGCATCAAATTATCCCGAATTTTATTCAACTCAAATGCTTCGCAATCCCCATCTCGGGCGAAATCCTTCGCCAGCCAGTGAGCCAGCCAACCTCACTACCAGTACTGCTCTTTCCCATCAGCAAGTCAGTCGCTGACGTTGCCGTCGTCCTTGTTGCCGTTCATGCGGCGGCCGCAGGCCACGGCGTCCACCTCGCGGAGCATCAACCGCAGGCCCCGCTTGTACGCGGCCACGGTCATCTCGATCACCTCCATGGAACTCGTCCTGTCCTCCTCCGACTCCCGCAGCGCCTCCTCCATCTCTGCCGTCACGTCCGCCCTCGTCCACGCCGCCTCTTCACCCTCGCCGATGCCGCTGCCGACGTCCCTGGCCATGTCGCCCGCGGGCCTGCCGACCACCAGCACGTCGCTGACGACCGCTCCACCGCCGATCCAGAACGTGCTGGCGAGCGACCAGGCGCCGCCGCTCGCCAGGTCCCACACCCTCACCTCGCCGTCCGCCGTGCACGTCACCAGGCTCTTGCCCCTGTTCACCACGCCAACGCTCACAACGGCAGCGTTGGTGTTGGCGTTAACGCTCGCGGGCCACGTGCTAGTAACCGCTGCTGCGTTTGTGTCTGCGCCGTCCAGGGAGGCGACGTGGACGCGGCCGTCCGAGCCGCCGGCGAAGAGGCGGGAGGCGGTGCTGTCCAGGGCCATCGAGACAGGGGAGCATGTGAGGGTGACGGTGCGGAGGTGGGCGCCGTCCGCGATGCTCCAGAGCTTGCACGTGCCGTCCGCGGAGGCCGACGCGAACACGGCGTTGCGCCCGCACGCGACGCTGGTCACCGCCGCGGCGTGCGCGGCGGCGACGGCATAGATGGCAATGTCCTTGTCTGCGGTGCGGTCGACGTCGAGGATGCGGATGAGCGGGAACACGGCCAGCTCGCCGGTCTCTCCGCCGAAGACGAGGAGGGAGCCGTCGTCGCCGAGGGCGAGGCAGGAGACGGCGCCGGCGGTGTGGGCGCGGAAGGAGCGGACGACGTTGCCGGACGGGACTTCAAGCGCGTGGACGTGACCGGACGCGCCGCCGGCGAGGAGGTAGGAGCCGCACGGCGTCGCCACGAGCGGCGCGACGGGCAGCGAGCGCGCGGACGCCGGGGAACACCACTGGAGCAGGCGGACCGAGCCGGCGCCCGTGTCGGGGCAGACGTGCGACGCGGTGATGAACGGGGCCGGCGCGCGGGAGGCGATGGCGAGGCCGTGCCGCGGCGTGTTGGCCGCCGTGAACTCGGCCACGACGCTCCCAGACAGCGCGTCGTAGGCCGTGACCGGCCTCCCGTGGAACGCCAACGCCGCCAGGATGAGCTCGCCGCCGCAGGCCGTGTGCTGCGAGGAGGAGGACGCCATGGACACTCACTCGTGGGCCGCGTGTTTGTGCTGCGCGCGCGGATCGCGACGCTGCTGCCAGTGCAAAGGTGATGCCCAGAACAACGTGACGGAAGTCGATTTAACTCCAGTGAGTAGTAACGCAGTTTTTTTTTTAAAGCGGATGGGCCAAGTTTCTGCATGGGCTGATGCACACAGCCATGAGTAGTAACGCAAATGTAACGGCCTTGCGGTGCTTCTCATGGCAAATCCTATGCTCCGAGCAACGCGGAGCTAGCAAAGCTCCGCGCACCCCTGGTGACGCTTTGGAGCCGTGGTGGGCCGGCCCACCACGACGAGACGGAGGAGCAAGAAGCTGACCGGAGGCGAAGAAGACGACGTGCCCATACTCGCCGCCGACGGGGACGGCGCGGCTGGCCGCGACGTCGCCGGCCAGGCGAGGCCTGGACCTCACCGGAGACGGGGACGACGCGGCTGGCCGCGGCGTCGCCGGTGGAGGTGAGGCCGTAACTTAACTTGGGGGGTGGGGGGGGTTCGGGTGCTCGCCGGCGACGGGGTTAGGGTTAGGGTGCTGGAGCTCGCCGCCGATGACCGGAGTTAGGGTTAGGGTTCGGGGTGCGGGGGGCTTTAGAGGGATGGTCGGCCGGGCGGCGTCGGACCGGCGGAGGCGGCGCGGCAGCGGCGCCGAGCGCGGGGAGCGGGAGCAGGCGGTTACGGTCGGCGGCGGAGGCGGGGGATCGACAGGAGGAGGAAGGAAGGAGGAGGAAGAAGACGCGGGAGGAAGAAGACGGGTGCGCGGAGCCTTGCTCCGTCCGTGCACCGCGGAGTATAGGGGCCCCCGCTTCCCATGAGCTGTGCCCGTTGTCTCCTATGCTAGCTCCGCGTACCCCCGGACACTACCAAAAGCGGCGAACCCTATGCTAAGCTCTGCGTACCCCCGGACACATATAGGCCGGCCCAATAATAGGGATCACATTTTTTTTTTCTGTTTCGCCTTATTTTTTCTTTCTGTTTTTCTTTATCTTTTTTGTTTTTCTGTTTCTTATTTCTTATTTCATTTTTCGGTTTCTTTTTTACTTTTTTCGTGTTTCTGTTTCTTTTTAATTTTATCGTTTTTCTTCTTTGCATTTTCTTATGTTTATTTTCTGTTTTCTTTTTAGTTTCATGTTCAATAGATGTTTATGTTGTGAAAAAATTGACTAGGTTTCTTTATTTTAAATAACATAAATGTTCTAAAAAAATCAATAACATAAAAAAATTATATTTAAAATTGTTTAAATAAGGTAAATGTTTTATCGAAAAATTCGTTCAAATAACATAATTGTTCATATTTTGAAAATCGTTCAAATAACATAATTGTTCATGTTTTAAAAATCGTTCAAATAAGATAAATGTTTTATTAAAATTTCGTTCAAACAACATAATTGGTCACATTTTAAAATTCGTTCAATAAATAAATGTTTTATTAAAAATTCGTTCAAGTAACATAATTGTTCGTGTTTAAAAAATCGTTCAAATAAGATAAATGTTTCATTAAAAATTGTTCAAATAACATAATTGTTCATGAATATTTCAGAATTAATATGTTTTTCGGCCGGGTTTCACAAGCCGAACAAGTGAAGATGATTCGAGTGGAGATTTCATTCTCCCGAGCTTTAGTGATCTTGCTCATTTATATAAAAATAAATAAAAAATTATATTTTCAAGTTTCATGAAATGTTAAAAAAAATCTCGATAATGTAGACAATGGTGTACCCATACATTTGAAAAAAAATCAAACTCAAATACTTTGTATTCTGAGCTACATAAAAATGATACAACTATGGATCTGTACATTTTGAAATCTCCGAATTTCATCAGATTTATTATTTTTTGTAGCTTAGAATACAAAGTATTTGAAGCTGAAATTTTCCATCGATTGTGTCCTTGTGGGATACACCATTACACAAATCCGGGATTGTTTTCAATATTTTTTGAAACTTATAAATATTTTCTCTAATTTTTCAAATGAGTCGGATCATTGGAGGTCGGGAGCAAGAGACACTTTTCGATGATTCTTATTTTAATATATATATTACGGAAAAACAAAACAATATGGAACCAAAGATTAGTTCTTTTATCAAATATCTCAACTTTTTTTGGGAGCTAAACATGCTCAACGGGGAGTCTTCATATGCACATCTTCTGTGAGAAAACTAGGAAAGCCTACGTCGAGTATATAAACAGATCTAAACAGCAGCTTACCAATGCTCCAAATGATCACCACATGTTCTGAAATGAACAAATTAAAACAAAATGATCATAACAAAGTTCTTATTTCTCTGACATCTCTCACATTCTCATGAGACACAAGTACACAACCACATACACATCAGTTACTGGACATAATCCAGAGTTCATGAAATTTAAATGCTACAACCTCTGTTCCATAATGTAAGACGTTTTAGCAAGCTAAACTAGCTTGCTGAAACGTCGTATATTATGAAACGGAGGGAGTACATTATAAACGATAACTTGACATCACGATGAAATCATGCAACCTCCTGAATTCCTTTAATGCTACCATTTGAACTTTCTGTCATTGAAGCAGTATTCTCCTCGCAGAAAGTCTCCCACAGCTTAGGAACGTGCAAAAGTGCTCACCTTTCAATGTATCATGAGTGCAATCCTTATATTCATCACACTCAAGGCCAATGGTGGTGATCAAAAGCTCCATCTACATCATAAGGCAAAAGAAACAAGCTTGAGAAAACATGCAGGCAATCACTAGAGCTAATAAGCACATTCAAATTAAAATACAAAGCTATCGATAGATCAAAGAGACTACTTACCGTAAACTGCCGATGCTCCTTCTTTGGTGATCACACGCAAGTGAAAGTGCATGGTTGCCCCCATGTGTGGTTTTGGTAATTAATGACAATCTCTATGGACTAATGTTTGTATTGAGCTACTTGTAGGTGTGTCCATATGCATTGCTTTATCTCCATTTGTTGGAATCAAGGCTAAGGAAAGAAGAGTATTTGTTGATCAAAGGCTAAGAGCGAGTTGATCTACACTCAAGACCATGTGAAGATATGCGAAGAGTGCTTCAACCATATTGGTGTATGGGGGAGCAACATGTGAGTCTTCACCAAGCGAAGCGCAATCAAGAAAGGTGGTCAATCTTGAGAAGATGAAGATCGTCATCGTCGACCTCAAGTGGATTATGCGCAAGGCAAAGGTATGATCTTGATAGGGTCTCTATTTTACCGGTCTCATGATGTTAGTGGAGAGACCGGGTTATAGGATAGATAGCTGTACTATCAAGAGGGGCTCTCGACCGAGTATCTTGATCGTATCGTTCGTGGAGAGCTCAAACCTTTGCATCCTTGGCATCATCTTTATTGGTTTTTATTTGGATCTTATCGTGGTGTGGTCTTGGTGCTTGTCATGCTCGTCATGACAAGACCAAGTTCACCAAAAACGGAATTCATATGAATATCCTATTGCGTTTTTGGTTTTGGAGGTTTATCGGTTCGTCTTTTATCAAGAGGTTTTACCTTTACCCATTTGGTTTTAACCTCCTCTGTTGGACTATGATGTTTATCTGTATATTCTTGTAGAGCTCGTCGTTACGATTCTAAAGAGCCCAAGATCATCGGAAACGGAGTCCGGATGCGAAAGATATGCCCGTTTTCATTTTGCGCTTTTTGCAGTTTTTCAGGAGGGTGGAAGTTCCGGCCCGATGGTCGGAAATTCTGGCCCTCGGAAGTTCCGGCCCAAGCACCAGAAGTTCCGGCCCATGTTTTCATCAGAGCCTTTTTTTGGCTAAGTCCTTTCGGCGTTTCTCTCTGGAGGGGGTCCGGATGTTTGCCCCAGAAATTTTCCCCGGAAATTTTCGGGGGGCCGGAAATTCCGGACGGTCCTTGGTCCGGAATATCCGGTCTAAGAAAATTTGGCTAAGTCATTTTCGCGTTTTCTCTCTGGAGGGTGTCCGGATCTTTGCACCGGAGGTTTGGTCCGGAAATTTCCGGGGCACCGGAAGTTCCGGCCCTTAACCCCGGAAGTTCCGGCCTCCCGTGGCTGCAACGGTCAGATTTTGAGGGAGGCTATAAATAGCCTCCTTCTTCCCCAAGAGGAGGCTGCTCACTTTTTCCCTCTTTCCTCCATTGTTTGACCTCGAAAAAGGGGCTTCTCTCTATCCCTCCAATGATTCTTGCCCATCTTTAGGGATTCAAGAGAGGAGATCTAGATCTACATTTCCACCCAACAATCTCTCCTCTAAGTGAGGGAACCCTTTGGATCTAGATCTTGGGATTCATTTGTTGAGTTCTTCTTAGTTCTTCCTCTCTTCTCCCCCCACAAGCATTAGTTGCTTTTGGTGGGATTTGAGAGTGAAGGATTTGAGCACTTGTGCTCTTGCTCTTGCATTAGTTGCATCGGTTTGCTCTCTCCACGAAGATTCGTGGAAGTTGAAGATTGAGAAACTTGTTACTCTTTGATGCATTGTGTTCCCAAGAGCTTGTGCCTCTTGGGTACATTGTGTACCCTAGACGGTTGGAGGTGTCACGAAGACTTCGAGTTGTGAAACTTCGGGCAAGGTTTGGGAGCCCCCGATTGAGTTGTGGGCGTGTGCCCCAAGATCGTTGTAAAGGCTCCGAATTCCGCCTTAAAGGATTCCGATAGTGGAAGGTGAACCTAACCCTTGGGGTGAGGTTCATCGGAGAATAGGGTGAGGCCTTTGTGGCGTCTTGAGTAGGCCTTTTGTGGCGAGCTCACACCCCTCCAACGAGACGTACTCTCTTAACAAGGAGGAACTCGGGAATACATCCTCATCTCCGCGTGCCTCGGTTATTTCTATACCCGAGATCTTTACTTATGTAATTTACATTGTGATAGCCTTTGTGCTTGATGTCATATATATTGCTATCAATTTGTTGTTTGTCTTTATTTCGCAATTATCAAGCCTTAAACCGAAAAAGTTTTAATCGCCTGTTCACCCCCCTCTAGGCGACATCGTTTGTTCTTTCAGCAAGTCCTCAAATGATAACCCAATAGTCTCACCGAGGAAATACTCTCAGAATGGTGGATGCACAAGTCTACTCTCAGCAGCCTCACAAATGAAGCATCGATGTCGTGGGGTTGTCACGGCAAGTCCTTCCTCTGGGAAGGTGAGTTCTGGGGCCATTGATGCACGAAGTACGTAGGAGAGGTTAATCTCGCCTAGGGACACAGATTTACCCAGGTTCGGCCCCTCTTGATTAGAGGTAAAGACCTACTTCCTACTTCTCTTTATTGCTCTGGAACTGATCTCGAATACAGGGTTCCGGCTCCTATCTGGGGAGTCGGCGACTATGAATCTGGTGTTTCTGGATTGCTTAGGACTTGTCAATCTAAGGTCCAGGACCCCGCTTATAAAGGTGGCCGGGTCTCTGGACTTACAACCTACACCGAGTCATACTAGAACACGGAGTCCTACTATACGTCTTGGCCTTCCAAGTTAGGGCTCCGGGTTGTACTTTGACTCCTTCCTGACGGGTCCCTTTTCCATCATGGGCCTTGGTCGGCTTGTCTCCAGCCCAGCCCATGCGGCTTGATGCATGACTCGGCTTTGGCCTTCTTGGTCTTGACGGGTCTACTTTCCGGATCCATGGGCCTACCTATAAAGTATCCCCCCATCAGTAGCCCCCGAATTTATCTTGGGTGCAGCTTTGCAGCTTCCTCTGACTCCTTGGTTCGACTTCTTCAATCTGAGTCACCAGCTCAGAAGTCGCTTGCTGCTAGCTCCAAGATGAATTTCTGCATAAAAATATAACATACATATAAAATGAGTTTATCCTCACCCCCTGTTCGAGTCCACCACTCTTGCCTTTGCATTAGCTGGCCGAGTTTGTTATGGCTCTTGTGAACAAGTTCTGAGGAACTTGACTCCTTTCAACTCTCACTGTCACAGGACTTGTCTTTCTGAGACAAGCCGGCTCCTTCCACTTCTATGACTTGTCTTTCTCTTATCATTTCCTACACGACTTTTTAATCACTGAACCGTTATCCACAACTTAACTGTGAACCGCTACTGTTACTTTCTAGGGTTTTTTCCCCTCTTATAAATCGCGAAGGGTAGGGTCCAGTGTCCTCACTTGCCCCTTTCGCCTCCAAAAATTCTCTTTCTCCTCTGCTCTTTTCTTCCCGCGCGCAGCACACCCCACACGCTCGCCATGGCTCCCAAGCGCGCCAAGACTGCTTCCAAGGGCAAGGCCTCCTCATCAAACCGGACGGTCGACATTGCCGCCGCGGCCGCCGCCGCCGCCAAATCTTCATCGAAGCGGTCGATCTCCGCCGATTAGGGGCGGATCTACAGTTACAGCTGAGCAATTGAAGACGCACCGGCTCACCGGCCTTATTCCCTCCAACGCAAAAGCTCGGGCCCCAGGGGATGAGGTGGTGCCTGCTCCCGCTAAGGATGAGGTTGTGGTTTTCACGGAACATCTGTTCCGCGGGTTTACGCCCCTGGTAACCTCTTCTTCCGCCAACTCCTTGATCTTTATAAGCTACGGATTCATGACTTGGCTCCCAATTCTATCCTCACATTGTCCAATTTCGTCACTTTGTGTGAGGATTACCTCCAAATCAAGCCAGATCTTGACCTCTGGCTTGAACTCTTTTATTGCAACCCTCAGCCCGAAACGTCCGGGGGCCCCATTCTGCAATGTGGCGCCGTCGCTCTTCAACGACGCCTCCATTCTGTTTTCCCTAAACCTATCTTCCCCAACCGTGTCAAGGATTGGCACAAGACTTTCTTCTACTGCAAGGACACTTCTCCTGCAAATGAACCCAAACTCCCTCTATTCTCTAAAGATTTCCTGGAGGCGACTCCCCTGATGAAGGCTAGATGCTCAGAGGTCACCCGGCCAAAAGTCAAGTCTTTGATCTCTAGGATTCGGGCCCTTCTATCCCACAACCTGGAGAATATGGACCTAGTCCGCTGCTGGACAACTTGGAGGATTCAGCCGCTGAGTCATAGGACTCGGCTTATTTGCACATATACTCGCTGCGCGGGCGACGACCTCCGGGTGACGGAGCAGCTGTCAGATGGTCCCGAGCTCGGTCGGCTCATCAAAAAGCTGACTGGGAAGCCGGTGAAGGACCAGGCACACTTTAGGCTCCAGCCCTTCTGCTCCACCAATCCGGCTCCTGATGTAAGCTTTACACTTTACCACATTTCTAACTTGCTTTTACCTGTATCGCTTGTTAACTCATTTTCTCTGACTCTCTTGCAGCTCACCGACTCCTTCTGGAAGCCGGCCTCTGGAGCTGGCACTGAGAATAAAACTGAAGCCGAGGCTGAGGTTGAGGAAGAGACCCCTGTCACAGAGCAAACCACTGTGGCAGAAGATGCTGAAGATGATGATGATGCAGACGAGGAGTCCTCTCAGGAGGCCCCGACTGCAAATGATGGTGATGATGACAATGAAGATGAGGAGTCCTCTCCAGAGGCTCCTATTGTGGACGATATTGATGAAGACGAGTCCTCTCCGGAGGCTCCTGTCACTGAGCAAGCTCACACAACTTCTGGGACTGCTGCTGCTCAGCCCTCCCTATCTGAAGAGTCCTCAGTCAAAAGTCACTCCTCTTCCTCCCCGGCTTCCCATAATAATGGGTCTCGAGAGGCTGTTCCCAAGGTACCCCTTTCTCGAGTCCTTGGATCAACTCGCTCGCCTGCTAAGCCTGAAGAACGTGTGCAGAGCGTCGTTGCTGCTAGGAAGAGGAAACTACGCTCCGATGGGCCTGCAGATGCTCCTGAGCCTCTGCCAGTTTCACACCAACGGAAGTCGGCTTCTCCTCCTAGCAAAGGCGACTCCTACCACTCCGGCATGTCAATGCCCTCTTCAGACTCTCAGGCCTCCCTGGACCTGGAAACTAATGCTGGGTAAGACTCCCATGTTTACTGTGTTTGCATTCAAATGACTTCTGCATTTCCTTTTCACTAGATTTACTGCTGACTTCTGTCCTTGTATATTTCAGGGCTCGGCCTTGTGTCAAGGTGACCAAGCTCCCAGGCATGACTGATGTCACCTCTGCTCGTGGACCTGTCCCTCCGGCGGCTTCTCAAACAACAAGCACGAGGACAGGTCCGTCCACTCCTGCATCTGCTGGTGCAACCATAGCTCCCACTGTTCTCGAGTCCCCTTCAAGGACTCGGGAGGCGACTCCACTGGTGGCCCAGCCCACCTTTGGAACTGGGACCCTGAGGCCATGCCTCAAGCTCCTCCGGCTCCTCCAAACGCGACTCCTACAGCTCAATCAAACGACAAGCCGTCCAAGTCTTCAATTGACTACAGTCGACTTCGAGTGTCTGACAACATGTCTTTCTCTGAGGCTTATGCTCAGGCTGTCGACTTGAATGATCAATCCGCCAGGCTAAAAGATGATGAGCAAGCAGCCCTTAGGTCTCTTCACATGATTCATAACGTAAGCTTTTTGACTTCTACCCTTTATGCTTTCTAGCATCCTCCTATTGCAGTAGCCCCCAAGCACCTGTCTGTGGTGACTTGTGACTAAGAGAGGTGCTTTGCTTTGGTATTGAACTCCACTGCTGTATAGAAAAAATTTGCACACTGTAGCCCCCAAGCACTGAGTCCTTAGCTCTACTAGGACTCGGGGCTGCTAATTTGCTGTCTGTCAGGTCCTTGAAGGGGACTCGAGAACTGTGAGATTTGATATGTATGTGCTACTGGTGTTTAAACTTTGTAATGATGCACTGCTGGTGCAAAACCTTTTTAGGTCTTTTGAACTACTTGTTCCGAAATTGTGCCAATCGGCTTGTAATGACTTGCTTGTTAAACTGTGAGATTTGATATGTATTATCTATGCAAGTCTTTTTGTGGTTCTTATAACCCGTCTAATTATCCACTGATGAATAAGTAGGCCCAGCATGACTTCTCTTACAGCTTTAGCTGACAGGCTCCTGACAACTCATGTCCCTTAAGATTCATGAGAGCCGGAGACAAGCCATGCCTGTAGATTAGTCATATTGTGCAGGATGCATCTGACTTACCAGCGAGAAAATTAGGAAAAGTTTGACTACTGTGCCGGGTTCAAGAGTCTAAGCTTTGACTTTTTTCACTGAAAAGCAAGCCCCCAAGAACCTAATGATCAAAATTTAACAAGATAAAGCGCACTCGCTGGGTGACTCGACTAAAGGACTCATTTTCACAGAAGCCGGTTTTATTTCCTTTGATCATAATAATTTGATTACATCTGGGCATAGCTCACTGGGATCTTTGCCTTTCAACTCATAAAACTATTACAACTTAAGTATAATAAGAACGTAACTGAGCTATATTCCATGGCCTCTTTGCCTCTGCATAGGGATCTAGCGTATGAGCTGTGTCAGCTCCTTTACTTTCACTTACCGGCTCTCGTACATCCATTAGATAGTACGACCCATTGTGCAAGTTCTTGCTTATGACGAACGGTCCTTCCCATGGCGGAGATAACTTATGCATCCCTTCCCTGTTTTGGACAAGGCGAAGCACTAAGTCGCCTTCCTGGAAAGTCCGAGTCTTGATTCTGCGTGCGTGATATCGCCGCAAGTCCTGCTGATAAACTGCTGATCTCTCAAGGGCTAACTCCCTTGCTTCCTCGAGTGCGTCCACCGAGTCTTGGCGAGCGAGTTCATTCTCTGTCTCGACGTAATTGGCGACTCGTGGCGAGTCATGCAGCAAGTCGCTTGGCAGGACGGCTTCTGCTCCATACACCATGAAGAAAGGTGTGAAGCCCGTGGATCTGTTAGGAGTCGTCCTTATACTCCAGAGTACTGCTGGCAGCTCCTCAACCCAACCCCCGGCGGCTCTTAGCAAAGGGACTCGGAGCCGAGGCTTAATTCCCTTCAGCAACTCCTGATTTGCCCTCTCTGCTTGTCCATTGGACTGTGGGTGTGCCACTGAGGCTAGGTCGAGTCTAATGTTGTTCTCACCACAGAACTTAGCCATCTCTCCAACTGATAAGTTGGTACCATTATCTGTAATGATGCTGTGAGGATATCCAAAGCGTGTTGCTATTTTCTTGAAAAATCTCACTGCTGATGCTCCGTCGACTCTGCTGATGGGTTCGACTTCCACCCACTTGGTGAACTTGTCAACTGCTACTAGCAGATGGGTCTTCTGACAGGGCGACTTTGAGAAAGGACCCACCATATCAAGCCCCCAAACTGCAAACGGCCAAGTGATAGGAATAGTTCTGAGCTCTTGGGCTGGCACGTGGTCTTGCCTTGCGTACCTTTGGCATCCGTCACAGACTCGTACTATCTTTTCTGCGTCCAGATGTGCTGTTAACCAAAAGAACCCGTGCCTGAAAGCTTTTGACACCAAGGATCTAGTGGATGCGTGATGACCACAATCACCTGCATGAATCTCCTGCAATATTTGCCTGCCCTCTTCTGGAGACACACACCTCTGGTAGACTCCAGTGACACTCCTTCTGTACAACTCGCCATCAATGACTGTGTAGGACTTGCATCGTCTGATTAGCTGTCTCTGTTTGACTTCATCCTGTGGGAGTTCACCCCTAAGGAGATATGCAAGGTAGGGCTCTGTCCATGCTGGTGCTGCTCGTACTGCTGCCACCAGTGCCGACTCTGGATCTGGGGAGGCCAACTCCTCCTCTGAGGGTGACTTGACTGATGGGTGGTGAAGTTCATCCACAAATACATTTGGGGGTACTTTCTCTCGACGAGAGCCGAGTCGTGATAACGCATCAGCGGCCTCGTTCTTGCGTCTGTCAATATGCTCCACTTGATAACCAGAAAAGAACCCGGCTATCTGTTCGACTGCTCTTCTATAAGCCGCCATGTTTGCATCCTTCGAGTCCCAGGTTCCAGATACTTGCTGGGCTACGAGATCCGAGTCTCCAAAGCACCTGATACGCTTGATGTTCATCTGCTTGGCCAGACGCAGGCCGTGTAGCAAAGCCTCATACTCTGCCATGTTGTTTGTACAATCAAAATGTAACTGGAGGACATATGCCAACTTATCTCCTTTTGGTGAAGTTAGGACCACGCCGGCTCCTGAGCCCTCTAGCTGTCTGGACCCGTCGAAGTGCATTGTCCAATATTTGGTGCAAGGTGAACTCGGTGAGGATGTGCAATCAGTCCAGTCGTTGACAAAGTCGACCAAAGCTTGAGATTTGATTGCTGTCCTGGGCTCGTATGTGATATGGTAAGGACCCAACTCGATTGCCCACTTGGCGACTCGACCTGTTGCATCTCTGTTGCGTATGATATCAGCTAACGGTGCTGAACTCACCACTTTGATTGGATGCTCTTGGAAATAATGCTTAAGCTTCCTACTTGCAAGGAAAACTCCATAGACTAGCTTCTGCCATTGAGGGTACCTTTGCTTTGAATCTGTGAGGACTTCACTGATGTAGTAAACAGGCCTCTGCACTGGATACTCTTTTCCTTCCTCTGATCGTTCCACAACTACTACTGCGCTAACCACCCTTTCATTGGCAGCCACATATAATAGCATGGGCTCCTTATCTGTAGGAGCTGCAAGTACTGGTGCTGATGATAGGGTTTTCTTCAAGTTCTCAAAAGCATCATCGGCTTCTTTATCCCATATGAACTTGTCCGACTTCTTCAAGAGTCGATAGAGAGGACCCGCCTTCTCTCCGAGTCTTGAGATGAATCTGCTGAGAGCTGCTACACAACCAGCGAGTTTCTGAACGTCCTTTAGACAAGTCGGCTTCTGCAGATTGTGAATAGCCTTGATTTTCTCTGGGTTTGCTTCAATGCCTCTCTCTGAAACAATGAAGCCTAGGAGTTTGCCTGCAGGGACTCCAAAAACACACTTGGTTGGGTTGAGTTTCATCTTGTACTTGCGCAGGTTACCAAAGGTTTCTGTCAGGTCTGCTATCAGAGAGTCGGCCTTTTGAGACTTGACAACTACGTCATCCACATAAGCGTGAATATTCCTTCCAATCTGTTCTTTGAAACAATTCTGGATGCACCACTGATATGTAGCTCCTGCGTTCTTGAGTCCAAAGGGCATCGTTGTATAACAAAATGCTCCAAAGGGTGTGATGAAAGACGTCTTAAGCTCATCCTCTATGTTGAGTCTGATCTGGTGGTACCCTGAATAGGCATCCAAAAAACAAAGTAACTCTGACCCCGCTGTGGAGTCGATGATCTGGTCAATACGAGGCAATGCAAACGGGTCCTTAGGGCAATGCTTGTTAAGACCCGTGAAGTCGATGCACATCCGCAACTCTCCTGTTTTCTTCGGCACTAGCACTGGATTGGCCACCCACTCTGGGTGAAAGACTTCCTTGATGAACTCGGCTGCGAGGAGCCGAGCCACCTCTTCTCCGATGGCTTTCCTCCTGTCATCGTGAAACTTGCGCAGACCTTGCTTAACTGGTCTTGCATTAGGGTTAACGTGTAAGCTGTGCTCGGCGAGTTCTCTCGGGACTCCTGGCATGTCCGATGGCTTCCATGCAAAGACGTCCCGGTTCTCACGGATGAACTCGACGAGCGCGCTTTCCTATTTATCAGAAAGGTGTGCCCCAATGGTGAACTGCTTGGAAGAATCACCAGGGGTGAAATCGACTTGCTTTGTGTCCTGAGCTGACTTGAATTTCATCTTCTCCTATGTGGCCGGCTTCTAAAGGACCGAGTTGTCCTCCGGGTCCACGTTCGCCTTGTAGAATTTCAGCTCCTCTTGAGCGCAAGCTGTCTCAGCCATAGCTGCATCACCTAACTCACACTCCAATGCCATCTGTCTGCTGCCATTAACTGTAATGACTCCTGCTGGACCTGGCATCTTGAGCTTCAAGTAAACATAGCATGGTATGGCCATAAACTTAAAGTATGCTGGTCGACCAAAGAGAGCATGGTATGGACTCTTAAGATCCACTAACTCAAAAGGCATAATCTCTGAACGAAAATTCTCCACTGTGCCAAAAGCAACCTCAAGATAAATCTTACCGATTGGCTTGGCTGACTTCCCTGGTACGATTCCATGAAAAACTGTCTCAGTGGGTATTAGCTGCCTATCTTGCAGCTGCATCCTCTTGAATGTGTCATAATATAAGATGTTGATACTACTTCCACCATCCATGAGCACTTTGTTCAATGTGTAGCCCCCAACTTGAGGTGCCACCACCAAGGCTAGCTGCCCTGGGTCGTCGACTCTTGGCGGATGATCTGCCCGACTCCATGTGATGGTTTGCTCTGACCACCTGAGCCACTGTGGGAGTGCCGGCTCCACTGCATTGACAGCTCTAACCTTTAATTTCTTGGCACGCTTGGACGTGCTTGTTGTGAAGACATGGTAACTGCCACGACTCGGGTTCTGTGGCCGAGTTGTGACATAATACTGCCCATTGTCATCGTGAAGCTACTACGGGTTCTGCTGGAACCCGCCCTGTTGGTTACCTCCTCCTTGAGGTTGGTTAGGGTTATTGCCGACTCCTCGACCGTGGTTGCCAGGTCCTCCATCACCATTGTTTCCTTTATATCCGTTGTTGTTGCCTCTATTTCCTGGTCCTGGTAATCTGGCACGCTGCAAATCCACGCACTGTCCCAAGGTGTGACCACACTTGCCGTTTCTGGCGTGTTTAGGGCATGGACTCGCCAGAACCTCCTCTGTGGTCGGCCTACGTCCCTGATACCCTTGAGAATTGTTGTCCTTGCGTCTGACCCCAGTGTTTGTGTTAGCCACTAGGTCAGAGTTGTCTCCATATGGCCGCTTGTTACTTCCCTGGTTCTGGTTCTGGTTTTGATTCTGGTTTTGACCATTGCCACCATGTCCTTTAGGCCCTTCCTCCTGATCCTTTGTTTTGTCTGTGGCAGCATGCTTATTAGCACCTGCCATGATCTCGCCGATCGTAAGGGGAATACCTTGATTCAGGCTCTCCTTCATACGACCCAGCTTCCAGCTCAAGGGATTGTAGCTGCAATTTCTCTCCATTGCCATTAGCACTGAAATTGTTGGGAGTCCTTGCGATGAGTTGATGATCTCCGAGACCCGCTTCATCCAATGCCTTGCAGACTCGCCCTTTCTCTGAACACACCGCTCCAAGTCCTCTATGGTACTAAGCTTTTTGCATGTTCCCTGGAAGTTCTGTATGAAAGCCGACTTCAACTGCTCCCAAGAATTGATTGATCTAGGAGGCAAGTTACGCATCCACACTTTGGCTGCTCCCTCCATCATAAGGTACATGAATTTGGCACACAGATTACCTGTGGCATTGCGGATACTCATCGCCATCTCGTATGTGCCCAACCAAGAAGTCGGGTCCATGTTGGGCTCGTAATTGGGAACTTTGCGCGGCTCCTTGAAGTCGCTGGGGAAAGACTCGGACCTGATGGCATCTGACAGGCACTCTGGTCCTGTTAGTGAAGGAGAGGTACCAGGAAAAGTCACCTCTGTGTGCGCCCGGGTTGGCTGAGGCTGGTTATCTGGACCAGCTAGGGCTCTGTCCCTCTCAGCCTCCCGTGCCCTGGCCGCCTCCCTCTCTCGTCGCTGTCTCGCTTCATCAACCACCAGTTGAGCTCGTGAGGCAGTTGGTATGTTTGCCCTGTTCCTCTCTTGTTCACGGCGCCTTGCGCTTGTAGAGTTGGCCGGGTGAGACTCGTCATGCCGACTCCTCGTACCCGAGTTGAACGGTGTCGAGTGCAGCCTACTTGCATCTGGAAACGCTGGATAAAGAGCTTGCTGAGTCATTGCTGTCTTCAACATCTCAATAGCCCGGCGGGTCTCCTGTCCTGCTGCCCCTTCTGGTATCTCAATGTTCTCTAATCTCATTGTTGCCGCATGAACGTTGTCCATTGGGTTAGAGTAATGCCCCTCTGGAGTACGAAACCTGCCAGGTGGAGGTCCCATACCGCCTGTTGATCCTCCTCCGACTCCTCCTTCAGGTGGCGGTCCGTTGGTACCGTTGCCGCCGGGTCCTTCTGGTGGTGGTGGTGGTGGTGGTGGTGTTGCTCCTCCTCCTGCGCCGCCTCCCGCAGCTGATGAGCTCCCTAGCCCGGCTCCTGCGCCTGGACCAGTGGGTGTGTTGAACAAAGCAGTAGGGTTGACAATGACTCCGCCACGCAGGCGACTCCTCGCTCTGCGATGCTGGATTGAGGTGAGTTCTTCCTGGCGACTCCTTACGACCTGGGCCTCTGTCTGGACCCGGGCCCGCTCTTCCGCCAATCTGCGATTTGCCTCTGTGATTTCTGCTAGTTGCCTCTCTAACGCGACACGAGCACTGGCCAATTCAGCCGCCCGCTCTGCTGCATTGCTTGCATTGATTTCCTTTGTCAATAGATTTGGATCAAATTGACTTCCGCCGTTCCCAGACATATAAACTCCAACGACGCGGACGCGTACTGGCGACTCCGCGTAATCCTCCTCTTCAATTCCATACCCAAGCCGATCCTCGAAAAAGGGCAAGATAGACTCTGAATCGGCGTCGTAATCTGGCTCCATACGTGGCTCCGCCAGCGACTCCTCTTTATGGTTGACAGCAAGTTGTTCCTTTGGCTCGGCGATGATGCCGACTTCTGATGTACCGACCGACTCCTCGCCGTCGGACTCGACAACAACTGTTGGCTCTGATACTGATTCCGCCGAGTTAGCGCGAAGACACGACGCGCAAACCATGCCGACAAACACGTTGATCCCTCCAAAGACAAACTGATAACCCTCGTCGACTTCCTCCATCTCTGGAGTCCAGCCGGAGTCATCGATCTCGGTTTCTCCATGCTCTTCAGTGTAGACTCGCCCGATGGTGAGTTTCTCCATGGCCCGGCGAGCGGCTCCCACGATCTCAACTCCTCGCATCTCCTGCCCCACGGTGGGCGCCAACTGTCGTGGGGTTGTCACGGCAAGTCCTTCCTCTGGGAAGGTGAGTTCTGGGGCCATTGATGCACGAAGTACGTAGGAGAGGTTAATCTCGCCTAGGGACATAGATTTACCCAGGTTCGGCCCCTCTTGATTAGAGGTAAAGACCTACTTCCTGCTTCTCTTTATTGCTCTGGAACTGATCTCGAATACAGGGTTCCGGCTCCTATCTGGGGAGTCGGCGACTATGAATCTGGTGTTTCTGGATTGCTTAGGACTTGTCGAACTAAGGTCCAGGACCCCGCTTATAAAGGTGGCCGGGTCTCTGGACTTACAACCTACACCGAGTCATACTAGAACACGGAGTCCTACTATATGTCTTGGCCTTCCAAGTTAGGGCTCCGGGTTGTACTTGGACTCCTTCCTGACGGGTCCCTTTTCCATCATGGGCCTTGGTCGGCTTGTCTCCAGCCCAGCCCATGCGGCTTGATGCATGACTCGGCTTTGGCCTTCTTGGTCTTGACGGGTCTACTTTCCGGGTCCATGGGCCTACCTATAAAGTATCCCCCATCAGTGCCCCTCTTCGCTCGTAGTCTTCTACCCCGGCATCTGGCACCCCTGGGCCGGCTGTGCAGATCCTGCTGCGCCTACTCCTTCAAGAGTTACTACTGGGGGTTCCCGAGCTCAAGAAGAAGAACTGGCTCAACATATGAGGAGTCCTCGAGGTACTGGTTTCCAAACGAAGAAAGTTGCCACCAAGCCTCCTACGAAGCCGGCTCATGCCTCTACTGTACAAGCAAAGGACAAGTCTCCTGCTAAGAAGGACTCCCCAGTCCCAGCCGAGAAGTCGACTCCTCTGAAGGATCATCCTTTGAATGATTTTTAGACTATTTGTATTGCTGCACTGCTTTGTGCAAAACTTTTTGGTCTTTTGAACTATTTGTTCTGAAAATTTTGCCAATCGGCTTGTAATGACTTGCTTGTTCCACTGTGACGTTGATATGTCTTATCTATGCAAGTCATTTTTTGGTTCTTATAACCCGTCTAATTATCCACTGATGAATAAGTAGGCCCTGCATGACTTCTCTTACAGTTTGTGCTGACAAGCTCCCAACTTCTTATGTCCTTTAGGATTCATAAGAGCCGGAGACGAGTCATGCCTGTAGGTTAGCCATATTGCGCAGGATGCATCTGACTTACCAGCGAGAAAATTAGGAAAAGTTCGGCTACTGAGCCAGGTTCAAAGGTCTAAGCTTAACTTTTTTCCTGAAAAGCAAGCCCCCAAGAACCTTGATGATCAAATTTAAAGAACAAAGTGCACTCACTGGGTGACTCGACTAAAATAACTCATATTCATTGAAGCCGGCTTTATTTCCTTTGATCATAATAATTTGATTACATCTAGGCATGGCTCACTGGGCTCTTTGCCTTTCAACTCATGAAACTATTACAATTTAGGTATAGTAAGGACGTAACTGAGCTATGTTCCATGGCCTCTTTGCCTCTGCATATGGATCTAGTGTATGAGCTGTGTCAGCTCCTTTACTTTCACTTGCCGGCTCTCGTACATCCATTAGATAGTACGACCCATTGTGCAAGTTCTTGCTTATGACGAACGGTCCTTCCCATGGTGGAGATAACTTGTGCATCCCTTCCCTGTTTTGGACTAGGCGAAGCACTAAGTCACCCTCTTGGAAAGTCCGAGTCTTGATTCGACGAGCATGATATCGCCGTAAGTCCTGCTGATAAACTGCTGACCTTTCAAGGGCTAACTCTCTTGCTTCTTCGAGTGCGTCCACCGAGTCCTGACGAGCGAGTTCATTCTCTGTCTCGACATAATTGGCGACTCGTGGCGAGTCATGCAGTAAGTCGCTAAGCAGGACGGCTTCTGCTCCGTACACCATGAAGAACGGTGTGAAGCCAGTAGACCTGTTGGGAGTTGTCCTTATGCTCCAAACTACTGCTGGTAGCTCCTCAACCCAGCTCCCGGCGCCTCTTAACAAGGGGACTCGGAGCCGAGGCTTAATTCCCTTCAGCAACTCCTGATTTGCCCTCTCTGCCTGTCCATTGGACTGTGGATGTGCTACTGAAGCTAGGTCGAGTCTGATGTTGTTCTCACCACAAAACTTGGCCATCTCCCCAACTGATAAGTTTGTCCCATTATCTGTAATGATGCTGTGAGGATATCCAAAGCGTGTTGCTATCTTCTTGAAAAATCTCACTGCTGATGCTCCGTCGACTCTGCTGACGGGTTTGACTTCCACCCACTTGGTGAACTTGTCAACTGCTACTAGCAAATGGGTCTTGTGGCAGGGCGATTTTGAGAAAGGACCCACCATGTCAAGCCCCCAAACTGCAAACGGCCAAGTGATAGGAATAGTTCTGAGTTCTTGGGCTGGCACGTGGTCTTACCTTGCGTACCTTTGGCATCCATCACAAACTCGCACTATCTTTTCTGCGTCCAGATGCGCTGTTAACCAAAAGAACCCGTGCCAGAAAGCTTTTGACACCAAGGATCTAGTGGATGCATGATGACCACAATCACCTGCATGAATCTCTTGCAGTATTTTCCTGCCTTCCTCTGGAGACACACATCTCTGGTAGACTCCAGTGACACTCCTTCTGTACAACTCGCCATTAATGACTGCGTAGGACTTGCATCGCCTGATGAGTTGTCTCTGTTTGACTTCCTCCTCTGGGAGTTCACCCCGGAGGAGATATGCAAGGTAGGGCTCTGTCCATGCTGGTATTGCTCGTGCTGCTGCCACAAGTGCCGACTCTGGATCTGGGAAAGCTAACTCCTCCTCTGAAGGCAGCTTGACTGATGGATGGTGGAGTTCATCCACAAATACGTTTGGGGGTACTTTCTCTCGTCGAGAGCCAAGTCGTGATAACGCATCGACGGCCTCGTTCTTGCACCTGTCAATGTGCTCCACTTGATAACCAGAAAAGAACCCGGCTATCTGTTTGACTGCTCTTCTGTAATCCGCCATATTCGCATCCTTCGAGTCCCAGGTTCCAGATACTTGCTGTGCCACGAGGTCTAGGTCCCTGAAGCACCTGATGCGCTTGATGTTCATCTCCTTAGCCAAACGGAGTCCATGTAGCAAAGCCTCATACTCTGCCATGTTGTTTGTACAATCAAAATGCAACTGAAGGACATATGCCAACTTATCTCCTTACGGTGAAGTTAAAACCACGCTGGCCTCTGAGCCTTCTAGCTGTCTGGACCCGTCGAAGTGCATTGTCCAATATTTGGTGCAGGGTGAGCTTGGTGAGGATGTGAAATCTGTCCAGTCATTGACGAAGTCGACCAAAGCTTGAGACTTGATTGCTGTCCTAGGCTCATATGTGATATGGTAAGGACCCAACTCGATTGCCCACTTGGCAACTTGACCTGTTGCATCTCTGTTGCGTATAATGTCAGCTAACGGTGCTGAACTCACCACTTTGATTGGATGATCTTGAAAATAATGCTTAAGCTTCCTACTTGCAAGGAAAACTCCATAAACTAACTTCTGCCATTGAGGGTACCTTTGCTTTGAATCTGTGAGGACTTCACTGATGTAGTAAACAGGCCTCTGTATTGGGTACTCTTTACCTTCCTCTGCACGTTCCACAACTACTACTGCGCTGAAAACCCTTTCATTGGCAGCCACATATAATAGCATGGGCTCCTTATCCGTAGGAGCTGCAAGTACTGGTGCCGATGATAGGGTTTTCTTCAAGCCCTCAAAAGCATCGTCGGCTTCTTTGTCCCATAGGAATTTGTCTGACTTCTTCAGGAGTCGGTAGAGAGGACCCGCCTTCTCTCCGAGTCTTGAGATGAATCTGCTTAAAGCTGCTACACAACCAGTGAGTTTCTGAACGTCCTTTAGACAAGTCGGCTTCTGCAAGTTTTGAATGGCCTTTATTTTCTCTGGGTTTGCTTCAATGCCTCTCTCTAAAACAATGAAGCCGGGGAGTTTGCCTACAGGGACTCCAAAAACACACTTGGCTGGGTTGAGCTTCATCTTGTACTTGCGCAGGTTATCAAAGGTTTCTGTCAGGTCTGCTATCAAAGAGTCGGCTTTCTGAGACTTGATAACCACATCATCCACATAGGCGTGAACGTTCCTCCCAATCTGTTCCTTGAAACAGTTCTAGATGCATCTCTGGTATGTAGCTCCTGCATTCTTGAGCCCAAAAGGCATTGTCATATAACAAAACGCTCCAAAGGGTGTAATGAAAGTTGTCTTCAGCTCATCCTCTTTCTTGAGTCTGATCTGATGGTACCCTGAATAAGCATTCAGGAAACAAAGTAACTCTGACCCCGCTGTGGAGTCAATGATCTGGTCAATACGAGGCAAAGCAAACGGGTCCTTAGGGCAATGCTTGTCAAGACCCGTGAAGTCGATGCACATCCGCAGCTCTCCTGTTTTCTTTGGCACTAGTACTGGATTGGCTACCCACTCTGGGTGAAAGACTTCCTTGATGAACTCAGCTGCAAGGAGCCGAGCCACCTCTTCTCCAATGGCTTTTCTCCTGTCACCGTGAAACTTGCGCAAACCTTGCTTAACTGGTCTTGCATTAGGGTTAACATGTAAGCAGTGCTCGGCGAGTTCTCTCAGGACTCCTGGTGTCGATGGTTTAGATAAATGGTGAAGATACGGAACTACGTACGCGTGGGCATCGTCGATGTGGGTTAGTAGACGAACGACATGGGAGACAAGATTTATACAGCTTCGGGACCCGGGAAACATCATCCGGTAATATCCCTACGTGCTGTTTGTGGCTTGGTTGTATTCCTCTCATGGTGGAAGTCGCCGATGAGGCGGCTCCTCTATTGTGTAGATCGGGCTCTGTCCCGTCTGTCTTGGTTGTGTTGGGTCTGTTTAGGCTTGTGTTGGGTCTGTCTAGGCCTATCTCTCTTGGTGCTCCCGGCTCCTCCTTATAAAGGTGGAGGGCTGAGTTACAAGTAGAGTCCTCTTAGGACTCGGCTAATCTATTACAAGTTGGAAAGGTGAGTCCTTTTCCTATTCTGACTAGAGTCGGCCTGCTGGGCTTCCTCCTGATGGGTCTCGTTAGTACTCCTTACGGGTACCCGTGTCCCATATCCACGACACCTGGCATGTCCGATGGCTTCCATGCGAAGACGTCCCGATTCTCATGGATGAACTCGACGAGCGCGCTTTCCTATTTATCAGATAGATGTGCCCCAATGACGAATTGCTTGGAGGAGTCGCCTGGGGTAAATTCCACTGACTTGGTATCCTGAGCTGACTTGAACTTCATCTTCTCCTCTGTGGCCGGCTTCTTGAGGACTGAGTTGTCCTCCGGGTCCACATTTGCTTTATAGAATTTGAGCTCCTCTTGGGCACAAGCTGTCTCTGCCATAGCTGCATCTCCTAGTTCACACTCCAATGCCATTTGTCTGCTGCCATTAACTATAATGACTCCTGCTGGACCTGGCATCTTGAGCTTCAAGTAAACATAACATGGTCTGGCCATAAACTTAAAGTATGCTGGTCGACCAAAGAAAGCATGGTATGGACTCTTGAGATCCACTACCTCAAAAGGCATAATCTCTGAATGAAAGTTCTCCACTGTGCCGAAAGCAACCTCAAGATAGATCATACCGATGGGCTTGGCTGACTTCCCCGGTACGATTCCATGAAAAACTGTCTCAGTGGGTATTAACTTCCTATCTTGCAGCTGCATCCTCTTGAATGTGTCATAATATAAGATGTTGATACTGCTTCCACCACCCATGAGCACCTTGTTCAATGTGTAGCCCCCAACTTGAGGTGCTACTACCAAGGCTAGCTGCCCTGGGTCGTCGACTCTTGGCGGATGATCTGCCCGACTCCATGTGATGGTTTGCTCTGACCACCTGAGCCACTGTGGGACTACCGGCTCCACTGCATTAACAGCTCTAACTTTTAATTTCTTGGCACGCTTGGACGTGCTTGTTGTAAAGACATGATAACTGCCACGACTCGGGTTCTGTGGCCTAGTTGCGACATAATATTGCCCATTGTCATCGTGAAGCTGCTTCGGGTTCTGCTGGAACCCGCCCTGCTGGTTACCTCCTCCTTGAGGTAGTTTAGGATTATTGCCGGCTCCTCCACCGTGGTTGCCGGGTCCTCCATCACCATTGTTTCCTCTATATCCATTGTTGTTGCCCCTATTTCCTGGTTCTGGGAACCAGCCACGCTGCAGATCCACACACTGTCCCAAGGTATGACCACACTTCCCGTTTCTGGCGTGTTTAGGGCATGGACTCGCCAAAACCTCCTCTGTGGTTGGCCTACGCCCTTGATATCCTTGAGAATTGTTGTCCTTGCGTCTGACCCCAGTATTTGTGTTAGCTACCAGGTCAGAATTGTCTCCATATGGCCGTTTGTTACCTCCCTGGTTCTGATTTTGACTCTGGTTCTGGTTCTGACTATTGCCACCATGTCCTTAATTCCCCTCCTCCTGATCCTTTGTTTTGTCTGTGGCAGCGTGCTTATTAGCACCCGCCATGATTTCGCCAATCGTAAGGGGAATACCTTGATTCAGGCTCTCCTTCATACGACCCAGCTTCCAACTCAAAGGATTGTAGCTACAGTTTCTCTCCATTGCCATTAGCACTGAAATTGGTGGGAGTCCTTGCGAGGAGTTGATGATCTCCGACACCCGCTTCATCCAATGCCTTGCGGACTCGCCCTTCTTCTGAACACACCGCTCCAAGTCCTCTATGGTACTGAGCTTTTTGCATGTTCCCTGGAAGTTCTGTATAAAAGCCGCCTTCAATTGTTCCCAAGAATTGATTGATCTAGGAGGCAAGTTACGCATCCAAACTTTGGCTGCTCCTTCCATCATAAGGTACATGAATTTGGCGCACAGACTACATGTGGCATTGCGGATACTCATCGCCATCTCATATGTGCCCAACCAAGAAGTCGGGTCCATGTTGGGCTCGTAATTGGGAACTTTGCGTGGCTCCTTGAAGTTGCTGGGGAAGGACTCGGACCTGATGGCATCTTACAGGCACTCTGGTCCTGTTAGAGAAGGAGAAGCACCAGGAAAAGTCACCTCTGTGTGCACCCGGGTTGGCTGAGGCTGGTTAACTGCACCAGCTAGGGCTCTGTCCCTCTCAGCCTCCCGAGCCCTGGCTGCCTCCCTCTCTCGTCATTGTCTCGCTTCATCAACCACCAGCTGAGCTCGTGAGGCAGTTGGTATGTTTGCCCTGTTCCTCTCTTGTTCACGGCGCCTTGCGCTTGTGGAGTTGGCCGGGTGAGACTCATCATGCCGACTCCTTGTGCCAGAGTTGAACGGTGTCGAGTGTAGCCTGCTTGCATCTGGAAACGCTGGATAAAGAGCTTGCTGAGTCATTGCTGTCTTCAGCATCTCAATAGCACGGCGGGTCTCCTGTCCCGCTGGTCCTTCTGGTATCTCGATGTTCTCTAGTCTCATAGTTGCCGCATGAACATTGTCCATTGGATTAGAGTAATGTCCCTCTGGAGTACGAAACCTGCCAGGTGGAGGTCCCATACCACCCGTTGATCCTCCTCCGACTCCTCCCTCAGGTGGTGGTCCGTTGCCGCCGGGTCCTTCTGGAGGTGGTGGTGGTGGTGGTGGTGGTGGCGGTGTTGCTCCTCCTCCTGCAGCGCCTCCTGCAGCTATTGAACTCCCTCGCCCGGCTCCTGCGACTGGACCATTGGGTGTGCTGAACAAAGCGGTTGGATTTACAATGACTCCATCACGCAGGAGACTCCTGGATCTGCGATGCTGAATTGAGGTAAGTTCTTCTTGACGACTTCGTACTACCTGGGCCTCAGCTTGGACCCGGGCCCGCTCTTCTGCCAATCTGCGATTTGCCTCTGTGATTTCTGTTAGTTGCCTTTCTAATGCAGCACGAGCACTGGCTAACTCGGCCGCCCGTTCTGCTGCGTTACTTGCGTTGATTTCCTTTGTCAGCAAAGTTGGATCAAACTGATTTCCGCCGTTTCCAGACATATAGACTCCGACGACGCGGGCACGTACTGGTGACTCCGCATAATCTTCCTCCTCAATACCGTACCCAAGCCGATCTTCGAACAAGGGCAAGATGGATTCTGAATCGGCGTCGTAATCTGGCTCCATACATGGCTCTGCCAGCGACTCCTCTTCATTGTTGACGATGAGTTGTTCCTCTGGTTCGGCGATGATGCCGACTTCTGATGTGCCGACCGACTCCTCGCCGTCGGACTCGACAACGACTGTAGGCTCTGATACTGATTCCGCCGAGTTAGCACGAAGTCCTGACGTGCAAGCCATGCCGACGAACACGTTGATTCCTCTAGAGACAAGCTGATAACCCTCGTCGACTTCATGCATCTCTGAAGTCCAACCAGAGTCATCAATCTTGGTTTCTCCGTGCTCATCAGTGTTGCTCCTCCTCAACGTCGTCGACCGGAGTCGTCGGAGCTGAAGGAAGAAGGTGAGCCTGGGGCAGGTCCCCGACCCGCGCGCCACAGTGATAGGTGGGCACTTCGGTGCTCCATTTGGTGGTTCAGAAAGCCGATTCAGGCGATGGGGCTTCTTCTTCCTCGGTGTGCTGGTTCTGCTGCTTCTTCTCGCGGTGCGTCGTCGCTGGAGACGAGCGGCGGGTTCGGGCTGGTGCTGAAAAGTTCTCCAAGGACCTGGTTGTTGTTTTGTCATTCTTTGGGGGCTTTTCTGCAAGTTGTACGGGCCTACGTGTCCTTCTGGACCTCTCTGTCGGTGTATACATGTACTGTACTCAGTATTATCGTTCTGATATAATATATACGTATGCTTTCAAAATAAAAACATAGGGAAAAGACTCGATGAATTCAACCCACTTGGCATGCCTCTTGTTTAAGTGGGCTTGGGTTTTCAAATATTTCAAAGACTCATGGTCGGAATGGATGACAAACTCTTTTGGCCAAAGGTAGTGTTGCCAAACTTCCAAAACACGGACTAAGGAATATAATTCCTTGTTGTAAATTGGGTAGTTTAGGCGAGCACCATCTAGTTTCTCGCTATAGTAGGCTACGGGATGTCCACATTGCATGAGGACGCCACCGATGCCAAGGCCACTAGCATCACATTCAAGCTCGAAAGTTTTCGAGAAATCCGGCAAAGCAAGTAAAGGAGCTTCGGTCAATCTCTTCTTGAGTTCATTGAAAGCCGATTCTTGAGCATTGCCCCAAATAAAGGGTACATTCTTTTTGGTAAGCTCATTCAAAGGGCAAGCAATTGTGCTAAAATCTTTCACAAATCTATGGTAAAACCCAAACAAGCCAAGGGCACTATGAAGTTGAGCAAGATTAGTTGGTGGTGGCCAATTGGTGATTGCCTCAATCTTAGAGGTGTCAACTTCAATCCCTTTGGAAGAAACCACATAACCCAAAAACACAAGCTTGTCGATGTAAAAGGTGCTTATCTTGAGGTTGGCAAAGAGCGAAGCATTACGAAGGGCCAACAAAACTTGTTTCACATGGTTGACATGTTCATGCAAGGATTTGCTATAAACAAGGATGTCTTCAAAGTAAACAATCACGAACTTGCCAATGAAAGTGCGCAAGACGTGATTCATAAGACGCATAAAAGTGGAAGGAGCATTGGAAAGGCCAAAGGGCATCACAAGCCATTCATAAAGGCCAAGTTTAGTTTTGAAAGCCGTTTTCCATTCATCTCCTTCATGCATACGAATTTGGTGATAGCTACTTTTCAAATCGATCTTGGAGAAAATAGTGGCACCACTAAGCTCATCTAACATGTCATCAAGGCGGGGAATTGGATGTCGGTACCTCACCGTGATATTGTTGATGGGACGGCAATTCATGCACATGCGCAATGTGTCGTCTTGCTTGGGGACGAGGATGACCAGAATGGCGCACGGACTCAAGCTTTCACGAACATGTCCCTTGGCGAGGAGTTCTTGAATTTGGCGCTCAATCTCCTTTGTCTCCTCGGGGTTGGTGCGGTATGGCGCTCTATTGGGTAGAGGGGCGCCGGAAATGAGATCGATGCGATGCTCGATAACACGTAGGGGAGGGAGTCCTTGAGGGAGCTCATCCGGAAAGACATCTTCGAATTCCTGCAAAATAGACAACATAGGCGGAGGAACTTGGGTTAAGTCGTTAGTATCTTTGCCATCTCCTTTGCATAAGAGCACAAAGTGGAAAGTGGATGGGTTTGCTCTCACTTCCCTCATCTCACTTTTGGTTGCTAATAAGACTACGCCGGGACTCACTCTTTTCCCTTTCTCACTCATATTTGGCTTGTGGCTCTCACTCACGTGAATGTGGTTCGCTCTCTCACCACTCAACTCACTAGAGTATTGTTTTTGTTGCGCTCTCACAAGTGTCTTGGCATTGTCGGCAATAATTTGGCTTGGAGTCATTGGGCGGAGCACTAGGATCTTATTGTTCCATTTGAAGCTATAGTAGTTGGTGCACCCATCATGAGTGACGGCCTTGTCAAATTGCCAAGGACGGCCAAGAAGTAAGTGGCAAACCGACATTGGAACCACATCACAATCCACCGTGTCCTCATAAGAGCCAATCTTGAAAGATACTTGAACCGTGTGTTGAATCTTCACGGTGTCGGAGTCACTAAGCCATTGCACATGGTAAGGATTGGGGTGCTTCTTGTACGTCAAGTTGAGTTTCTCGCATAGCTCCTTGCTTGCCAAGTTGTGACAACTCCCACCATCAATGATTACCTTGATTCATTTTCCATTGATGCCGGCCTTTGTTTGAAACAAGTTGCATCGTTGAGCGTCATCACCTTGGTTGTTTGTAGTCAAGACTCGAGTGACAACTAGTGTGGGGTTGGGATCACCATCACAATAGATGTATTCATTGTCGTCATCCAAGCTTTGCATCGTGGCCACCTTGTTCAATGCATGGTACTCGTCTTCGCTCATAGACTTGTAGTCTCCATTGTCATTGACGATCATCACCTTCTTGTTGGTGCACTCAAACGACTTGTGCCCTTGCCCTCGCATTTGTAGCAAGTGATATATGACTTGGCTGCTTGGGGTGAGGGCGCCGTCTTCTTGAGGATGGTTGGAGGTAGAGATGTAGCACCTTTGACATTGCCTTGAGCGTGGACTTGAGCCATGGGTTGTGTTGATGATGAAGCTTTGTTGGCAAAGAAGGCCTTGGCCTTGATGTACTTGAGCTCTTCCGCGACTTGGCGCTCGGCCTTCATGGCTTGATGTACTAGCTCGACAAGGTTCTCATAAGGTTGAAATTCCACTATCTTCTTTATGGGGTACGTGAGGCCGTTCAAGAAGCGTGCCATTGATTGTTCCTCGGACTCAACAGTGTGTGCGTGAGAGAGAGTTGACTCCATCTCCTTGTAGTACTCGTCAACCATCTTGAGGCCTTGTTTGAGCTCTTGTAACTTCTTGTACAAATCGCGCGCATAGTGATGTGGCACAAAACGCTTGTGCATTTCCTTCTTCATGTCATTCCATGTGTCGATTGGGTCTTCAAAGGAGGCTTAGAGTTGTTCCCACCATAGTTGCGCATAGCCTTCGAATTCTAGGGAGGCTAGGTCAACCCGTTTGTCTTGTGGCACCTTGTAGACGCGAAATAGTTTGGAGACCTTGGATTCCCATGCAATGTAGTCCTCCGGGTCGTTGGTGCCATGGAACTTTGGAATGACGAGCTTGGGAGGATTGAAACATGGTTTGCGCTCCTCATCATCATCATCATGGTGGCGATGGCGGTCTTGGTGACGATGCCTTGGTTGGTGGCGGGGAACATAATTCTCATCGTCTTCAAGATCAACATGATTGTCGGCCAATGGCACTCGGTGGGCTCGATGTGGAGGTAGGTCATGACGATGATGTCGATTATCCTCATGGCGGTGTGGTGGATCCAAGTTAGCATTTGGGATTGGTATCTCTTGACGATGACGATCTTGATGGTGTTGAGGGTCTAAGTTCGATTGAGGGTGAGGCGCTTCTTGGCGATGTTGCTCGTGGTGTTGTCGAGGATCCAAGTTCACTTGTTGATGAGGCATCTCTTGGCGATGGCGCTCTTGGTGATGACGATGTCCTTGATCATTCTCACTCCGTGCGTGGCTTCTTGCGGTGGAGCGGTGAGAACTTTGCGAGCTTGACCTTGAAGAGCGATTATGATCTCGTTCGAGAAGCTTGCTCATTGCATCTTGGATTTGAGCGAAATGCTCATTGTTTTCACGTTGCGCGGCATGATGGCGCTCCTCATAGCGGCATAAGTTGTCGTCGATGTACCTCTTGAGAGCTTCCTCTTGCTTGCTCATGCCGGCGTCTTGTTCTTCCCTAGCCATGATAAGACAACACAAGTGATATGTGGAGTATGTGGTGGCTAATAACCGCTCTTACCTTTGGTTGAAAGTATTGGACAAGTGGACTCGCCTTCCGAGACAAAGGTATCACAAGAGTAAGAGTAGTTTGATTAGCAATCCAAAAGTGACTCACACACACTTATGAGGAGCTTAGGTATGGCAAAGTGGCAAGAAATCAAAACGAAGCAAACGATAAGGCTATTGCAACAAGTGGAGGATAACCACAAAGATCAAGAAGCAAAAGAGACTAACCACACCATCTAAGAAACAACGAAAACTCACACGTGGAGACAAACGTGGATGGTGCGACTACGGGGATGAGCAACTTGGACCTAACGAAGACTATGCTCGTGCCGCACCACCGCTCGAAGGACAACTAGCTCAAGTGTATAGGAGGGAGCATCCGATTTGCACAAGTGGACACGTTTCTCTATTGGTTATTGGCGCTTTGATGTGGTAAGGAGGACTAGGATCACGGCTCGGCTTTTCTCTTTTCTCTTTTTTTTTGAAACTTTTCTATTTCTCTTTTGTGTTATACTTTTGCCCGAGCTGAGTCCGCTACAAGTAGAATGCTCACTTGGTGTCACACGAGTGCAATGCTCACACTTTGAAGAGCTAGCTCCTAGGAAAAAGTTTCGCGAAAAGGAAAGGGATGTGTCGCAAGTTATACCTTTGGTTGCATCGAGGTAGCGAGGGGGCGACACGAAGCTCAAGTCGGTGAAGAAACGGTCTGGCGGTAGTACCGCTGGCCCCGAAACTGCACGGGCTGCTCGAACAGGGAGCAGAAATTGACTCCGAAAAATCTTCAATCCGACGAAAATTGGGCCAAATTGGCTCAAGGGAACACCAAAGGAAGGTGGGAAAAGGTCTTAAGCACTAGATCCGTGGATCAAAACCACAAATCGTTCACCAAATCGAGAGATCGAACGAAATCCATATGGGCTATTTTTTTTTGTGAATTTTCGAATTTGGTATGGGAAAGAAAAAATTTGGTGGAAAAAGGGCTAAGAAAAGGTGGAAACACGATCCAAATCCGTGGAAACCCTTGCTCTTGATACCATATGATGTAGGGTTGGCCCGATCTTCACGGATTTGATGGGAAAAAGGGGATGAACACGAAGAACATGGATGAAAACGAGGGGGAAAACAGGGGAAATTCGTGGGCAAATCAAGGGGGGATAACTAGCAAAACCTGCAAGGATCTCCACCCAACAACAACCCTCACAAGAGAAGCCTTTGGATCAAAGAATCAAAGCCAATCTTACTCTTATTGAAACCGATTGCTCTTACCGGTCGGTCCACCGATCCAATAGAATCACCGCAGTGAAAGATTGGTTTGCACTACTAGAGACACCTCAGTGAAAGAGTAGTAACAACAAGATCCATCCTCAAAGAGGAACCTTAGCAACGAGGGAGGAGGAGCATGGCTCTCAAGTCTCAAATTCAGTCTAACCCTAGATCTGAAATGGAGGGAGGTATTTATAGTCTGAGGCTAAAGGGTAGGTGGGGAGGAGGGATACAAGGAATATTCCCTTTTCTGCACGCAGGCACCGTTAGTACCGGTGGCCTAGCGGTAGTACCGCTCCTGGAACAGCAGCGGTAGTACCGGAATGAGTAGCGTCCCAAATCCTTTTCCAGCGGTAGAACATGGTAGGTACCGGCCTGGTACCGGGAGGGTATGCAGTACGTTTCGGGGCCTCCCCGGTACCAGTCTTGGTACCTCCAGCGGTACTACCGGGACCTAGCACTTGGCGGTAGTACCGCCCCTGGAGCGTGTCTGTGGCCTGGGGTGTGCCAGCGCTAGTACCACCCTCGCCTGGCGGTAGTACCGCTGCCTGGTACTCTTCGTAGCTCTTCTCACCGTCTCGGTCTCCGTCTTCCACGTCCACTTGGCAGCTGCCGTTGGCTTCAAACCTGAGAATACAAAGTACATTTGCTTGAGGTAGTAAGCCATTCATGGGAGGATCGAGTTGACGATGAGATAGGAGCGAGTTCACCTTGTCTTGTATAGCCTTGGCTCTTGACCTTGTCATTGGGCCCGTGGGCGTCTCGATCACGATGTTGTCCATATGTGGGGCTGCATCAAGTTGACTCGGACATGCGTAGATAGTCATCTTGACCATTAGCAGGGGCTCCATATGCAAGAATCCTCATAGCAACAGAACACTTCTGGAGTGATGAGAACCCAACCAAACCGACGCAGTCTTTCTTCAACCTGAACCAGAGAGCATGTTCCCTCACACCATCTCAGATCCAAAGAAACAAGTCCCTATTCATCCGAAAGCATCGACGAAAGTCCTTTGGGGTGAAGGCGGGCACCTCGGTAAAATAATCGTTGTATAGCATGCAATGGCCCTCCATCCTCTGCCTCGGCTTCGTCTTCCTCCTTCCAGGCTTTGAACCTCCTCTTTTAGGTGTGGCATTGGTGGCCTCTTCAGTTTGTAGCTGCAGCAGACAATCAATGATCGCCATGTTTTCCTCTTCCTCGGCCTCGATGTCACACTTGTAGGAAAAATCTTATAGGCAATATCCTACTTGCAGCGGGCTAAAATAAAGACACGCTACTGGCAGTACGACGTTACATGTAGCGCGCCTCTGTGCAAGACACGCTGCCAGTAAGTGCGGGCCCTGGGAAGGACCTCGAACGCGACGTATTAGCAGTGTGTCTTTAGGTGGCACGTTGCCACTATCTACGTACTGGCAGCGGGCTGTAAAAGCGCGCGCTATCGGTCACTGGCAGCAGGTGCTAAACAGGCCCGCTACATGTAGTTGACCAAAATATCGCGGACCGAGTCACGCGCACAGCGCCAGATCAGATCGACCCACCCCCTCCTCCCCCCCACCCCCCACTCCACTTGACCTCGGCCCCGACCGCCACGCCGCCCCCGAGCGCCGCCCGTCTTGCCGCCCCCGCCACGCCGCCCCCGCCATACCATACCCGAGCGCCGCCGTTCCCGCGCCGCTGTCCCCGCCACGCTATGCCCGAGCACCGCCGTCCCCGCCACACCGTCCCTACACCGCCGCCTCGCCACGCCGTCTCCAAGCACCGCCGTCGCCGCCCGCTTCGTCGTTCCCAACCGCCTCACCGTCCATGTCGGCCTCGCCTTCGCCCTCCACCCGCTACGCCAGCCCCGTGTCATCACCGAGATCATCGTAAGTCCCTCGCGGTCGCCTCTAAAATTGTCCTTCACACAGAGTATGTTGCAGATGCGTTCATCAAACTAAATTTCACCACTCATTTCTGTTTCGTTTGTTGCTTGCACCATCTAATTATGCACAAGAACATAGTAATTTGCGTCCTTCAAGATTTCCATAGTTTCAATGACAAGCACTGTTTTGGAAAAATTAATGATCATTTCGTTCTGAGTACTATAGCACTTTAACCAGCAGTTTTGAAGCAAAACTCTGCACAGTTGTTATTCTTTTTATTTCCCTCTATTTTTAGTACTTGTGCAGATCAGAATTGACAAAGAAACTTTATTTGTATGCTTGGCAAGTGCAGAACAGAGTGTGCACTGAAGTTTGTAGTCAAGTTATGAGAAGTTTTTTAATTACGTTTTAGTTTTCCCACTGTATGTCGGGTTATATTGGCATGAGGCGGAAGGTCAGGGTGGATGGGACAACCACGTGGGGAGTTCAGATCCACCTTGGTGGGATTAAGCGTTGGGTTGGCTGCTGGCCGACCGCGGAGACGGGGATCGTGCAATTAGGCGTCTCAACTTCCCCGAAGATCGCCACCGTGTGGCCGAATGCATGCCGTGGGGAATTAGATACTTCACTAAGGCCATGGAGAGGGAGCACCGGATGGCTGAGGCGCTGATGCATGTAAAATGCATACATGAACTTTGCATTATAATACTCATATTTCAATCATATTTGCATCATATAAGGGTTATATCATTGTTTTATAATGATTTTGGGAAGATTTCACAGTTTTCCTATTTTTCTGGAATTAACCCTGCACTGGCAGAAAACCCTATTTTCTATATTTTGATGTTTCAGGGACCCAAACGACGTCCAAATAACCTGGAAATTTACGACCATCAGTTTTTGGAAGGAACAAAGCGTAGGAGCGAAGGAAGCAAACAAACGGAGGCCCGAGGGCCAGAAGAGGGTGGCCCACGCGGCCAGATTCCTTGGCCGCGTGGGCCACTCATCTGGGCCCTCGTGGCTCCGTTGTCGTCGATCTTTCTTTCAGAAGCTTCATCTTGACCTAAAACCGACTATAAAAATAGTCTCCCGACGCCTTTCGGAGGGGAGGCCGCCGAAAACACAGAAACACCAAAACAGAGATCTGGAGCTGCAGATTGGAGGTGGAAAACTCCGGCAGAGCGCTGCCGGCGTGGTCTCCATCTCCCCCAACGACATCTCCACCGTCTCCATGATGAAGAGGGAGTAGTCCACCCCTGGACTATGGGTTGTAACTTATGTATCTCTCCTCTCTCTTGAGCTTCACTAATTAGCACCGTATGAGCTGTCGAACATGATTACGGTCATCTATGTAATTCCTTTGTGGTGGATCTTTTTATGAGTTAATATATGTTTGAGATTGCAATTGTTTTGTTTCAGTTATGAAAGTAGATGCATATTATGTACCCCGTTCTTGTCTACTTGTTTTGATCAAGCATATTTATGAGAGCGTGTGTGGGGGAAGGTGTGCATTAGTTGGAGTAATGAGGGGGTGGCTAGTGCGGTGAAAGTGAGAGAAGTTCCGCGATTCACTTGGGTATTTTTACCTTACTTTGTTGCCTCACTAGGGATAAAGAAAAATACCATGCTACCGGAGGTGTGGGTGTGACCATCGCCACTTCTCCATGACTAGATCTAGCATGTTCTTATTTTAACTTCATGTCATAAGACTTAAAGCTATACTCTGATTTATCTTAATTACTGAGGTGCTAAGATTTAGTTCACATCTTGGTGGAGTATAAGAGAGATTAATAAACAAAAGATCTCTATGTTAGGACGTGATGCCCATATAATTAGTAACTTGTCATGAAACCTTTTTGTTGCAATCTCATATGTCAATTCTAGTGTTCCATTATCTACCACTTTATTAAAGAGAGAGTGCATTTATGAAACCATGAACCCCGGTCCATTTTTAATCATAAGAAACACCTTTCCAACAACTTATAAGAATTTTCCATTTTCTGCCATTTAAAAATCCGAAAATACAAAAATACTTTTATATCTTGCATTCACAATATAAAACCCAAAAATATCATCCATCATTGTTTCAACCATCCTTGCATATTTATTTATCATCATTGCATATTTATTTCTTGTTTTGTATTTATTATATTTTCATATCATTCTAACACCTTGTGCTTCACAACCACTTGGTGAGGTTGAGGGCACAAAACAATTTACTTTGTTTTGTAGGTTTTCAAGAGAAGGATAAGAAGATAAATCTTTCACTACTGATTCCCTGAGAGTTCGATATTAAACCCTCGAGTCACCCCTCGTGGGGAAAACTGTTTTTCCTATACTATACACTCTGCACTTGGAGTCTCAACCTAACCATATTCTTTTGACGCAGGTAACTACGTCAAAGGCCATCAGGCGCAGATCTCACGGTACCAAGCCCGCCCTTAGGACGACCCGTTGGTGAGACACTACATGGAGCAGCCGGATGTGATGACGTACCAGCTGGAGGTTTTACGGTCACACGGAGCTGGTCTTTCGCACGACGTGGTTTCTTCGCACGGTGCGGGTCCTTCCCACGATGCAACCCCTTTAAAGGATGAGGAGACTGACGATATGGATGACCCAAGGTTCTGGACCTAGCTAGAAAACTGGGCAGACACGGAGGATGGCAAGGGTAGAGTTTGATGTGTTTAGATTTATGTATGCACTTAAGTTTGATGTTTAATATATGGATGGTTAACTATCATGATGTTCATGTATGTATGCACTTAAGATTGATGTTTAATATATTGATGGTCAACTATCGTGATGTTAAAGGATATGGCGTGTGAAGTATGCAACTCCGACTGTGCCCAGGGACAGTCCGATGGTTCCTCATTCATGATTGTGCTGCGAGAGGGTCACCTTGATTCATTGGTAATTAACAATCGAAACTTTTTTCATACACTTTGTAACTTTTGTTTTCGTTGTCTATCTAGCTAATACTGTTTTTGTTGCATAGGTTGTACCATGCAATGTTCGATTGCAGTTTAACGAGTGAGTCAGTAACATCTTGCCTTTTTACATTCACGGTACCATACACCATATTAATGTGAAAAAAAGAAAGGAAGAGAACCCGCTTACACGGGGAAGAATTGGCGCAACTCATCGCCACATACCTTGGAGCCATGTTATTTCAATTTTCTGTGACAGGACCAGAACCACAACCCCGGATCACCGTTGTTTATATGAGCAATGATTCCGAGGAGTATGGTGACAGTGACGAGGAGGATGGCGAGAGTTACGAGGATACGAGCGACGAATCTATATTCATCGTCAGATATAACCATCATCGTGAGCATGAGAAGGAGCGTCTCCTTCAGATACTACCGCCGAGAGATAGCTACATCAGGGTTCCTTTGGCGCATCGCATGACGAGCACAAATGTCTCAAATAAACATGTCATGGTATGTTTTTTAAAATCTTTTATCTTCTCATATTTGTTTATGTTATCATGTATATGTGGCGGTTATGTGACATAATTTTTTTTCATGTGATGCTATACGTTGTCCTAGAGAATACCTAAGACGATAGTAGAAAGCGTTAAGTTGCAGAATAACGGTAACGTTGGAGTATGCCTTGAAGAAACAGGCAGGGTCACCACCGTTCCGTACACCACGACAACTGATGGCTGCATCGTTCTCGGCTCGCGAGCATGGAAGGAGTTCCATTTAGATGAAGATTTGGAGGTTGGCCAAGCTATTCTCGTCACCGTGAGGAACACTGACATGTGCAACTTGGAGATCATGTTGGTGATCACCGCCATCTAGATAGCTGGTTTTTTTCAGATTGTTAATAAATTTGAAGTTAATTGTGATTCTCAATAAACGTGGAGATCATGTTTGAACTGTCAACAAGTTTAAAGTTAATTTTGTTGTTTCTGTGAATATGCTTTATGTCATTTTGCTGGTAATTATATCGTTTATATATGCAGCAATTCGCTGTATTTTTTTTTTGCTGAAAAATATTTACTGGTAGCGTGCCGCGAAATGCACACGCAGCCATACACTGACATACCTGCAGCGTATGGCGTCGGGGCGCGCTGCTGGAGAGAGGCCATACTGGCAGCGTGCGGGCCGTGGGCGCGCTACCACTAACTCGGATACTGGCAGCGCACGCTGCCAGTACGAGTTAGTAGTGGCGTATTACTGGCAGTGTGCGGGGGCCCGCTGCTAGTAGGCCAAACTGCCACGCTGCTAGTAGGTTTTTCTCTACTAGTGTCGGCCTCTTCTTCCATCAAAAGATTGGCCATCAACTCACCGTCACTGTCCATGATCTAGTGGAATGAAACATTGAAGCAATCAATCAACCGATGTCGACGACGGCCAAAATTAAAAAAGTGGCGCCTATTAGGCAGTCCGTCGAACACCTTCCGTGCAAGCTGCACACTGGGAGGGCGCCTATGGTCTCTGTCCGGTGAAGCGCCGGCGAGGCGAGGCGGCTGTGACGGTACGAAGACAACGCGCGCGACGCTTCTGGCTGGCGGCTGTGACGGTACGAAAACAACGCGCGCGACGCTTCCGGTGGGACGACGAGCGGATGGCGGCGACGGGAGATGGAAATGGGAACGGCGAGTGGGTTGAGGTAGGATTCTGATGTACCAATGACAGGGTTGCCCGTCGGGATCCGACGTGGCGACTCGCACGGTTTCGTTGGGCGCACCCAGGGGTCTCCCGCCGCGGAGCGCATGGGCTGGGTGTGCCGGACGAGATATTGGGCCTCACCGGATGAAACTGGGCTATTAGCGCTGCGACTGGGCGCCAGATTTTGTCCGGCGCGCTCAATAGAGCTATTGGTGGCGCTATTGACGCCCCGACTAGAGATACTCTAACGAGATAAGTCTGGCCAACCCCGCCAAAAAAAAGGTAAGTTTTTTTTTTTTTGCAAAAAGGACCATGGCATTAAAAGAAACACCGAGCAGTATAAACACCTCAACAAAAACGAAAATTACAACGAGATCCTTGAGATGCCCTTCATCTTCAACCTCCAGACCGTGTCGACGGCGCGCCGCCGCTGCCGCTCCTAGAGCCGGCCTGACGTTGTTGGTTGCAGACGGGAAGTCGCCGAACGGGTCAAGAAGATCACATCCGTCCCAAAACCGAAGAAGAAGGATGAACCGCCGATGAAACTCCATGACGATCCGAAGACTGCCACCGCCAAAAGAAATCCTCGAGAACCACACCACTCCCACAAGCTTCTCGACGTCGCCGCCGAGATGGGGCTGAAGCCGGGAAGACATTATTGTAAGAAACGCCGCCGCTACCAACAAAGCGCCGCCTCGGCAAACCTGGACACTAAACCAGAAAAACGGAGCCCTCCCGCCGACGAGAGCCGAGATCCACCGCGCCTCCATGGCCTTCGGACCTGCGGCAGCGCCGACGGGAGACGCGAGACCCAATCGCCTTTTCTCCTGTTGGCTGGAGAGACGAAGCGGTCACGTAATCATGGTTTTGGTAAAAAAAAAAGTTTGGCTAAGAAACCGGCCGGTTCCAAATGGCATTCTGGAATCATCTTTGGCACGTACGACGTACGTCACCACAAGATCGCGAAGAAGACCACAACCGTCCCAGCCTTTTTATCTCCCAGAGCCATTCCCCGCCACTCCCAAGTGCCACAACGGATAACTAACCTAAGCAATCGCAAGAGCTCACACACCCACAAGACGAACACAGAAACCAGAGGAACATAAAAAAGATAGTGAAGATGCAAGCTTTCCTTTCTTCTTCGATCCTTACGAATCCGTGCCCCAGATCGTTCTTCCCGCGTCCAACAACACAATACAAGCTCTTTCTCTCCTCCGTTACGGGCGCTAGGACGAGTGCCGCCACCGGCCGGGGCGTGGTCTCGCCGGCATCCTCGTCCCCAGCGGTGGCGGCCACAGCGACGGAGGTGCCCGGGAAAATGAAGGCGTGGGCGTACGATGAGTACGGGGACGCCAGCGTGCTCAAGTTCGACGAGGCCGTGTCGGTGCCACCGGTGGGCGAGGACCAGGTGCTGGTCAGGGTAGCGGCTGCGGCGCTCAACCCCGTCGATTCCAAGCGGCGTATGGGCAAGTTCAAGGCCACCGACTCCCCTTTCCCGGTGAGCTCTGGCGCTGCTCGTGCACTTCGTTAATTTCACTTCAACTTTTCCCAACACTTTATGTGATCAGTTGAGTCGTTGATCTGTAGACTGTGCCAGGGTACGACATGGCCGGCGTCGTCGTCCAGGTCGGCAGCCAGGTGAAGAACCTCAAGGAAGGCGACGAGGTGTACGGCCATATCAGCGAGAAAGTCCTCGAGAGCCCCAAGCAGTACGGCTCGCTGGCGGAGTATACTGCCGTCGAGGAGAAGCTGGTGGCTCTCAAGCCCAAGAACATCGACTTTGCGCAGGCTGCAGGTCTGCCGCTCGCCATCGAGACCGCCCATGAAGGCCTCGAGAGGGCAGGCTTCTCTGTCGGCAAGTCCATCCTCGTGCTGGGTGGCGCCGGTGGAGTAGGGTCACTTGTCATTCAGGTAACACATTGCTGCTGCTTAAGTTCAGTCAAAAAAAAAAAAGATGCGTTTGCAGGGCTCAGTTTCTGTCCAGTTCAGAAATAGGCTACTCAACATTTTAACACTGGTGTTGCTTCTGATGCAAATGAAGCTGGCAAAACAAGTTTTTGGCGCGTCGAAGGTGGCAGCTACAGCTAGCACCCCAAAGCTCGAGCTTCTGAACAGCCTGGGAGCCGATGTGGCCATCGACTATACCAAGGAGAACTTCGAAGACATGTCCGACAAGTATGATGTTGTGTTCGACGCAGTCGGTAAGTTCGCCACTGGAAAGCTGACAAAACACCCCTAGTACTCATCGCCTGACATATGTTCCACAATTTCGGATTTCAGGTCAGGGTGACAAGGCCGTCAAGGTGGTGAAGGAAGGTGGCAGTGTAGTCGTCCTCACCGGCGCGGTTACTCCACCAGGGTTCCGTTTTGTGGTGACCTCTGATGGCTCCGTCTTGGCGAAGCTCAACCCTTACCTCGAGTCCGGGAAGGTGAAGCCAATTGTTGACCCAAAGGGACCCTTCCCCTTCTCCCAGGTTGTGGAGGCATTTTCTTATCTTGAGACCGGGAGAGCCACAGGCAAAGTAGTTATTTCACCTATTCCGTGAGACCTGTAAATGGCAAAAATCGCTCTTATGAACACGTGAGATCCACCGTGAGCATCTGGAGTGTATAAAACAGGCTAAAGTGAAGTTCATTTCAGGTACAATTGACACAGGTATACATTGTGCCAAACCACTGAACGGTGTGCAGTTTGATTTGAAGAAACATAGAGTAGAGGAAGATTGTAATGTGTTCATGAGGTTACATAGCTACAGAATTGCCGATTCACCATAGAGTACAGTTTCGATTTATTGACATGTTTATGACTTGGGAGACAATCTAATTGGGCAGATTGCAAATGCCATGCGGCGTGCTGCAAAGGCCAATAAAAACCGCTCATCCTCCGTCAGTGCCCTCTCTATGACCTTGATAACAGATGGATCCTGCAATGAGAAATATCCCATTTTATCATATCATAGTTGGCTAGACTTGCTTAGAAAGCAGATACACTTCTATCAACAATTGGATGTATAAGAATATCTGCCTACTTAGCATAGAGATAGGTAGGTGGACATAGCTATAAATTTGATTGAAGCCACTAGTGGGTTTGCATACCGTTATCTGCAATTGGCTGGGAGCCGGACGAGTCCGGGCGATGTCACCAACTCTGATCATGTTGTTGACGTTTCCATGCTCATCTGTCTCTGATGGTAATGAAGTTGAGTGCCTCCAGTGACCCCCAACTATGAACTTGTAATAGTACCTGAACCAGTATGGGTTAAGTTGCAGATAACTATAAATATCATAAGAAACCGGAAATTCAGAATGGCGAGCTCACATGCTCCTGCCTAATAAAAAATAAAAAACAACAGTAAAACATTTCAAATAATTCAGAAAAAATCTGGTGATGAACATATATAAGTTTTCCACATACACGCCAAGTTTCGAGGAGAAATGAAATTTATGTTGCTCTGTGCAAAAAAAAAAAAAAACCAGTGGTCAAAATGAGATTTAAAAATATGTTTTCTGAGCACTGATTTTTTTCGCACAGAGCACCACACATGTCATTTCATCACGAAACTTTGCACGTATTTAGAAAACTTGTATATGTTCATCCCAATTTTTTTCAGAATTTTTTGAAACATTTTACTATTTTTTTTTATTTGGGCGAGCATGTGAGCTAGGGACCAGAAACATCACTCCCGAAAGAAAATTGTTCAGAAGTTGAAATGATATAGAAAGATGTAATATGTACAATCCACATCCAAAATCTTCAAGGCATAGATGAATCTTGTCACTGACTTTTCACAGTAAAATAATTGACAACTTACTTTCCATGTCGAAGTCGAACTTCAGCTTCATATCTGGATCCGCCCTGATGATTACACTTCAATTTGTCTTTCCAGTTACTTGTAAAGTCTCCAACCAATTCTACATCCTCGCCCTGAAAAAGATGTATAGCATTCAAGTCCATCAGGCTAGTGATTATAAAGATCAACATAATTATGTCCAATGATTTTACACTGAAAGCACGGCTCGATGCTATGAAGGAAACTTACCTCCCGACCACTGTTCCAAACGAAGCACACTGAATGTGTAGGAGTGCCATCATGCTTTCCATTTTCAACTAATGCAATGAGATCCCAAGTTGCCCAAACGATTGCAGCTCTGCATATTTAAAGAAAAATTAAGCCCCCAAAACAACAGCCACGACAACTCTGATAATGGAAATATTAAAGGAACCAGACTCCTCTTTCAGTTAGGTCAATTCCAGAAAATTAAGATAAAATTGTCAGCTAAAACTACCTGTCAGGTCTACACGAGTGCAACCCAGTGATAAACTTGTGAGCAATATGAAGCGGTGTATCTTGAACCCAATGTAGATATGCAATCACACATGCTGGTGATCTATCATATCCAGTGGTACAAGTCACATATATAAGGTAGCTCTTCCTTATGAGGCGCAAAAGAAGACCAACACAAAAAGGAAGCTTCTTTCTCAGGTCCATGGAATCAACCTCTCTGAAAATATAAAGAAAATAAATGGCGTATGTAGTTGAACGACAATCAGATTGCATTGAAACTAGCGAGCATATAGCAGTATTCATTGGACATCATGTACTATACTGGCCAGTATCTATATTACTGTATAATTAAACTCCACAATAAACTCCAGTGTCCAAATTGGCAGTCAAACCCTACTTAGTACTTACTGTGATTACATATCTATTAAGACAAAAAAAGCTAATGCAATAACTCAAACAAATGATAATAGATTAAAGCACTTTCGATATTTCTAATGTAAGGCACTGTTATAAACTAGGTTTTTCATTTTGGTGAGATGAAAAAGAATCCTACCGTATAGGGTAGTTAATCATCAAGATGTTATTCTGACGACAAGAATTGTTGATCACCTCAGAGTTGATACCCCAATTAACCCGCTCACTTTCACTTTGAAATTTCAGGACAGCAGTAATACCCTGAAGCCTTTTGAAATATCAGAAACTTAACTGGACTGTAAAAGGCCCTACAAACTGGAAAGATAATGTTTCTGCTCACTGTACTATGTTAGAAACCTACCACAGTTTCAGATAACATCTTCACATCCTTTTCTGTTTGTATGCATGATCCAACAAATATTTGTTCAGTAATCTGTTAGAAAAATACATCAAATATTCAAATGATTGATATGCCTATGGATATAATAATCATAAGTTGTTAAAGGATATGGACAGTACCTTCATGTAGGAATCTACCATGTATATATAGAAAAAGAAGAGGACAAAGAACTATTTACCAACCTTGCTGTATTGCATGCCAAGTGAATGATTATAGTACAGTTCGCCTTTAGCACGGTCTAGGGCTTTAATGTACTCCTCCAAAGGAAAACTACCATGTGCCCATTCAGCATCCATATCATCCTCGTCAGAGTAGAAGCCAACAACCTCACTTATCTGATTTGCAAGGTTCGTGCTCCTCCTATTGAGTCCATCTTTCTCACTAAATAAAAGCGCCCATCCTTGAGAACTTATCAGCCTTGGGGAAAATATAGCAAATCCGGAGTTTCCATTCCGTGGAGAAGAGTCATTCAGCTTTGAGGACAACACAGCACTATTCCAAGTAGCTAGAGGAACCCTCCCTCTATTAAATAGGATATGATAATCTTCATTCTGATGCAATTGATGTATTGGATAAGGAGCAAATGGCCTTTCAAGGACAAGATTGCATAGTCCTGATGTTTCCTTCAGCGCCATCCTGCAGATACGTGATACGTTACAGAGCCCATATCACAAAGCCCGTAGTTACAATTTCCAAGTCCAACATTGAAGAATTCTCACTGGCTGCATCCTACTTTCAGCGGCTCATTAGTCTGTTAAATTAAGGATGTTAAACCACCAGTGTTTTGATGAAACAGTACAGTTTATACTGTCACTAAATCAGCAATTTCCTTTAGTCAGGGTAGACCACTGTATTACTATTTTGTGCCACATTCATAGTTTCAGTAATATTATAGTTAAATTGTGCCAATTTATCTCATGTTACATAATTTTGAGATGCAGTACAATTGTCAATTCACGCCAGATTTTGTTTCTAGGTCACAGGTATAGAGCATAACATGGCTAATAAGAAATACCATCTAGTATCTGTCACAATGATTTTTCTATGATAGTCAGAAGAAAAGAAAGAAGATCAAAGTAATACTCTTCTTTCAGCTATAGAAACTTTACTAGTGCCATACTCCGTGTCACCTAGGTCTTTGATGTTGACCAGACCCTCACTCTGGTCATTGCCTGCCTTCTTGAGCGTATCCCCAACCATTATAATCCGTGACTTCTCCGCATTCCCCTGCGAGAAATGCATTAACAACGGTTAGTAAATTGCCAAAAGAAAAAACTACTGAGTACGTAAGCACCAACTGATTATAGGGATAATTTACAAAACATTTGTTCCACAATAACTGCCAAAGTGAAGGAACACGGTTCTGATTTTCGGCAAGTGTGTGTACAGCATGGCGGTATCAATGTAGTGCAGATTAGTGGCAATTGGAGTGGAAGAAAATAATGATCGCGTGAGTGAGATCAACTCGAGTAAAGTGGGCAGCGGGAACAATGGCGTTACGAGTTGAAGTTCAGGTGTAGATTTACATTTACTTACCCCTCTCTTGAGGGAGTGTACGAAGACGCGGCCGTCTACGGCAAGCGCGAAACGGAGGCCGAGCGGGCGGTCGACGGCGACCATGTACTCGTTGAGGTTCATCCTCCCCAAAACCGCCGTGGGCTCCTCCTCCTGCTTCTCCCCACCGGCCATAGCCACCGTGACGCCCAGCCTCCTCTTCCTCGAGGAGGAGGCGGCGCGAACCCTAGAAGCCGGCCTCGGGGCCACTGATCCGACCCTGGCGCCACACGGGGCGATGAGGAGGCCAATGCTTGAAGCGGGGATGAAGTGGAGTGCCATGGCTGGGGCCTTGGGGGTCGGATCGGGCTGCGGCAAGGACCGAGGAGCGGGGAATGGCGGGGCAGAGGAGGACGGGATGGGAAGTGTGTGGAATGAAACCGAAAGCGAAGGAAGCCAAGTTCCTTGGAGTTTGCGCGGGCCCGGCGCGGTAGTTTGCCCCTGCGTCGCTACCGTAAATCTCTACTAATATAAAAAAGGGGTATGATCCAACACATCTCATCTATCTAAACTTCATCCAATGGCTCACGTTGCTGCAATGATGAGGTGCTCATCACGCCCCACGCCCACGCCCACGCCCAAAAAAAAAAACGAAAACCCGCACGAACCACGACCCCATCAGGCAACCGCACGGCACCACCCACTGCCTTCCCTCAATCGACGCCCGATGCCGGCACCTTCACGGATTCGCCGCCCGCCACCGCCTGGGCATCGCCGCCGCCACGGCATCGACGCCGCCGCCGCCATGACATAACCGCCGCCCCTGCCCCGGGGACGGACTCGACGCCCGTCCCGCCACCGGCCCCCGTCCCCGGCACGGACTCGACGCCCGCCGCCGCCCCCTTCACTTAATCGTCGCCCGCTGCCACACGGAGATGGGCGGCTGGTCGGAGCTGCTCAACACCTCCACCAAGGTCCTCGAGCAGGCCGTCCCCAACGGCCCGCACTTCCCTACCCTCCAGGTGCCGCATCCTCATCCTCCTTGCCCGCATCTATCTCTCGCCGCTTCGCCCGAATCACCCCGGATTTCTTCCGCCTGACGGGTTCGTTGTTCTTTGGCGCGCGCAGAGGAACCTGGACCAGCTCGAGGTGCTCTCCACCAAGCTCAAGGCCAAGACGATCCGTGCGGAGGCGCCGTCGCAGTCGCTCTCCGCCACAAGGTCGCTCTCCAGGACCCCCTTAGTTAACATTGAGACCCTCTCTGTCCATCACCGCATGGTGTTTTGTGCGAATTGCGATTTGCGGCTTCTGGTGTTTTGGAGGGACTTAGGGTTTCTGTTGTGGGGTTGTCACGGCAAGTCCTTCCTCTGTGAAGGTGAGTTCTGGGACCATTGATGCACGAAGTACGTAGGAGAAGTTAATCTCGCCTAGGGACACAGAGTTACCCAGGTTCGGCCCCTCTTGATTAGAGGTAAAGACCTACTTCCTGCTTCTCTTTATTGCTCTAGAACTGATCTCGATTACAAGGTTCCGGCTCCTATCTGGGGAGTCGGCGACTATGGATCTGGTGTTTCTGGATTGCTTGGAACTTATGATCTAAGGTCCAGGACCCCGCTTATAAAGGTGGCCGGGTCTCTGGACTTACAACCTACACCGAGTCATACTAGAACACGGAGTCCTACTCTACGTCTTGGACTTCCAAGTTAGGGCTCCGGGTTGTACTTGGACTCCTTCTAGACGAGTCCCTTCTCCGTCATGGGCCTTGGTCGGCTTGTCTCCAGCCCAGCTCATGCGACTTGATGCGTGACTCGGCTTTGGCCTCCTTGGTCTTGACGGGTCTACTTTCCGGGTCCATGGGCCTACCTATAAAGTATCCCCCATCAGTAGCCCCCGAATTTATCTTGGGTGCAGCTTTGCGGCCTCCTCTGACTCCTTGGGTCGACTCCTTGGTTCGACTTCTTCAATCTGAGTCACCAGCTCAGAAGTCGATTGCTGCTAGCTCCAAGATGAATTCCTGCATAAAAACATAACGCACATATAAAATGAGTTTATCCTCTCCCCCTGTTCGAGTCCACCACTCTTGCCTTTGCATTAGCTGGCCGAGTTTGTTATGGCTCTTATGAACAAATTCTGAGGAACTTGACTCCTTTCAACTCTCACTGTCACAGGACTCGTCTTTCTGAGACAAGCCGACTCCTTCCACTTCTGTGACTTGTCTTTCTCTTTACCATTTCCTACATGACTTTTTAATCACTGAACCGCTATCCACAACTTAACTGTGAACCGCTACTGTCGCTTTCTAGGGTTTTTTCCCCTCTTATAAATCGCGAAGGGTAGGGTCCAGTGTCCTCACTTGCCCCTTTCGCCTCCAAAAATTCTCTTTCTCCTTTGCTCCTTTCTTCCCGCGCACAGCACACCCCGCACGCTCGCCATGGCTCCCAAGCGCGCCAAGACTGCTTCCAAGGGCAAGGCCTCCTCATCAAGCAGGACGGTCGACATCGCCGCTGCGGCCGCCGCCGCCCCCAAATCTTCATCGAAGCGGTCAATCTCCGCCGATTGGGGCAGATCTACAGTTACAGCTGAGCAATTGAAGACGCACCGGCTCACCGGCCTTATTCCCTCCAACGCAAAAGCTCGGGCCCCAGGGGATGAGGTGGTGCCTGCTCCCGCTAAGGACGAGGTTGTGGTTTTCACGAAACATCTGTTCCGCGGGTTTACGCCCCCTGGTAACCTCTTCTTCCGCCAACTCCTTGATCTTTACAAGCTGCGGATTCATGACTTGGCTCCCAATTCTATCCTCACATTATCCAATTTCGTCACTTTGTGTGAGGATTACCTCCAAATCAAGCCAGATCTTGACCTCTGGCTTGAACTCTTTTATTGCAACCCTCAGCCCGAAACATCCGGCGGCCCCCTTCTGCAATGTGGCGCCGTCGCTCTTCAACGGCGCCTCCATTCTGTTTTCCCTAAACCTATCTTCCCCAACCGTGTCAAGGATTGGCACAAGACTTTCTTCTACTGCAAGGACACTTCTCCTGCAAATGAGCCCAAACTCCCTCTTTTCTCTGAAGATCGCCTGGAGGCGACTCCCCTGATGAAGGCCAGATGCTCAGAGGCCGCCCGGCCAAAAGTCGAGTCTTTGATCTCTAGGATTCGAGCCCTTCTATCCCACAACCTGGAGAATATGGACCTAGTCCGCTGCTGGACAACTTGGAGGATTCAGCCGCTGAGTCATAGGACTCGGCTTATTTGCACATACACTCGCTACGCGGGCGACGACCTCCGGGTGACAGAGCAGCTGTCAGATGGTCCTGAGCTCGATCGGCTCATCAAAAAGCTGACTGGGAAGCCGGTGAAGGACCAGGCACACTTTGGGCTCCAGCCCTTCTGCTCCACCAATCCGGCTCCTGATGTAAGCTTTACACTTTTACCACACTTCTAACTTGCTTTTACCTGTATCGCTTGTTAACTCATTTTCTCTGACTCTCTTGCAGCTCACCGACTCCTTCTGGAAGCCGGCCTCTGGAGCTGGCACTGAGAATAAAACTGAAGCCGAGGCTGAGGTTGAGGAAGAGACCCCTGTCACAGAGCCAACCACTGTGGCAGAGGATGCTGAAGACGATGATGATGCAGACGAGGAGTCCTCTCAGGAGGCCCCGACTGCAAATGATGGTGATGATGACAATGAAGATGAGGAGTCCTCTCCAGAGGCTCCTATTATGGATGATACTGATGAAGACGAGTCCTCTCCGGAGGCTCCTGTCACTGAGCAAGCTCACACGACTTCTGGGACTGCTGCTGCTCAGCCATCCCTATCTGAAGAGTCTTCAGTCAAAAGTCACTCCTCTTCCTCCCCGGCTTCCCATAATAATGGGTCCCGAGAGCCTGTTCCCAAGGTACCTCTTTCTCGAGTCCTTGGATCAACTCGCTCGCCTGCTAAGCCCGAAGAACGTGTGCAGAGCGTCGTTGCTGCTAGGAAGAGAAAACTACGCTCCGATGGGCCTGCAGATGCTCCTGAGCCTCTACCTGTTTCGCACCAACGGAAGTCGGCTTCTCCTCCTAGCAAGGGCGACTCCTACCACTCCGGCATGTCAATGCCTTCTTCAGACTCTCAGGCCTCCTTGGACCTGGAGACTAACGCTGGGTAAGACTCCTCTGTTTACTGTATTTGCATTCAAATGACTTCTGCATTTCCTTTTCACTAGATTTATTGCTGACTTCTGTCCTTGTAAATTTCAGGGCTCGGTCTTGTGTCAAGGTAACCAAGCTCCCAGGCATGACTGATGTCACCTCTGCTCGTGGACCCGTCCCTCCTTCGGCTTCTCAAACAACAAGCACGAGGACGGGTCCCTCCACTCCTGCATCTGCTGGTGCGACTACAGCCCCTACCATTCTCGAGTCCCCTTCAAGAACTCGGGAGGCGACTCCACTAGTGGCCCAGCCCTCATCTGGGACTGGGACTCCTGTCGCCGCGCCTCAAGCTCATCCGGCTCCTCCGAAGGCGGCTCCTGTGGCTCAACCGAACGACCAGGCCAAGTCCTTTGTCGACTACAGCCGACTTCGGGTGTCTGACAATATGTCCTTCTCTGAAGCTTATGCTGAAGCGGTCGACCTGAACGATCAATCCGCCAGGCTAAAGGATGATGAGCAAGCGGCTCTTAGATCTCTTCACATGATTCATAACGTAAGCTGTTCGACTTCTACCCTTTATGCTTTCTAGCGTCCTCCTATCGCAGTAGCCCCCAAGCACCTGTCTGTGGTGACTTGTGACTAAGATAGGTGCTTTGCTTTGGAATTGAACTCCACTGTTGTCTAGAAAAAATTTGCACATTGTAGCCCCCAAGCACTGAGTCCTTAGCTCTACTAGGACTCGGGGCTGCTGATTTGCTGTCTGTCGGGTCCTTAGACCAAAAACTTTTCCACGAGTAGCCCCCAAGCGCCGAGTTGTCAGCCTGCGACGACTTGGAGCTACAAATACATGTAATCAACTGGAACTTAGCTTATAGATGAAAAATTTCTGCTCTGCGAGTAGCCCCCAAGCGCCAAGTTGTTGACTTGTGACGACTTGGAGCTAATGACTTGTTGACTAGGACCCATGCCTGCTGGTTGTAAAAGAAAAAATTGACTCCTGAGTAGCCCCCAAGCGCCAAGTTGTTGACTTGTGACGACTTGGAGCTCATGAGTTCTCTGCTTGACTTGTAAAGCTGACTTGTAAATTCTGACTTATCAATCCTGAGTTGCAAACTATGACTTGTCAATTCTGACTTGCAAAAATTTGACTTGTGACTTGCAGTGCCTTGTCTCCAAAATGAAGAGGGATATGAAGGAGATGGAGGACCAGGCAGCTGCTAGTGCCAGGTCTACTCAAGCTGAGAAAGAGCACTCTCTTCAACTGGAGAAGGAACTGAAAGCTTTATCTGCTCAACTGGAGCAGGTGAAGAAAGAATCTGCAGGATGCTAAGAGGGTTGCCCAAAAGGCACACAATGATCTGAAAGCTGTCTTTCACACCTGCCGCAAAGGCATTGGGGCCATGTGCCAACATATATTTGGTAAGTTACTACCTTTGCTTACTCTTTCTTTGCATTTTTCTGAACTACTTTTAAACTGATAATGACTGATTTCCTTTCTGCAGGGGCTGACTCCCCAAAACTCAAGCTGCCCACTAGCAAGCAATTGCATGAGATGCTTGACCACTGTCATGGGCTGCAAGAGGGAGCCCGTGCTGTGGTGAAATATTTGAATCCTAAGGGCAAGTGCCCCAAAGAGCCTGAACGTCTAGTAGATGAGTTGTCTAGGGCACCAGGGTATATGCGGCTTTGGAAGCAATCTTCTTTGAGGAGAGCATCCATCAGAATCCTTGCTCTAGCCCACAGTTATTACCCCACTGTTTTGGAGCCGGCGATGCTTACTATGGGGAAGCCGGAACAACATGAGGATGGCAAACCCTTCACCCAAGACGACTTCAAAGCTGAGGAAAAGCTGGTGCGCCCCTATGCCTGTGAGATTGCCAACAAGATGGATCCTGAGGTATGGGTTCACCATTATGACTTGGAGAACAAACGGGTTGCTCCAGAGACTCCTGAGATTGTAAAATTTGGCCGTCCCTCACAGGACTTAGCTAGTGCCCCTTCTTCTTCTACTATGCCGAGTTCTTCCTCTCCGGCGGCTCCTGTGCTTGGCAAACCTTCTGGTGCGGAGCCTGTATTGAAGACTCCTGCTGCGCCCACTCCTTCAAGAGCTATCTCCGGCGACGCCCAGAGACAGGAGGAACTGGCCAAGCACATGAAGAGTCCCAAAGGTACTGGTTTTCAAACTAAGAGAGTCGTAACCAAGCCTCCTGTGAAGCCGGCTCCTGCCTCTGCTGTTCAAACAAAAGACAAGTCTCCTGTGAAGAAGGACTCCCCAATTCCAGCTGAGAAGTCGACTCCTCTAGAGGACCATCCCTTGAATGACTTTTGAATTTTTGTAATGATGTGCTACTGGTGTTTAAACTTTGTAACGATGCACTGCTGGTGCAAAACCTCTTTAGGTCTTTTGAACTACTTGTTCTTGAATTGTGCCAATCGGCTTGTAATGACTTGCTTGTTAAACTGTGAGATTGATATGTATTATTTATGCAAGTCATTTTGTGGTTCTTATAACCCGTCTAATTATCCACTGATGAATAAGTAGGCCCTGCATGACTTCTCTTACAGCTTTAGCTGACAGGCTCCTGACAACTCATGTCCCTTAAGATTCATGAGAGCCGGAGACAAGCCATGCCTGTAAATTAGCCATATTGTGCAGGATGCATCTGACTTACCAGCGAGAGAATTAGGAAAAGTTTGGCTACTGTGCCGGGTTCAAGAGTCTAAGCTTTGACTTTTTTCACTGAAAAGCAAGCCCCCAAGAACCTAATGATCAAAATTTAACAAGATAAAGCGCACTCGCTGGGTGACTCGACTAAAGGACTCATATTCACAGAAGCCGGCTTTATTTCATTTGATCATAATAATTTGATTACATCTGGGCATGGCTCACTGGGCTCTTTGCCTTTCAACTCATAAAACTATTACAACTTAAGTAAAATAAGGACGTAATTGAGCTATATTCCATGGCCTCTTTGCCTCTGCATAGGGATCTAGTGTATGAGCTGTGTCAGCTCCTTTACTTTCACTTGCCGGCTCTCGTACATCCATTAGATAGTACGACCCATTGTGCAAGTTCTTGCTTATGACGAACGGTCCTTCCCATGGTGGAGATAACTTGTGCATTCCTTCCCTGTTTTGGACAAGTCGAAGCACTAAGTCGCCTTCCTGGAAAGTCCGAGTCTTGATTCTGCGTGCGTGATATCGCCGCAAGTCCTGCTGATAGACTGCTGATCTCTCAAGGGCTAACTCCCTTGCCTCCTCAAGTGCGTCCACCGAGTCCTGGCGAGCGAGTTCATTCTCTGTCTCGACATAATTGGCGACTCGTGGCGAGTCATGCAACAAGTCGCTTGGCAGGACGGCTTCTGCTCCATACACCATGAAGAAAGGTGTGAAGCCCGTGGATCTGTTAGGAGTCGTCCTTATACTCCAGAGTACTGCTGGCAGCTCCTCAACCCAACACCCGGCGGCTCTTAGCAAAGGGACTCGGAGCCGAGGCTTAATTCCCTTCAACAACTCCTGATTTGCCCTCTCTGCTTGTCCATTGGACTGTGGGTGTGCCACTGAGGCTAGGTCGAGTCTGATGTTGTTCTCGCCACAGAACTTGGCCATCTCTCCAACTAATAAGTTGGTACCATTATCTGTAATGATGCTGTGAGGATATCCAAAGCGTGTTGCTATTTTCTTGAAAAATTTCACTGCTGATGCTCCGTCGACTCTGCTGACGGGTTCGACTTCCACCCACTTAGTGAACTTGTCAACTGCAACTAGCAGATGGGTCTTCTGACAAGGCGACTTTGAGAAAGGACCCACCATATCAAGCCCCCAAACTGCAAACGGCCAAGTGATAGGAATAGTTCTGAGCTCTTGGGCTGGCACGTGGTCTTGCCTTGCGTACCTTTGGCATCCATCACAGACTCGTACTATCTTTTCTGCGTCTAGATGTGCTGTTAACCAAAAGAACCCGTGCCTGAAAGCTTTTGACACCAAGGATCTAGTGGATGCATGATGACCACAATCACCTGCATGAATCTCCTGCAATATTTGCCTGCCCTCTTCTGGAGACACACACCTCTGGTAGACTCCAGTGACACTCCTTCTGTACAACTCGCCATCAATGACTGTGTAGGACTTGCATCGCCTGATGAGCTGTCTCTGTTTGACTTCATCCTGTGGGAGCTCACCCCTAAGGAGATATGCAAGGTAGGGCTCTGTCCATGCTGGTATTGCTCGTACTGCTGCCACCAGTGCCGACTCTGGATCTGGGGAGGCTAACTCCTCCTCTGAGGGCAACTTGACTGATGGGTGGTGAAGTTCATCCACAAATACGTTTGGGGGTACTTTCTCTCGACGAGAGCCGAGTCGTGATAACGCATCTGCGGCCTCGTTCTTGCGTCTGTCGATATGCTCAACTTGATAACCAGAAAAGAACCCGGCTATCTGTTCGACTGCTCTTCTATAAGCCGCCATGTTTGCATCCTTCGAGTCCCAGGTTCCAGATACTTGCTGGGCTACGAGATCCGAGTCTCCAAAGCACCTGATACGCTTGATGTTCATCTGCTTTGCCAGACGCAGGCCGTGTAGCAAAGCCTCATACTCTGCCATGTTATTTGTACAATCAAAATGTAACTGAAGGACATATGCCAACTTATCTCCTTTTGGTGAAGTTAGAACCACGCCGGCTCCTGAGCCCTCTAGCTGTCTGGACCCGTCGAAGTGCATTGTCCAATATTTGGTGCAAGGTGAACTTGGTGAGGATGTGCAATCAGTCCAATCGTTGACGAAGTCGACCAAAGCTTGAGATTTGATTGCTGTCCTGGGCTCGTATGTGATATGGTAAGGACCCAACTCGATTGCCCACTTGGCGACTCGACCTGTTGCATCTCTGTTGCGTATGATGTCTGCTAGCGGTGCTGAACTCACCACTTTGATTGGATGCTCTTGGAAATAATGCTTAAGCTTCCTACTTGCAAGGAAAACTCCATAGACTAGCTTCTGCCATTGAGGGTACCTTTGCTTTGACTCTGTTAGTACTTCACTGATGTAATAAACAGGCCTCTGCACTGGATACTCTTTTCCTTCCTCTGATCGTTGCACAACTACTACTGCACTGACCACCCTTTCATTGGCAGCCACATATAATAGCATGGACTCCTTATCTGTAGGAGCTGCAAGTACTGGTGCTGATGATAGGATTTTCTTCAAGTTCTCAAAAGCATCATCGGCTTCCTTATCCCATATGAACTTATCTGACTTCTTCAAGAGTCGATAGAGAGGACCCGCCTTCTCTCCGAGTCTTGAGATGAATCTGCTGAGAGCTGCTACACAACCAGCGAGTTTCTGAACGTCCTTTAGACAAGTCGGCTTCTGCAGATTGTGAATAGCCTTGATTTTCTCTGGGTTTGCTTCAATGCCTCTCTCTGAAACAATGAAGCCAAGGAGTTTGCCTGCAGGGACTCCAAAAACACACTTGGTTGGGTTGAGTTTCATCTTGTACTTGCGCAGGTTACCAAAGTTTCTGTCAGGTCTGCTATCAGAGAGTCGGCCTTTTGAGACTTGACAACTACATCATCCACATAAGCGTGAATATTCCTTTCAATCTGTTCTTTGAAACAATTCTGGATGCACCTCTGATATGTAGCTCCTGCGTTCTTGATAAAGGGCGTGATGAAAGACGTCTTCAACTCGTCCTCTATGTTGAGTCTGATCTGGTGGTACCCTGAATAGACATCCAAAAAACAAAGTAACTCTGACCCCGCTGTGGAGTCAATGATCTGGTCAATATGAGGCAATGCAAACGGGTCCTTAGGGCAATGCTTGTTAAGACCCGTGAAGTCGATGCACATCCGCAACTCTCCTGTTTTCTTTGGCACTAACACTGGATTGGCTACCCACTCTGGGTGAAGGACTTCCTTGATGAACTCGGCTGCGAGGAGCCGAGCCACCTCTTCTCCGATGGCCTTCCTCCTGTCATCATGAAACTTGTGCAAACCTTGCTTAACTGGTCTTGCATTAGGGTTAACGTGTAAGCTGTGCTCGGCGAGTTCTCTCGGGACTCCTGGCATGTCCGATGGCTTCCATGCAAAGACGTCCCGGTTCTCACGGATGAACTCGACGAGCGCGCTTTCCTATTTATCAGAAAGATGTGCCCCAATGGTGAACTGCTTGGAAGAATCACCAGGGGTGAAGTCGACTTGCTTTGTGTCCTGAGCTGACTTGAATTTCATCTTCTCCTCTGTGGCCGGCTTCTTAAGGACCGAGTTGTCCTCCGGGTCCACGTTCGCCTTGTAGAATTTCAGCTCCTCTTGAGCGCAAGTTGTCTCAGCCATAGCTGCATCACCTAGCTCACACTCCAATGCCATCTGTCTGCTGCCATTAACTGTAATGACTCCTGCTGGACCTGGCATCTTGAGCTTCAAGTAAACATAGCATGGTCTGGCCATAAACTTAAAGTATGCTGGTCGACCAAAGAGAGCATGGTATGGACTCTTAAGACCCACTACCTCAAAAGGCATAATCTCTGAACGGAAATTCTCCACTGTGCCAAAAGCAACCTCAAGATAAATCTTACCGATTGGCTTGGCTGACTTCCCTGGTACGATTCCATGAAAAACTGTCTCAGTGGGTATTAGCTGCCTATCTTGCAGCTGCATCCTCTTGAATGTATCATAATATAAGATGTTTATACTACTTCCACCATCCATGAGCACTTTGTTCAACGTGTAGCCCCCAACTTGAGGTGCCACCACCAAGGCTAGCTGCCCTGGGTCATCAACTCTTGGCGGATGATCTGCCCGACTCCATGTGATGGTTTGCTCTGACCACCTGAGCCACTGTGGGAGTGCCGGCTCCACTGCATTGACAGCTCTAACCTTTAATTTCTTGGCACGCTTGGACGTGCTTGTTGTGAAGACATGGTAACTGCCACGACTCGGGTTCTGTGGCCGAGTTGTGACATAATACTGCCCATTGTCATCGTGAAGCTGCTTCGGGTTCTGCTGGAACCCGCCCTGTTGGTTACCTCCTCCCTGAGGTTGGTTAGGGTTATTGCCGGCTCCTCCACCGTGGTTGCGGGTCCTCCATCACCATTGTTTCCTCTATATCCATTGTTGTTGCCTCTATTTCCTGGTCCTGGGAGCCTGGCACGCTGCAAATCCACGCACTGTCCCAAGGTGTGACCACACTTGCCATTTCTGGCGTGTTTAGGGCATGGACTTGCCAGAACCTCCTCTGTGGTCGGCCTACGTCCCTGATACCCTTGAGAACTGTTGTCCTTGCGTCTGACCCCAGTGTTTGTGTTAGCCACCAGGTCAGAGTTGTCTCCATATGGCCGCTTGTTACTTCCCTGATTCTGGTTCTGATTTTGATTCTGGTTCTGACCATTGCCACCGTGTCCTTTAGGCCCTTCCTCCTGATCCTTCGTTTTGTCTGTGGCAGCATGCTGGTTAGCACCTGCCATGATCTCGCCGATCGTAAGGGGAATACCTTGATTCAGGCTCTCCTTCATGCGACCCAGCTTCCAGCTCAAGGGATTGTAGCTGCAATTTCTCTCCATTGCCATTAGCACTGAAATTGTTGGGAGTCCTTGCGATGAGTTGATGATCTCCGAGACCCGCTTCATCCAATGCCTTGCAGACTCGCCCTTTCTCTGAACACACCGCTCCAAGTCCTCTATGGTACTAAGCTTTTTGCATGTTCCCTGGAAGTTCTGTATGAAAGCCGACTTCAGCTGCTCCCAAGAATTGATTGATCTAGGAGGCAAGTTACGCATCCACACTTTGGTTGCTCCTTCCATCATGAGGTACATGAATTTGGCACACAGATTACCTGTGGCATTACGGATACTCATTGCCATCTTGTATGTGCCCAACCAAGAAGTCGGGTCCATGTTGGGCTCGTAATTGGGAACTTTGTGCGGCTCCTTGAAGTCGCTGGGGAAAGACTCGGACCTGATGGCATCTGACAGGCACTCTGGTCCTGTTAGTGAAGGAGAGGTACCAGGAAAAGTCACCTCTGTGTGCGTCCGGGTTGGCTGAGGCTGGTTATCTGGACCAGCTAGGGCTCTGTCCCTCTCAGCCTCCCGTGCCCTGGCCGCCTCCCTCTCTCGTCGCTGTCTTGCTTCATCAACCACCAGTTGAGCTCGTGAGGCAGTTGGTATGATGACCCTGTTCCTCTCTTGTTCACGGCGCCTTGCGCTTGTAGAGTTGGCCGGGTGAGACTCGTCATGCCGACTCCTCGTGCCAGAGTTGAACGGTGTCGAGTGCAGCCTACTTGCATCTGGAAACGCTGGATAAAGAGCTTGCTGAGTCATTGCTGTCTTCAGCATCTCAATAGCACGGCGGGTCTCCTGTCCTCGCTGCTCCTTCTGGTATCTCAATGTTCTCTAGCCTCATAGTTGCCGCATGAACGTTGTCCATTGGGTTAGAGTAATGCCCTTCTGGCGTACGAAACCTGCCAGGTGGAGGTCCCATACCACCTATTGATCCTCCTCCGACTCCTCCTTCAGGTGGCGGTCCGTTGGTACCGTTGCCGCCGGGTCCTTCTGGTGGTGGTGGTGGTGGTGTTGCTCCTCCTCCTGCGCCGCCTCCCGCAGCCGATGAGCTCCCTAGCCCGGCTCCTGCGCCTGGACCAGTGGGTGTGTTGAACAAAGCAGTTGGGTTGACAATGACTCCGCCACGCAGGCGACTCCTCGCTCTGCGATGCTGAATTGAGGTGAGTTCTTCCTGGCGACTCCTCACAACCTGGGCCTCCGTCTGGACCCGGGCCCGCTCTTCTGCCAATCTGCGGTTTGCCTCGTTGATTTCTGCTAGTTGCCTCTCCATTGCAGCACACGCGCTGGCTAACTCGGCCGCCCGTTCTGCTGCGTTGCTCGCATTGATTTCCTTTGTCAGTAGACTTGGATCAAACTGATTTCCGCCGTTTCCAGACATGTAGACTCCGACGACGCGGGCGCGTACTGGCGACTCCGCGTAATCCTCCTCCTCAATTCCATACCCAAGCCGATCCTCGAACAGGGGCAAGATAGACTCTGAATCGGTGTCGTAATCTGGCTCCATACGTGGCTCCGCCAGCGACTCCTCTTCAGGGTTGACAGCAAGTTGTTCCTTTGGCTCGACGATGATGCCGACTTCTGATGTACCAACCGACTCCTCGCCGTCGGACTCGACGACAGCTGTTGGCTCTAATACTGATTCCGCCGAGTTAGCGCGAAGACCTGACGCGCAAACCATGCCGACGAACACGTTGATCCCTCCAAAAAACAAACTGATAACCCTCGTCGACTTCCTCCATCTCTGGAGTCCAGCCGGAGTCATCGATCTCGGTTTCTCCATGCTCATCAGTGTAGACTCGCCCGATGGCGAGTTTCTCCATGGCCCGGCGAGCGGCTCCCACGATCTCAACTCCACGCATCTCCTGCCCCACGGTGGGCGCCAACTGTCGTGGGGTTGTCACGGCAAGTCCTTCCTCTGGGAAGGTGAGTTCTGGGGCCATTGATGCACGAAGTACGTAGGAGAAGATAATCTCGCCTAGGGACACAGATTTACCCAGTTTCGGCCCCTCTTGATTAGAGGTAAAGACCTACTTCCTGCTTCTCTTTATTGCTCTAGAACTGATCTCGATTACAAGGTTCCGGCTCCTATCTGGGGAGTCGGCGACTATGGATCTGGTGTTTCTGGATTGCTTGGAACTTATGATCTAAGGTCCAGGACCCCGCTTATAAAGGTGGCCGGGTCTCTGGACTTACAACCTACACCGAGTCATACTAGAACACGGAGTCCTACTCTACGTCTTGGACTTCCAAGTTAGGGCTCCGGGTTGTACTTGGACTCCTTCTAGACGGGTCCCTTCTCCGTCATGGGCCTTGGTCGGCTTGTCTCCAGCCCAGCCCATGCGACTTGATGCGTGACTCGGCTTTGGCCTCCTTGGTCTTGACGGATCTACTTTCCGGGTCCATGGGCCTACCTATAAAGTATCCCCCATTAGTTTCGGCTGTGCATCTACAGGTTGCTGGTGCGCGAGTGAAAAGGATCGTATGGGCACCTAGAGGGGGGCTGAATAGGTGCTACACCAATTTTTAATTCTTTTTCGATTTTAGGCTTAGCACAAAAAGGTAAATTCTCTAGATATGCAACTACGGTGAATTTACCTATATGAGAAGCAAGCTATAGCAACTAGGCAATTAACGATACAAGTAAAAGCTACTAAGGGAAAGAAGTAACCGAAAGGGGAAGCACGCGGAGACAAGGATGTATTCCCGAGTTCCTCCTTGTTAAGGGAGTACGTCTCGTTGGAGGGGTGTGAGCTCGCCACAAGAGGCCTACTCAAGATGCCACAAAGGCCTCACCCTATTCTCCGACGAACCGCACCCGAGGGTTTGGTTCACCTTCCACTATCAGAATCCTTCAAGGCGGAATCCGGAGCCCTTACACGGTTCTTGGGGCACACACCCACAACTGAATTGGGGGCTCCCAAATGAACGAATCTGTCACAATTACAACAAGAATTGAGCACAAGAATCTAGGGTAACACAATGCTAACCCTGGAAGAGAAATCCCTCAAGTGAATGAGGGGGAAATGAAAAACTGCTCGGTGAAGATGTAGATCGGGGCCTCCTCCTTTAATCCTCCAAGAATCAATGCCTTTGGTTGGAGGAGTTGAGAGATCTTGTATTTATGAGCTTTTGCTTTTAATGAAGAGAGAGAGTGCAAGAGCTGAGAGGCTCAAGGTAGGTGGAGGGGTATTTATACCCCTCCAGGATTTCTAGCCGTTGCAGGAAACGGGAGGCCGGAAATTCCGGGTTAAAGGGCCGGAAATTCTGGCCGGGGGCCGTAACTTCCGGCCATCAGACCAGAACTTCCGGTGGGCCGGAAATCTCCGGGGAGAACTTCCGCCCACAACCTCCGGGACCCCTCCAGAGAGGGATCCCCGAAATGACTTAGTCGAAATCCCACGGAAAATTGCAGGGACCGGAACTTTCGGCCAGTAGGCCGGAATTTCCGCCCCACCGGAAATTTCCGGGGGGAACTTCCGGATTAAAGTTCCGGGACCCCTCCAGAGAGGGATCGCAAAAATGATATAGCCATATTTCCACCCGAAATTTCCACGGCCGGACTCGCCAGAGGCGAATTTCCGCCCCACCGGAAATTTCCGGGCGAACTTCCGGAGGGAAGTTCCGGGACCCCTCCAGAGAGGGATCCCAAATATGACTTAGTCGTTTTTCCTCCCGAAATTTCCACGGGCCGGAACTTCCGGCCTGTAGGCCGGAATTTCCGCACCACCGGAAATTTCCGGGGGGAACTTCCGGGGAGAAGTTCCGGGACCCCTCCAGAGAGGGATCCCAAAAAGACTTAGTCGATTTCGCGCTAGGGCCGGAACTTCCGCCCGTAGGCCGGAATTCCGCCCCCCCCCCCCCGGAAATTCCGCCCAGAGGGCCGGAACTTCCGGTCCTGAACATACCAGAAATCCATTTCTTCAAGATTCTCTTCTTCGTATTTGATCTTTACTTCGATCTTTTCCACCATTTGGGTCTAACCACCTAAAAGCCTGTCAACACACTTAACCAAACATGATTAGCCCATAATATGTGTTGTCATTAAATTAACAAAACTAAGAGATGTTCTTTCAATCTCCCCCTTTTTGGTGATTGATGACAACACACACACAAAAATAATTTGGGACTCCCCCTCGATAGGAGCTCCCCCTAGATATGAGCTTATATAACACCAATAACATGAAGTAGGTCACAAAGGTTTGCATGTCTTACACCACACATCACATAGTTTAACTCATGAAAGGAAAGATACATAGGCACAATCTTAGAAAAGGCAAATGAGACAAAGAGAAGCTTGTGCCCAACCCATGCAAATACCCGAACGCCTAAGAACTACTTCTCCCCCTTTGGCATCAAGACACCAAAAAGGGAAAAGAGCGATGCTAAAAACGTCCCACAAAGATCACTCCGATGCCGTGCCCTCGGACTCCTCCTCCTCCTCCTCACCGTCTTCATCCTCAGGCACGTCAATAGTCCAATCCACAAACTTGCTGTTCCAGTGCTTGTAGCGAACAAGGGGCTGAATCTGCTGCGTAGGTGGAGGTGGAGGCATCTGAATATGAGCCATGATCTACTGCTGATTCTGCAAGATAGTACGGCACTCGACGTAGCCATGATAATTCTCCCTTGTGGATGGCCACATTCATACACAGAACCTTCTCTATAGCACGCTTGATTCATGAACGCTTAGGGCGAGCCGCACCCTCAGAAGATGAGCCCTTAGGAGCACTAGGAGGGACACGAGTCGTGGGGGGAGCACGACGGGCTGAAGAGGCACTACGAGTGAGATGAGCAGACCTCCGGTTCAATTTGACCCTTCCATGAGTCTCACAGGTAAGCTCCACATCGGGGTCGGTAACATCATCAGAAAACGGATACTTGGCCTTGATGAGCATCATCACATAAGGTGCATAAGGAGGCACCTTCTTGTTGATTATAGAGTCAAACATCCCGTTGAAGAGTACCCTGAGTAGCTGTCTCATGAGCAAAGTGAAGAAGATTCACAAGCCCTCCACGAATAGCATCATTGTTACCAGCACTTGGAACAATGGGCTCCCGGAACATGCGCAAGAGAATGTCATAGAGAGGAAGGAGGCCGGAGGTGCTCCCAACCTTGCTCTCATCACTATAAAGATCCGTCAGCTGAGCCTTGTCATAAGAGGACCCAATGAGATGCATGCGAGTGCCCTCATTGAGTATGGAGCCAGAAAACTGGTAACCAAGAATGTCAGCAAACTCCCTGAAGTTGGAGGTGAGCATATGGGTGTCGGACATCCAAGTCATCCCAATGTTCACATCCGTGTCAAACACTAAAGTCGCATAAAACTGCTGGATCATGGTGACATTGTAGTTGCACTCAGTATCCATCAGACGCCTCAGTCCCAAGCAGTCCACAACCCGGATAGCAGTCCCAAAGTAATCTTCCTTCTTCATTAGGTGATCAAAGTCAATATCCTTCATAGGGCAAACCCTCTTCTTTTCAGACATGACCATATACACTTCCTTGAAGAGGATCTCCTACTCATGGCACCAAAAGCAATTGTCAATCTCCAGATCACGAGGCTCTGCATAAAAGTCCGTCTTGCACCATTCAATGAACTCGGACTTTCTCATATCACTGAGAACCACCTGCATAGCCTTCTTCTTCTTGCGCTGCCTGTCAATCTGAGAGCGGCATGAGGCCAAGGTCTCCTGGTCTGACTCAGAATCAAACTCGATGTCTTCAGGGCGAGGAGTGACACGAGGAGTGCGAGAGGCCGCACGCTTGGTGCGCATACGAGAGTGACTCGAACCTGCAAAGGAAGCATAGATAGATGGGCAAGCAAAGGTAAGCACTCGTGTCCGGTGGCTAAAAGGAAATAGTCGTGAAGAGAAAGTAGCAAAATTTGTCAGGCTCATACCGAAATTCCGGCCAAGGCGAATTCCGCCCCCCCCCCCCCGGAAATTCTGGCCAAGGGGCGGAAGTTCCGGACGGGCGGAATTTCCGACCGCTGCACACCGGAAGTTCCGGCCTTGTGTAGCGAACGGAAATTCCGTTGAATCCTAACCAAATTGTAAGCTATTTTCAAAACACTACTACATACAGAGAGAATTTAGCCTAGATGCACACTCCTACCAATAGAAACTAGCAAACACCATCTAAATCACCTAGGTTAAATGAATTTTGAGTTTGTCCTAGATTCAAAAATAGAGGTATTTACCGGCGTCCATGGAGAAAAGTGAGCGGTGGAGAAGGATCCCCTCGTCGAGGAGATGCAGATCCGGCAAAAATACGGAAGATTCCGGGGCGGAGGCGGCCCGGGGGAGGTCGGCCGGCGGCGGGTGCTCCCGGGCGGAGAGAGAAGATGAGGGCGCGGGGGTGGAAGAACTGCTCGTGAAGAGCTAGTTCACCCCGCGGCCCAGTTAAAAAGGTGCCCGGTCACTTAGACCGGAAATTGCGGCCCGGGGGCGGAATTTCCGGCCTACCGAAAGTTCCGGCCCCTAGGGGCGGAAATTCCGTCCTGCCGCCAGAGAGACTTCCAGGATAAAATGCCACACACAAAAACTGGACACGAGTGATAGAAAGCAATGGTTCAGGGATAAGTTGGGGCTTAGGACAAGATATCAAACTGTCTTAATATGGTACGACACTCATGTTTGCAAGATGCAAAGGTGAAAGGCCAAGCATGAGTGATTTTCCATAGCACGCACCTAGTGACACATATAGGTCTAGAAAATCCAAATGAAGACCAAATAAGACCCAACTCCTCACATGAGGAGGTCGGTGGCTGAAGCCACCATATATGAGTATGAGAGAGTGAGACACCGCGAAGATATATCTTGGGTTCTCACTCAAAACTCATCATTTAAGCTCACAATTCATGAATTGAATATAGAGTAGAACAATGAATGCGTTAATATAGGCATAATGGGGGGAGGGAGAGCCCAATGGTTAGGACAACACTCCCCCTATGTCCATGCCTACACCTAAACCAAATATGGAATTGACCTATAGGTGTGTATGCAAGATGGTCAAGCCAAACTCCTAGAATCCACGATATTTAGCTCATTCCTCAAATAAGTGAATCTTGCTTCATCAAGTGGCTTCGTGAAAATATCGGCAAGTTGGTCTTTGGTTGGCACATATGCTAGCTCAATGTCTCCACGGGCAACATGATCTCGAATGAAATGATGACGAATCTCAATATGCTTGGTCCTTGAGTGTTGCACCGGGTTGTAGGCGATCTTGATAGCACTCTCATTGTCACACAAAAGAGGCACTTTGTCACAATTGACACCGTATTCCTTTAAAGTTTGCCTCATCCATAACAATTGAGTGCAAGCACTAGCGGCGGCCACATACTCGGCTTCGGCGGTGGAGAGAGAAATACAATTTTGCTTCTTAGAAGACCAACTCACCAAGACCTACCAAGGAATTGGCAAGCCCTGGAAGTTGATTTCCTATCATCTTGATCACCGGCCCAATCCGAATCCGTGAACCCACGAAGAGTGAAAGAAGAATCCCTTGGGTACCACAAACCAAACCTTGGGGTATGAACCAAATATCGTAGGATTCTTTTGACCGCCAACATGTGGCTTTCCTTAGGAGCGCTTGATACCTTGCACACACACCTACACTCAACACAATATCGGGTCTAGATGCACAAAGGTAAAGCAACGAACCTATCATGGAGCGGTAGAGCTTTTGATCCACATCTATACCCTTTGGGTTAAGTTGTAGATGGCATTTGGTATCCATAGGTGTCTTCTTCTCCTTAGCATCGGCCATATTAAACCTCTTGAGCATGTATTGAATATACTTTGCTTGGCTAACGAAAGTCCCTCCTCTCAATTGCTTGATCTCAAATCCAAGGAAGAACTTCAACTCGCCCATCATAGACATCTCAAACCTGTCGGTCATAAGCTTTGAAAATTCATCATTAAAAGCTTTGTTAGACGAGCCAAATATAATATCATCAACATATAGTTGGCATACGAAAAGCTCCCCTTTAACCCTCTTAGTAAAAGAGTGGGATCGATTTGCCCAACTTCAAATCCACGGTCTAACAGTAACTCTCTAAGGTGCTCATACCACGCACGTGGTGCTTGTTTAAATCCATAAAGCGCCTTATCAAGCTTGTAAACATGGTTAGGGAAGTTGGGGTCCTCGAACCCCAGGGGTTGCTTAACGAACACCAACTCCTTTAAAGGACCATTGAGAAAGGCACTTTTAACATCCATTTGTTGCAATTTAAAGTTATAACGGGATGCATAAGCAAGAAGGATACGGATGGACTCAAGGCGAGCCACGGGAGCGTAGGTCTCTCCAAAATCAATGCCTTCAACTTGAGAGTACCCTTGAGCCACCAATCTAGCCTTGTTCCTCACAACCATGCCATGTTCATCTTGCTTATTCTTGAAAATCCACTTTGTGCCAATAACATTGCGGCACTCCTTTGGCTTCTCAACTAGCTTCCAAACCTTATTGCGCTCGAAATTGTTGAGCTCTTCATGCATGGCTTGCAACCAATCCGGATCTTCAAGAGCTTCGGACACTTTCTTTGGTTCTATCATGGCAATATGAGCTTGATGATCACTAAAGTTTGCCAATTGCCTTCGGGTGGACACTTTTCCTCTCACATCACCAATGACCTTCTCAAGAGTATGTTCACGAAGTTCCATGGTTCTTGCAACTCTTGCTCGACGACGGGCTTCGATATCCTCATTGCATCTTGGAGGTATCACTTGATCATCTTGATCATTTGAGTCCCCGCCTTGATCGGTTGGTTGACCTTGATCATCACTAGGTGCGGCTTCAACATTTGAAGAAGAAGATGAATGAGCAAGGTCTTGATCATGGCTAGCATCACGGATAGGAGAGTTGGGCTCTTGCATAGCAACTTGATCAAGGGGTTGAGGGTCTTCAACTTGTTCTTGGGTTGGTGCAATAGGCTCTTCATTGGCTAGATTTTCTTGAGTAGATGAAGGCCCACTTGAGTAGAGCATTGTCCTTCTTGATCCGCCACAAGGGGTTCCTCAATGGGGCGGAAAAATCCCACACCCATTCTTCTTATGGCTTCTTGAGGAATTACATCATCTACATCGGAAACATGAAATTGCGCCACTTGGGAGCCGTTATTTTCCTCGAACACCACACTACAAGATTCTATGATACGCCGTGAGGCTTTATCATAGATTCTATAAGTGTGGGATTCGGCACCGTAACCAACAAATATACCCTCTAGAGATTTAGATTCGAATTTAGTTAAGCGACAACCTTTAATCAAATAAAAACACTTACAACCGAAGNGCCGCTTGATACCTTGCACACACCCTACACTCAACACAATATCGGGTCTAGATGCACAAAGGTAAAGCAACGAACCTATCATGGAGCGGTAGAGCTTTTGATCCACATCTATACCCTTTGGGTTAAGTTGTAGATGAACTTTGGTATCCATAGGTGTCTTCTTCTCCTTAGCATCGGCCATATTAAACCTCTTGAGCATGTCTTGTATATACTTTGCTTGGCTAATGAAAGTTTCCTCCTCTCATTGCTTGATCTCAAATCCAAGGAAGAACTTCAACTCGCCCATTATAGACATCTCAAACCTATCGGTCGTAAGCTTTGAAAATTCATCATTAAAAGCTTTGTTAGACGAGCCAAATATAATATCATCAACATATAGTTGGCATACGAAAAGCTCCCTTTAAACCTCTTAGTAAAAAGAGTGGGATCAATTTGCCCAACTTCAAATCCACGGTCTAACAATAACTCTCTAAGGTGCTCATACCACGCACGTGGTGCTTGCTTAAGTCCATAGAGAGCCTTATCAAGCTTGTAGACATGGTTAGGGAAGTTGGGGTCCTCGAACCCCGGGGGTTTCTTAACGAACACCAACTCCTTTAAAGGACCATTGAGAAAGGCACTTTTAACATCCATCTGTTGCAATTTAAAGTTATAACGGGATGCATAAGTAAGAAGGATACAGATGGACTCAAGGCGAGACACGGAGCATAGGTCTCCCCAAAATCAATGCCTTCAACTTGAGAGTACCCTTGAGCCACCAATCTAGCCTTGTTCCTCACAACCATTGCCATGTTCATCTTGCTTGTTCTTGAAAATCCACTTTGTGACAATAACGTTGCGGCACTCCTTTGGCTTCTCAACTAGCTTCCAAACTTTATTACGCTCGAAATTGTTGAGCTCTTCATGCATGGATTGCAACCAATCCGGATCTTCAAGAGCTTCGGACACTTTCTTCGGTTCCACCATGGCAATATGAGCTTGATGATCACTAAAGTTTGCCAATTGCCTCCAGGTGGACACTTTGCCTCTTACATCACCAATAACCTTCTCAAGAGTATGTTCACGAAGTTCCATGGTCCTTGCAACTCTAGCTCGACGACGGGCTTCGATATCATCATTGCATCTTGGAGGTATCACTTGATCATCTTGATCATTTGGGTCCCCGCCTTGACCGGAAGGTTGACCTTGATCATCACTAGGTGCGGCTTCAATATATGAAGAAGAAGATGATTGAGCAAGGTCTTGATCATGGCTAGCATCACGGATAGGAGAGTTGGGCTCTAGCGTAGCAACTTGATCAACGGGTTGAGGGTCTTCAACTTGTTCTTCGGTTGGTGCAATAGGCTCTTCATTGGCTAGTTTTTCTTGAGTAGATGAAGGCTCCACTTGAGTAGAGCATTGTCCTTCTCGATCCGCCACAAGGGGTTCCTCAATGGGGCGGAAAAATCCACACCCATTCTTCTTATGGCTTCTTGAGAATTACATCATCTACATCGGAAACATGAAATTGCGCCACTTGGGGAGCCGTCATTTTCCTCGAACACCCACACTACAAGATTCTAATGATACGCCGTGAGCTTTATCATAGATTCTATAAGTGTGGGATTCGGCACCGTAACCAACAAATATACCCTCTAGAGATTAGATTCGAATTTAGTTAAGCGACAACCTTTAATCAAATAGAAACACTTACAACCGAAGACACGGAACTAGGAGATATTAGCTTGTTGCCGGTGAGGATCTCACAGGGGGTCTTGTTCAACCCTTTGCGGAAGTAGAGCCGGTTGGAGGAGTGACAAGCCGTGGAAAATAGCCTCCGCCCAAAACTCAACGGAGTCTTATACTCCGCTAACATGGACCTTGCTATATCCATAAGAGTCTGGTTCTTCCTCTCGGCTACACCATTTTTTGAGGGGTATAGGTTGCGGAATATTGATGACGAATACCCTCTTCACTAAGAAACTCATTGAGCGAGTAGTTTCTTAACTCGGAGCCATTATCACTTCTATTGCCAAAATGGGGACATTGTGTTGACGTTGCATTTCAACGGAGAAGTCGATGAAGGTTTGTTGGGTCTCACTCTTCGACTTGAAGAAATAAACCCAAGTGAATCTTGAATAGTCATCAACAATCACCAAGCAATACTTCTTCCCACCTAGACTGTTCGGGAACGGCACCAAAAAGATCCACATGGAGGAGCTCCAAGATCCTTTTGATGAAATAATAGTCTTGGAAGAATGGGGAGATCATGCATCTTTCCTTCAACACAAGCCCTACAAACATGATCTTTGGCAAAAGAGACATCTTCTTTTAGTCTGAGAATGTGGCCACCCTTGTGAAGACTTTGCAAAGTTCTCATGTTGACATGGGCTAGGCGGCGATGCCACAACCAACCCTTGTCGGCCTTTCCGAATAGGCACATCGAATTTGAAGTGGTTTCCCCTGAAAAGTCAACCACAAACAAATCATCCTCGACGTACCCAACGAAAGCGACCTTTAGAGTCTTGCTCCACAAGAGTACCACAACATCAATATCAAAGAAGACGGCGAAACCCATCTTATTAAGTGCACGAACGGAAAGTAAATTAAAACCAAGGTCTTTAACAAGCATGACATTCGCTAGGGTGATATCCTTAGCGACTACCACCTTGCCAAAACCCAATACCTCGGATTTTGATCGATCTCCATAAGTGACGGTTGCTTCATTTAGATTTGGTCTCAACTCCATCATCAACTCTTTGCTTCCGGTCATATGTTTTGTGCATCCACTATCAAGCACCCATTTTGACCCACCAGAAGCATAGTCCTACAAGAAATCATTGCTTGGATTTAGGTCCCCATTTTTCAATGGGTCCTCTTTTGTTAGCAACAAGGGTCTTAGGAACCCAAATAGAACGAGCAATGGGTACATTCCTAGGACCAACAAACTTAGCATACACATCCCCATAATAATCAACAAATATAATATAGTGAGGGTTAGTCTTTCCCGCAAAGTCATCACTAATGGTTTTGCTCCTTGTGGCACCACCACTAGCAATGTTGACCTTCTTCTTGGCTTACGGAGAACTAGTAGTGTTGGCCTTCTTAGCTTGAGGAATCTTCTTTGTTTGAGGAGCCCTAGCATCCTTCATGAAGTTCTCCTTCTCCTTTTCCTCCTCAACGAACCCAAGACCAACTCTCCCTTTTTGTGAAGTGACAAACGGTTTCTTACCAAGGGAGATGGCCTTAGCAAGATTGATCTTCAACCTAGCATTTTCCTCTATGATATTTGTATGATCACAAGTAATGGGAGTGGAGGAAATAGGCATATCATTTTTAGGCAGTTGAGCTTGAAGTTGTTCATACGACTTGGTGAGGGTAAAGTGTTCACTCTCCAATGCTTTGTAGGCCTTGGAGAGCTTCTCTAGCTCCTCGGTTAGTCTAGAATGACCAACACCAAGCTCGACCTTTTCCTTCTTACATGCTTTGTATTTAGCAAGTGCATGGTCACGTTCTTTAATGATTTTAGCAACAATTACATCATTTGATTCGTCTATAGATTCTAGTTGTTGCTCAAGAGAAACTCTAAGCTCATGCTCTTCTTCAAGATTGTCTTTCAAGGATGCAATTTCCATAGCATCCCCTCTTTCAATCTTACCCTTTATCTCAAGCATTTCTTGAGCTTCACCATATTGACTCATAAGAGTCTCAACATGCTTCTTTGTTTCACCTTGCATGTTAGTGATAAAGTGATCGAAAGCAACTATTTCCTATTTGATTTTAAGACTAGTAGCATCATCCACATTACTCATTGCCTTAGGAGATGTGGGAGATGTTACCTCGGTGGTATTAGCCATGAAGCATCTTGCGGAGGAGATAGAGACATTCTCATTGGGGGATTCAAATAGAGAAGGAGATGATGAAGAAGCAATAGCAATAGCGGCAACTTCATTTGTGGGCTCTTCTTCTTCTTCGGATGAATACTCTTCTTGAGCAAGCAACACAATTCTCGGAGGCTTCTTGTTGAAGGCATTCTTCTTGAAGAAAGGTTTCTTATGGGTGTCCTTTGACTTGTCCTTCCTAACAAGCTTTCCTCCATGAAGTTCTCGGTTCTCAAACGGACACTCGGCCACAAAGTGATATTTATCTTGGCAATTGTAGCACGAACGAACTCTTTGGCCACCCTCCTTCCTTCCACTTGCCTTGTTGACAAATCCCTTGCCTTGGACGGACTCTTCCAAAAGACTTTAGATGTGAGAGCCGCATAGTCCTTGAGAGTATCTTGAAATTCTTTGGGATCCCAATGTGACACATCTTCTTGAGCCTCATCATCATCTTCTTGCTCCACAACCTTGGCCTTCAAAGCAAGTGAAGATCCTCTATGCATTCCAATGGCTCGGGCTCGAGCATCTTCGGCGTTCTTGGCGGCCACCTTGTATGCCGCCATCTCTTGCATGACCTCATTTGATGACATGAGGTGGTAATTGTGTCTTCCTTGGAGACTCTTCAAGTCGGTGGATTCGAACGGCCAAAGGGCGCTCACATACTTCCTTTTGATCCAAGCATCATCCACATAGGTTGCACCAAGGGCTCGAAATTGAGTAGCAAGGGTCTTGAGTCTTCGATACATTTCTTCATGATCTTCACCCTCTACCATGAAAAAGCCCTCGCCTTGGTTGCTCAAGGCTTCAAATCTATTCCTTTGCATGCTCTCATTACCGATAAACTCTTGAGTGAGAATATCCCAAGCTTCTTTGGCGGTGGTGGCAAGCTCAATGAGAGACATGTGCTTTTCTCCCACGGCGGTATGAATCATGTTGAGAGCCAAGTCATTGAGTTGACCATCCACAACTTCTCTTCTTGTCATGTTGTTTGGATCGACGGCCTTGAACCCAACTTGAATGATTCTCCATAGCTCGCTTGAAGCGCTCTTGATATGAGATCTCATCATAAATTTCCAATTAGTAAAACAAGATGGATTAAACTTAGGTGGATCACCCCTATTGTTTATATGATAATGCGGGATAGGTGGGTCGACCGAGTACGTCAATGGAACCCCATGGTACTCTGGCTTCCCACCATCAATTTTAGGAGGGGATTCATTAGTGAGTTGTTCGCCCTCCCCACTATGCGCGGCGGAAGCATTAGCCTCTAGGGATGGTGCGGCGGGTGACTTATTGCCATTCAAGAGTTGCCTCATCATGGCACGCAACTCCTCCATTTGAGTGTCCATAGATGATTTCAAGCTTGTTTCCAAATTCTTGAGATCATCCATGGACACCGGAGGGGTGCTACCACCCGTAACCTCATCACCGTCACCCATACTCTCTTAGGCGGTGAAGCCTAACTTAAGAGCCAAGGCTCTGATACCAATTGAGAGGATCGTATGGGCACCTAGAGGGGGGGTGAATAGGTGCTACACCAATTTTTAATTCTTTTTCAATTTTAGGCTTAACACAAAAAGGTAAATTCTCTAGATATGCAACTACGGTGAATTTACCTATATGAGAAGCAAACTATAGCAACTAGGCAATTAACAATACAAGTAAAGACGACTAAGGGAAAGAGATAACCAACAGGGGAAGCACGCGGAGACAAGGATATATTCCTGAGTTCCTCCTTGTTAAAGGAGTACGTCTCGTTGGAGGGGTGTGAGCTCGCCACAAGAGGCCTACTCAAGATGCCACAAAGGCCTCACCCTATTCTCCGATGAACCGCACCCAAGGGTTTGGTTCACCTTCCACTATCGGAATCCTTCGAGGCGGAATCCGGAGCCTTTACAATATTTTTGGGGCACACACCCACAACTGAATTGGGGGCTCCTAAATCAACAACACTGCCACAAATACAACAACAAGTGAGCAAAAGAATCTAGGGTAACACAATGCTAACCCTAGAAACAAGATCCCTCAAGTGAATGAGGGGGAAAAGGAAAACTGCTCGGTGAAGGTGTAGATCGGGGCCTTCTCCTTCAATCCTCCAAAGATCGACGAATTTGGGTGGAGGGATTGAGAGATCTATTGAATTTGAGCTTCGAGCTTTTGGGGCATTAATGGAGGAGAGAGAATTCAAAAGCTGAGCTACAAAGGAGGAAGACACCCTCCTTTAATAGGCCTCCCTCCATCCAGCCGTTGGGGGCGCACTAGCCCCGCAACGCCGGAAGTACCGCCAGGAGGGCCGGTACTTCCGGTCTTCCTCTGTTCTTCATGTCAACGGTCTTCTCAGGCGTCCTTCAACCCGCAGGAGCGGAAGTACCGCTGGTCGCGCCGGTAGTTCCGGTTTAGCGGTAGTACCGGTGTCACTTCCGGTGCTACTTTCGGAAACGATACAGAAGCTCATTTTCGTAAGCGGCACTGGTTCCAGAAGTGGCTCCGGAAGTAGCCAGCGGTAGTACCGCTGAGTTGACCGGTACTTCCGGTTTACCGGAAGTTCCGGTCCTACTTCCGGTGCAACTTCCGGGGCATTTCAGAAGTGATTTTTCATAAGCGGAACTGCCGCCGGAAGTGCCACCGGAAGTGATCAGCGGTAGTACCGCTGCCTATACCGGTACTTCCGGTAAACACAAAAACCACCAATTTGATCATCTTTTCGCGACGACTCTTTTGGATTTCCTGCACAGCTGAGATTCAACATTAGAGCACTTAATTTTATTGTTGTCAACATCAAAACCCATGGGGATGACACATGTTCTTTCACATCTCTATGTTCACTTCTTACCAGGTCGCACGGGATTCTTCCGTCCTACTGGGGAATGGATCACATGCTTCTGTTCGTGGTGTTGGCACGGTAGATCTGAAGTTTACTTCGGGGAAGATCGTGCAGCTGAGGAACGTGCAACATGTCCCTACTATGGACAAAAATCTCGTTAGCGGCTCCCTTCTATGCAGAGATGGGTTTAAAGTAGTTTTAGAGTCCAATAAAGTGGTTGTGTCAAAGTTTGGAATTTTTTTTGGTAAAGGCTATGAGTGCGGAGGCTTGTTCCGTTTTTCCCTTTCAGATTTCAGTAATAAGTCAGTGAACTATATTTGTGGCAATGTTGATTCGGATGCTAGTGTTTGGCACTCTCGTTTATGTCACGTTAATTTTGGTTTAATATCTCGGCTATCCAGCATGTGCTTAATTCCGAAATTCACTATTGCCAAAGGTTCTAAGTGCCATAGTTGTGTGCAATCTAAGCAACCTCGAAAGCCTCACACGGTGGCCGAGTAGAGAAACTTGGCACCTCTAGAACTCATACATTCTGATCTATGCGAGATGAATGGACTATTGACAAAAGGTGGAAAGTGATATTTCATGAAGTTAATTGACGATGCTACTAGGTTCTGCTATGTTTATTTGTTGCAAACTAAAGATGAAGCTTTAGACTACTTTAAAATCTATAAGGCTGGAGTTGAAAATCAATTAGAGAGAAAGATCAAGCGTCTTAGGTCGGATCGTGGTGGAGAATATTTTGCGAAAATATTTGATGAATTCGGTGAGGAACACGGCATTATTCATGAGAGGACGCCTCCCTACTCACTCCAATCAAACGGGGTTGCCGAGAGGAAAAACCGCACGCTGACCGACTTGGTGAATTCCATGTTGGACACTGCTGGTTTATCTAAGGCATGGTGGGGGGAGGCCTTGTTGACTTCATGTCATGTCCTGAATAGAATTCCTAACAAGAATAAAAAGAAAACCCCTTATGAGGAGTGGGTTGGAAGAAAGCCATCACTTTCTTATTTGCGTACTTGGGGATGCTTGGCGAAAGTCAACATTCCTATTCCGAAGTAACACAAACTCGGACCAAAGACAGTGGATTGTATTTTTCTGGGCTATGCGCCGCGTAGCATTGGTTATAGATTTTTAGTGGTTAAATCTGAGGTTCCGGATATGCATGTTGATACTATAATGGAATCTCGTGATGCAACATTTTTTGAGAATATGTTTCCTATGAAAGATATGCATAGCACTGCTAGAATTTCTTCTGAGATAATTCCGGAATCTAGTACGTCTAGTGATCATTCTGAACAACCACTTGAGACTGTCCTGGAGAAGGATGATAATGAAGCTCCTAAGAGGAGCAAGAGACAGAGGATTGAAAAATCCTTTGGTGATGATTTCATTGTGTACCTTGTGGACAATACTCCTACGTCCATTGCAGAGGCATACGCATCTCCTGATGCGGATGACTGGAAAGAAGCTGTCCAAAATGATATGGACTCGATTATTTCTAATGGAACATGGGAAACTATCTGAACGGCCATATGGGTGCAAACCTGTGGGTTGTAAGTGGGTGTTCAAGAAAAAGCTGCGACCTGACGGTACTGTTGATAAGTACAAGGCGCGACTTGTGGCCAAGGGCTACACATAGAGAGAAGTTGAAGATTACTTCGATACCTATTCACCTGTCGCTAGACTAACCACCATTCGTGTACTACTTTCTTTGGCTGCCTCTTATGATCTTATCATTCATCAAATGGACGTAAAGACAACTTTCCTCAATGGAGAATTGGAAGAGTAGATCTATATGGATCATCCTGATGGGTTCGTGGTAAAGGGTGAAGAGAGAAAGGTATGCAAGTTGTTAAAGTCCTTGTATGGATTGAAACAAGCACCTAAGCAATGGCATGAGAAGTTTGACAGAACTTTGACTTCTGCGGGCTTTGCCATTAATGAGGCTGATAGGTGTGTTTATTATCGCCATGGTGGGGGCAATAGTGTCATATTATGCTTGTATGTCGATGACATATTGATATTTGGTACAAGTATGAATGTGATAAATGCGGTCAAGTCTTTTTCGTCAAAATGTTTTGACATGAAAGATCTGGGAGAAGCTGATGTAATTCTGAACATCAAGCTGATTAAGGATGAGAGTGGGATTGTTTTAACACAATCACACTATGTTGAGAAGGTCTTGAGCCGGTTCGGTTTTGTAGACAGCAAGCCTTCTCCAACACCATATGATCCTAGTGTGGCACTTCGAAAGAACAAGAAGGGATCGATAAATCAATTGAGATGCTCTCAGATAATCGGTTCACTCATGTACCTCGCGAGCGCGACGAGACCTGATATCTCATATGCTATAAGCAAATTGAGTAGGTTCATGTCAAACCGGGTAATGATCATTGGCATGCACTTGAAAGGGTCATGCGCTATCTGAACAGTACAATGAGTTATGGGATTCACTATTCTGGGCACCCTGCCGTGCTAGTGGGATATAGTGACTTGAACTGGATTTCAGATGCTGATGAGCTCTACGCCACAAGTGGGTATGAATTTACCCTTGGAGGTGGCACAGTGTCATGGAGGTCTTGCAAACACACCATATTGACGAGGTCAACCATGGAAGCAGAACTTACTGCTTTGGATACAGCTACTGTAGAGGCAGAATGGCTGCGTGAGCTCTTGATGGACTTGCCGGTGGTTGACAAACCATTGCCGGCCATCCTTATGAACTGTGACAACCAAACGGTGATTGTCAAAGTGAACAGTGCTAAGGATAATGCAGAGTCATCAAGACACGTTAAAAGACGTTTGAAATCTGTCAGGAAATTGAAAAACTCCGGAGTAATTACTGTTACGTATATTCAAATAGACAAAAACCTCGCTGATCCCTTTACAAAGGGACTATCACGAAATGTGATAGATATTGCATCGAGGGAGATGGGTATGAGACCCATGAGTGTTACGCCATAGTAGTAACCCAACCTATGTGATCGGAGATCCCGTGAAGTAGGACCTGGTAAAAACAAACTAGTGGTTTAACGGAGTAGAGCTTTTTTGTTACCCTCTCTAAGTGAAGATGAACAAGCTCTCAGAAAGCTGTAAGGCAGGTTGGCGACATGCCTTAATGTGGTTCTATTGGCTATTTATAGTAAAGATGCTATCCTACAGAGCATTCTTGAAAGAACACACCTATATGAGTTCTGACTATTAAACGTTGCAGTCTGTGAGATTTGGGTGATCTGTAGTAAACTCATGAAGAGACCAGGGAGTACGACGCATATGCTCCACCCGAGGGGTATACTACTGGCAGCCAGGTACTGGTTATGACTTTGAGTGAAGTCTATTGGCACCAAACTTACAATTCAAGGCTTAGTCCATTGTTCAAGTTGTTGATAGATGTAGCTTAAAGCTCTAGGCGGAAGTTCAACTTAACAGTCTCTGCTGAAACACTAGTATATAAACAAGTAGCGAGGATTAGCAAATCTCCAAATGGGCATTTGAGATCTGGTGGGGGATTGTTAAAAATAATGGGCTAATTTAGTGGCCCATGTGATATTGCAGATTTTCCCTAAATCTCAAAGCCCATGTGTGTGAAAGCCCATGTGAGATGTAACCCACAATGGTGGCAGCTCACAAGTGAGTGGAAGTGGAGTGGGAGCTAAAGTTTAGTCCCACGTTGCTAGTTTGAGAGGAGTTGCACCAACTTATATAGTGGAGTGTTCTACCACTTAGTAAGTGAGTGGGAATAGAAGAAGCCTACGCGCACTCCTCCTCCTCCGCCGCTCGCTCGTCTCGACTCGGTGCGTCACGATGCGGTAGTGTTTCATGAATGAGCCTCGAGCCGAGTCTTATTTTGCAGTCCAGAAAAACTGAGTCTTTGACGGACGCGTCAACAGCTAAGCCGTTTCGGGTCGCTCCCGAATCGTGGGCTGCTGTAACCGACTCGAACGTGCGACGTGGCTCGGTACCACTTCGTATTCGTTAGGGTTTTCCTATACCACACTATATAAGAGTCCAGTTCTTCCTCTCGGCTACACCATTTTGTTGAGGGGTGTAAGTTGCGGAATATTGATGACGAATACCCTCTTCACTAAGAAATTCATTTAGGGTGTAGTTCTTGAACTCGGAGCCATTGTCACTCCTAATTTCCAATATGGGGACATTGTGTTGATGTTGCATTTCAATGGAAAAGTCAATGAAGGTTTGTTGGGTCTCACTCTTCGACTTGAAGAAATAAACCCAAGTGAATCTTGAATAGTTATCAACAATCACCAAGCAATACTTCTTTCCACCAAGACTAGCTTCGAGAACGGCACCAAAAACATCCACATGGAGGAGCTCCAAGATCCTCTTGCATGAAATAATTGTTTTGCTAGGATGGGGAGAATCATGCACCTTTCCTTCAACACATGCCCTACAAACACGATCTTTGGCAAAAGAGACATTTTCCTTTAGTCCGAGAATGTGGTCACCCTTGTGAAGACTTTGCAAAGTTCTCATGTTGACATGGTCCAAGCGGCAATGCCACAACCAACCCACGTCAGCCTTTCCAAAAAGGCACATCGAATTTGAAGTGGTTTTCCACGAAAAGTAAACCACAAACAAATCATTTTCGACGTACCCAACGAAAGCGACCTTTAGAGTCTTGCTCCACAAGAGTACTACAATATCAATATCAATAAAGACGGCAAAGCCCATCTTAGTAAGTGCTCGAACGGAAAGTAAATTATAACCAAGGGTTTTAACAAGCATGACATTCACTAGGGTGATATCCCTAGCGACTACCACCTTGCCAAAACCCGATACCTCGGATTTTGATCGATCTCCATAAGTGACGGTTGCATGATTTAGATTTGGTCTCATCTCCGTCATTATCTCCTTGTCATATGACTTGTGCATCCACTATCAAGCACCCATTTTGATCCACCGGAAGCATAGTCCTACAAGAAATCATTGCTTTGATTTAGGTCCCCATTTTGTAATGGGTTCTCTTTTGTTAGCAACAAGGGTCTTGGGAACCCAAATAGAACGAGCAATAGGAACATTCTAGGACCAACAAATTTAGCATAGATATCCCCATAATGATCAACATATAAAATGTAGTGGGGGTTAGTTTTTCCCGCAAAGTCATCACTAGTGGTTTTGCCCCTTGTGGCACCACCGGTACACGATCCAACCCCACCGGGCTTGGACTCTGTACTGGTGGTACTCCCATTGTTTGCTTATACCATGTTTTATTATGATGCCATGTTGCTACCCACTTGGACTGCCGTAAGGAGTCACTTGCCATGTTTAGATTATTTTCTGTCGCTAGTTACTTTTTGCCTGATTGTTTGACTGTTCATGTCTTGTGGTTATTTTATTGCGAGTACGTCAATGTACTCAGACTGGCTTTTCATGTGGCCAGACTTGAGAGGATCCATCTCCTACCATACCAAGGAGATCGAGCAGGAGCGTGCCAGGATCAGTAGCCCAGCCAGATGCCTGTGGAATGGAGCCGCACCAAGCCGTTGCCGTACCTATGTCTTCCGCTACCAGTTAAACTCTGCCCTGTGCTATACTTGGCCATGATAATTTATCATGCCTTGATGGCCATGTAAACCATTTGTAGCCCTCTGGGCCTGATTGTGTAATGATATTTCCGCTATGTTGCATTGTCGTAACGTGCGTCCAGATATCCTGGGCTGGCGCACGGGGCGACCGCCTCTCTGGCGACATGTGTCAGAGGGGGGTGCCACAGAGCATGGTATCAGAGCACCAGGCTGGCTGTAGACTACCCTAGCATGGAAAGCCCCGCCTTACTTTTGCCCGACAATGACCCGATGGATTTAACCCATCTCCGCCAAACTGGCATGGCTCGTGTCGGTCAACAGTATGGTGCAGTAGGACCTGTCCCAATCTTCCCCAACAAGACGAGCCGGTTCCTTCCATGAGAAGAAGCCGACCTTACCCAGTGAACCTGAGACCCAGTCCTAGTTGCTTTATAACCCACCCTCGCTAGCTCTCCCTGGCAACCCAACTCTCTTGAAGTAGAATCCCATAGAGGAACCTCGCATCCTTATCCCCACCAAAAATCTAGAACCCCAAGAACATCCGATGGCGACCCTTAATGCCATCTTGGAAACCACTGCCGAGGAGCATTCGAGCTTTCGATTGCTTCTCTGGAGGGCCGTCAACCATATCCTTGGTAGCACCGTTCACCCCATGTACGTGGTGTTCCAGAGCTCACTCTCGTCGGCCGGAGATGAATTCCGGGCCGATGTGAGGATCAGCCCGTGTCCCCGGGGCACGAATCAGCCATACTTAATCCAAGGTGGCCACATGCCCACTCTGGGGCTAGCCATCCAGGTAGCAGCCTGGGAATGCCTCGTTCGTCTTCGGTCCTCCGAACCCCTGCTAGCTGAAACTCGAGAATTCTACTACCTTCCGGCCAGACCACAACCCCGTGGAGAGATGGTCCAAGCCGACGTCTCGAAAGAGCCTGACCCAGCACTAATCAACCAAGTTGCTTACGCCATCGCAATGACGAACCTCAACAACCTCTTGATGGGGGAGCTCGTCTCTACAAGGAGGAACCTCAGCCGTGCCCGCCTACACCAATATCTAGGGGAAATCACACCTACACTTTCCCGCAGGCAAGCTCGAAGTAGCGGACTTCCACTCCCAGATCCCGGCCCATCCCGACGAGTCCCGGAGCAGGTTCCGATCCTCGAAGGTGTTCCTGTGTCCTCCGACCCCGCGGGAGATGGAGATGTGGACACCACTCTTCGTCTCGGCCGCGCTCCACCGACTACCAGAGGTCATCAAGCGGAGTAGAACCTAGGTGTAGTTAGCCTGAGTGGCGCTTTTATGTTGGTAGGTGGGAAGCGGCGAGGTTGTTTGTTTGTGTTGTGATAGCTTGTAATGGAAGTTTGTTGTATGCTTTCTAGTTGATGTCAAATCAGCTCGTAATAAAACTTGGTGTTCTTATTCTCTTGTTAAACCGGTATGGTTGAAATGATTATGCCATACCACTGCAAATGATTTTTGGAATAGCCCTATCTCACGGTGTCTGTGAGCCAAATTATCGGTGGCACAAATATTTTCTTTTAAAAGAAACCCTGTTATTTTTCAAAACCTGTGTATGCATGAAAATGAATATACATCTTTTCTAAAATAAAACCGTAAACCGTTGTGTTCTCAAACTTGAGTTAATTATTTGTCCAAGATAAATCTTCATTTGTTGGCTGATAGTTTGGTTGTAGATCTTGTTTTATCTTGCCATGTTTGTGTTTGGTGAGCAAAACTTTAGATTTAATTTTAATAAATGTGCTAGTAGATCCTATGTTGCTTGATTGAGTGAGCCCCAGCCATGCCATTATTTTAAATGCTTTGGGTAAGGTAGAAATATCATACCTTTAAAAAAATATATATGTATATATATATGTTTTAACAAAGACCTTGTTGAGTGGTGTCCCCTCTGAATGCTAAACCCTAGTAAATTATAGAAAAAGTTTTATTTGGGGTATAAATGGATCGTTCAAGAATTATCTTGAATAACCTCCTTAATCTCGAGGACGAGATTCTTTTAAGGGGGGAAGGTCTGTAACACCCCGAAAATTCAAACCAAATTTTAGCGGTGTTTTCTGACACCTGAAAAACTTTTTCTCTTTTCCTAAATGTTTCTTCAAATCTTTTGAGGATGATTTGACTTTGGAATTGCTCTCTCAAAATTTTCCCGGTGATCCACGAACCACTCCAACACCCGTGATAGTTTTTATGCTTAGGTTTTCTCTCGAAAACCCTAGCCCTAATTATCGAACCTTTAAAACCCTTCTCTCCACCTACCAAAGGAAAGCCTATTTCCATAGCTAAAAAAATTCCACTAAAAATACCAGAGGACTCCCCTACCCATATAAAGACAATCCATGCAAAAACATTGCATGCTCCAATGCAATATTTCCAAGTTGGGCACTATTTTCCAAAATGCCATTTCCGATCCAGAAATGTTTGAGTCAAGCTATGCGTTTCCATAAATTCTGATAAATTCAGGGGATGAATATTTCTACATTCTCTACACTTAATCTTTTGGAGCCAAACCCATTTGAGCAACTTTTGACCTACTTCCTTTGTAAGGCTATTTTCATGCCTTTTTTAAATCTCCAAGCAAACCTATACCTAGACAAATCCTTTGACCATGAGACTTGGTCACCTTGACCACATGGTCCATAGACACACACATCCAGAAGACCACCCCAAGGTGAAGGGTGGAAATTCACATTTCCATGACCATGCCATTGTGTCCATTCTTGGACATCATGTGGAAACCCAATTTCCTTGTACCCATTTGGGCTCATACTCCATAGACAACCTCCTATTACTAAAGCAACCCATGACTGAATTTTTGGGATTTTTCTGAGTAGTGCAAGACCCTGGTCATTTCGTCGAACACCTTCTGCACATTAGGTTTTCTGAATCTTTGCACAGTGGAGTGTCGAGTTCTTGAGGGTTTCGTGCTTGGCTGAGTTGGTCGTGTCCTTGTGGCCCTAGTAGTGCAGTGTGGTAGCTCTCTTTCCCCTGGATTTCCCCTGGCACGTCCATGCCGCTCGTGGCGTGCTCCGAACGCCAGGGCGCGCACTGGCCGACGTCCACGCGTGTCGACCTCCGCTGTTCCTCTCTCCTGCTTCCCTAGCTCGGACCAGAGCCGCCCCTATCCTCTCCCATAAATTCCCTGGCCGTAGTTAGGCGCCGCCCGCCGCGTGTCAGCTCCCTCCTCGCTGCTGCTCTCGAACCCGAGTTCAACGTGCAGATTCCCGAGCCGTTCCTGCTCCCGGAGATCAGCTCACTCTCCCTTATCCCTCCCATTCAATTCTTGTCCGAAGCGCAGCACACCGGTGAGCATTCAAGCGCCGCGGAGTCGGTTGCCCAACGTGCTCGCCTCGGACAATAAAAGGAGCTTCCCGAGCCCATCTCTCGCCGCACCCCATCCTCCTCTCTCCCTCCTGGACCTCTCTGTCCATTTAATCGAGCAACGGCGGAGCCCTGCTCCGATCCCGGCTGAAATCGCCGCCGTCGAATCCTCGGCCGCAGCAAGCTCTAGCCTGGACCGTTCTTCGATTAAACGCGCAGAGCGCCTCCTACCCTTCCCCTCTAACTCCCAGTGCAGCCAGTTGAGCTAGCGGAGCACGGTGTGCTCGAGTTCATCCTCGGCCGCCTTGTCCGTGCGCTCAAGCTTGGAGAAGACGGCAGCAGGCCTCTCCCCGCCCCCGCCTCCGGTTCCTCTTCCCGCGGCCGCGGCACGCCGCCCCGGACCCGTCCCCGCCGCCGGCCGGCCTCCCACGCCATCCTCGGCCATCCCCGGCCGGTCACCGTGCGACCAGTGCGGAGCAAAGGTTGAGGACGCACTGGATCGATCGATCCGTTCGTCGTCGTTTTTTTTCTTCTTCTTTTCCCGTTCTGAACCGTTTTTTTTGGCCCGGTACAGCACAGAAGCACAGCAGCCCTCGGCCTGCCACCGGCCCGGCCAGGCGCAGCAGCGCAGTGGCGTGCAGTAGCGGCCCATTTGCGGCCCGATCTGTTTTTTTTTCGCGGAGCATTTTCTTTTCCCTGCTGGACAGATTTTTAAACGCCCACAACTTTTGATCCGTAGCTCCGTTTGAGGTGAATCAAATTTGTAAATTCATAGTTTGAAAAGATCTATCCAGTGGTATATGTTTTATATTTTTTTAAAATGTTTGTATGCTCAGCACCCGCGTATGCATGTATAGGTTTCCCGCGACGGCAAAATCTGGACCCTAGCCCGCGACGTGTTCGTGACCCTCCAAGCCAAATGGTGTCGATCTTCGGAGGCAAGCTAACCACTTGCTATGAGCCCAGTCTATTTTATCTCGCTACGTTTTGCTTGCTAGTCGATGTTGATGTTGGTTCCTATGATTTCATGTGTATACTTACATGCTATGTTTATTTCGAGCTTAGATAGCAATGCCAGGTTTAATTTCAAGCATAGATAGTGATGCCATGTTTCATTCATAATCCTTGTATGCATTAGAATGACGTGTGAATTAATTGTGCGCCTCGCACTTGCGTGGCTTTGTCGAACCATCTAACTAAACAACTATAAAACATGCGTCCCTATGATTGTTTGGAGTTTTCCTTTGTCAAATCTTGGTAGGTTTCGACCTGCCAATATTTGCCATATGGAGCATTTGCCTTTATTTGGTTCTCCCACTTCTTCAACGCCGAGGCTAGGTGCGGACAAATGTCGGCCCGTGATCCTCGGAGTTGGGGGCATTTGTCTTAATGCTTCTTGTTCTCTCCTCCTCACGGAGCTTGAGAACCATTTGGCTTTATTGTGTGCTTTTCCGACGGATGCTTTTACCCGGTGAGGCTTGCTCTCCCTATGGTGGCATCCGCCAGCATATTTTGGAGACTATATGCCCAAATCCCCACTTCCTGGTCAACGGTCGGACGGTAACGCCGCCAAAGACTTGCGCGTGGAGGAACGGATGCGTAACAGACTCCGCTAACCAACTGTGCTAACTTTTGTAGTCGATCTGAGGCTGGCACCGGCCGGAGGCATCTCCGCCACAGTCGCCCGGTTGACTGTATTGTTTTATTTCTTTTGTCAACCTGAGGCTGGCACCGGCCGGAGGCATCTCCGCCACAGTCGCCCGGTTGATGCTAACTATCTATTGCTTGAAATATTGTGTTGCTAATGTTTTGTTGTTTGATGATATATTATTATATTATTGTGGTTATAGTGTTGGACTAATCTTTTGTTGCTTGGACATGTGAATGCTGAAACTCGATTTAATGAAACACCCCTCCAAACAACGATAAGGTCTATTCATAGTGCCACTAATCTGAACCCTTGAACGCGATACCACCGTTGTCCCATGGAAACCGTGACCTAGTAGGTTGTTAAGCCCCTTTTGTGCCATCCGTTGGGCGCAGTCGTTCGGTTGTGCTGTCCGAGGGGAGGGATCGACAGGCACGGGTTCGACTGCGATAAGGAGTCCGGAGCTAGGCATACCCGGTAGCGCCGGGGGATGTGCCGGATTTACTTGCCCGTTGTATCGTGCGTATAGGGTGGTGCAGGAGAGTGTCTTAGCAAGTGGACCGTCACGAGAATGTATTTTGCTTAGTACGACTTTGGGCGTGATAAACCTGAGGTGTCGGCTGAGTGGGGTGCATTCTGATAGGTGATAAAGCAAACTCTCGAGAGCATCAATCTAGCCAGCTAGCCTCGTTCCTGGGATATGGAACAACAGTTCAGTGTCAGTCACACTGTGTGTCTTTGTCATGTCCGGAGGTTAAACTTAAGATTTGTTTGAAAGAATTATGAACGACCTGACCTCACTTAATAAACAATAAGATGGTGCAGGGAACGTTACTCGAGATAAGGAAATGTGATAAGGCCAGTGGGCCTAGCAGTGATGACATATGGGATTAGCCTCGTGAGGCTAGAGGCCTGTGAGCCTAGCTGTGGTGATATGATTTGTTGTGTTACTTGGTACCAACTGGTACACCCGTTATTCGTCACAGGTAAGCTCTTTGTGTGACCCCCGGTACACGATCCAACCCCACCGGGCTTGGACTCTGTACTGGTGGTACTCCCATTGTTTGCTTATACCATGTTTTATTATGATGCCATGTTGCTACCCACTTGGACTGCCGTAAGTAGTCACTTGCCATGTTTAGATTATTTTCTGTCGCTAGTTACTTTTTGCCTGATTGTTTGACTGTTCATGTCTTGTGGTTATTTTCTTGCGAGTACGTCAATGTACTCAGACTGGCTTTTCATGTGGCCAGACTTGAGAGGATCCATCTCCTACCATACCAAGGAGATCGAGCAGGAGCGTGCTAGGATCAGTAGCCCAGCCAGATGCCTGTGGAATGGAGCCGCACCAAGCCGTTGCCGTACCTATGTCTTCCGCTGCCAGTTAAACTCTGCCCTGTGCTATACTTGGCCATGATAATTTATCATGCCTTGATGGCCATGTAAACCATTTGTAGCCCTCTGGGCCTGATTGTGTAATGATATTTCCGCTATGTTGCATTGTCGTAACGTGCGTCCAGATATCCTGGGCTGGCGCACGGGGCGACCGCCTCTCTGGCGACATGTGTCAGAGGGGGGTGCCACAGCTTCATGCTCGCCTCCGTCGTTGCAGAGGGCCCAGCCGTGCGGTGGCCGCGGAGGCTGCGACGGGCGATCATCCCGTGGTCGCCGTTGTAGCTGTCGTCAAACGATAGTCGTTTGCAGCCGTAGATCAATGCCTCGCTGCCGGTGAAGCATTCCCAGTCGTTGTCGCCATTTGTGACCCCCTTAGTCGCTATAACAAGAATCCATTCCGGCCGCTCCACCCCCAGTGTCGTCTACTTCACCGCTATCTTCAATCCCTCGAGCATCTTTGTGCTGTTTTGCAAAGCTAGTTACAATTTGTACTGAACTTTTTTATTTCTCTATATATTAATTTTTGCATGTTATAATATTACAGTATTTTTTATTTATTTTTCCACATAGTTCAACCACATAACCAATAATATTACTGAATAATAATCAACGTATTTTTTGTTTGTACTACAATATGATCAAAAGATATTAAGTTATATTTTATAACAAATGTTTGTTATAGGACTAGTTTTCTACAATGTATAATCTATACTCCCTCTGTTTCTTGATATAACTTGTATAGGTGTTTAAAAAAAATCCAAAATATAAGGTGTATTGTTATTTTTGGACAATTTTACCCCCTATAGATGAGTTAAACTAACCCCCTTGATGGATTATATTCAATTAGTGGCTGATAGGGACTCCGTTCTCCAGATTGTTTTCCAGGGAAAACCAATTCCACCATGTACAAAATTCTCATATCTTAATATTCGTGCGAGAAACTATACACCCTACATTAAGGAACATAGGGAGTATAGTTTATGTCTTTTACGTTAAAGATATGTATGATCTAATAAATATCATAATAGTGTTTTCTAGTGTTTTTATTACGTAAGCATATTATACAAATTTCTCGTGTATAAACTGATTCAATGATTTTGTTTTATGGTCAAAATTGTTATGCAAGTTTAAATAAGTGTGTTTGCTCTTTACTTGGTATTAAAATAACAATGTTTATTGTAAACATCAATGAATATAAATGGTGTGGATTCTTGTATGTATAAATTTTGCAGTTATGCAAAATGTTTGTTATCATATGATGTACACAATTCCCCCGCCAGTTTACAAAATAAAAATGTGTTGCACGAAATAAAACATTGAGCACTTTGGACTGAAAAGGCAATACTATGCTAACTAACCATTTTATTGCAGGTAAGTGTATGGATTTGGATATATATGGACGTATATGGATTTGTCACCATCTTTTATTTACGTGTTTGATCACATATATGTATATAGAAGTATATGGATTGAGATTTTATAAATGGCATCTTATATTTTTGGCGAGGTATACTTTTTCATATCTAGTAATACTATTTTCTTCACATTTATAATTAAAAGCCATAGTCAAAATTATGCTTTTAATTTCTTACAAGTGAGTATTCAATAGTTTCTGGTCCTCCCTTCCTTTCTTGGTGCCTAGAGTGGTCACCCTTCTTGCCCGACCTATGGTCTGGCCTGAGCGAGACAGAAGCTCATTAGCAAAAAGGTGGAATCCCTGTCTAAAAAGGGCTGCAACGATCCGGGTGGATGGAAGCTAGAGAGATGTGTAGGATTATGAGGAGGGTTACGAGGAAAAGATATGTGTACATGAATTGCTGGTATCGGTACACATATTAGTATATGAAGTATTTTATACAGTGATGATCATGTCGTTTCTGGTCGTCGCTTAGCCTAAAGAATCACAATCCAAGAAAAATACAAGCTTATTCGTACTCTTTTGAGTATCTCGATAAATGATAGCATGAACATGGGTAAGCTAGTTAGGTCTGGCTTGAAAATGACAAGGTGATCGCCCTAAGATAGTTACTTCCCCAACCAGCTAGCTAGCAAGCTTACCATTCATTATTTTAAAGCTTGAAATGAATAGGTACACCCATATAAAGAAATGGAGTGGACCCTGATTCACACTCAAATAAGTTTTTTATGTTGGTTTGTACCTCCTTTGTTTTACCAAAACCATCTCTCCAAAACATTTTGAGGGACTCTGTCGATGATATAAGAATATCTCACAATTTTTTTAACACAAATTCGTATGTCCTTGGTCGGTGAGTAGGAATTCCTGAAACAAACAGTTGTATCATGGCATAGGAATCGTTAACTGAAAGTCTGAAACAGTTGTACCTTGCTGGGATTTCATCTTCAGGACGGTCTCCCGATCAAAGGGAGAGTTCTTGAAGAGGCAGTCTCGTGGGTAGCGCGTCATGTGCCGTCAGGAAACGCGAGCGTTCTGAGCAGAGCAAAGTCGTGGCATCCGAGCAGATGTGGTTGGAGTTGGACTGGAACATGCAGGGTCGCGCCGGCACCGGCTGGGCAAGGCGTGGCAGCGCGAGCCCGATGCCACCCTCGACGACGCGGTCCACGGCGAGGTCGTCCGGGGGAGAGGCGCGACACCCCGCTCGAGACGCCTTTCAAAACGGCATGTAAAAAGGAAATTCCAAACAGGTAAAGCTGCATGTTTTGTTCGTTTCCAAATCTGACAATCTTTCTCCGATCACGTTACCGTGGCCTGCTTGGTTTCGTAGCGATCGCGTTTCCGGTTCCTCCTCTGATAGACATCTCTTCTCTGCTATCTAAAAAGAACGATTCGTTCCTTCGTCAACCCTCCTCTTTCGTCAACACCCCTCTTGCCTCCCGCACGATTTATTTCCCTCGCCGATCGCTTTCCTGACGACCGGAAATAAATGCTAGGTTAATTACATGCTCAATCAGCGGTAATCAATTAGCCTCAATTGTAGTACGACGCATTCTTCTCTCTATCGTCTCTTTCCTCTCGCTCTCTCGTGCGCCGTCGATAGGGAAGGTGGGAGGTGAGTATGGTGATGGGCGGCGCCGGTGGTGCTCGGTCCACCTGACTCCACCATAGGGGCAAGCAGGGGCAGCCGCCATAGGTTGCTGGCAGCAAAGCAGCGTACCCATGCCAGCCCCCAACCTCATCCTCCATCGCCTCCACGCCTCCACTACTCTCAGATGTCGACTTCCCCGGTGGTGGCGTACTGCCCGGTACTCAACGGCCGCGTTGAGGGCCGGGAGCAACACCGGCCGCCGTGTGGAAGGAGGAGACAGAGGGGCTCGAGGAGGACGTCCTGGACGGGCACGGGGACGCCGGTCGCCCAGCCCTAGAAGCAGCGGCTACGCCGGTGAGCGGGGCAGCAGCACCGCCTCCAGCGCCGGCGGTGGCATCGTGGTAGACGACGCAGCCACCCCGCCCCACGCTTCCGTCGCCGAGGACTGGGCGTGTGTGACAAGAAGCATGTCGACGAGGTCCTCTCAGTTGGCTCTCTCTTCTGTTATATGTCTTTTGCTCAACACATACTTGCTTTAGCCTCTCCTGCACCGTCATTTATATATAGATTTTCACTCATCCCTCAGTACATTCTTCATTTGTATAGCTGTCTGCTGAGTGCTGACATGGAGAGATTATCCGTATACCTTTAGTACTGATGCAAAGTCATGCTACATTGCTAACTCGTATTTACTGATTAGAAAAAACTACCACGCCAAGCAGTACATAATTTTCAAGTTTACTTTATCTACTAGCCTACTGATATCCTGGATGGCATTCAAGTGAAGTTTGCGTGTACCATAGCTGCCTCTCCTGGAGTTATAGGCCATGTGTCAATTCTGAATGTGATCCTTGATGTTTTCAGGATGATGGCTTCAGCTTCATGGAGGAAGAGGAAAACACATTTCTAAATCTTGAGCAATTCCGGCAAGCCAATTTACTCTAGGCAGTAAGATAATTCATGCAAGAGGATAAAGTTTACCAGGCATGATGCTCAACCATCACAAGTTATCCGGATTCTCTGCTACACTGCAAACAATTGTTTCCTTTGTCGAGAACAGGTATGCATTTCTGTTTTTGCAGGTTGCAATACTTTAGATATTTCCGGTTTGACCTTTTCATGTGGGCTGTGCGGAAATTTTCATCTCGGTGATCCTTTTTGTTTTCATCCATTGCTGACCATGTCAAATTTGTGAGAGCCGGAAAGAATCGGGTCAGATGCCCTTCCTTGTCTGAAATGTACCCTCTACTTGTAGTCTAATTTGAGAAGGAGAACCCATGCTTTCTCTTCCACTGAGACCTCAATAATTGGACAGCAGCCAACCTGGACATTTCATTTGCAAACCTTTCTATGTACTAACTACAATATACTAAGTTGGTTTTTACATTATCCTTCCAGATAGTTTTCCTTGTCAAATGTCAGATTTATTTAGTTTGTATAAGCTGGGATTGAGGAGCTAACTAGAGCTCATGTTTGGCCAGTGCTTCCACTATTGCATTCATCTTAACACATTTATCTTTATGTAATCTCTTACTGCATGTGGTGATACAGAGTACTTTGTCCATTCTTATTTTGATTACTTTGTCTGCAGATGTTGTTTAATTTGACAAAGTCGGTCAACATGTCACTACTAGGGAAATGGTCATTAGTGGCGCACCAAAATAGGGATTCTGTGGCGCATCCAGAAAATGGTGGGATGCGCCACAGAAACCTCGCCACTAAAATATATTTCTGTGGCGCATCCAGCCGGTGCGCCACAGAAATACCAAGATTCTGTGGCGCACCAGCAATAGTGCGCCACTGAAATATATCTGTGGCGCATCGGCACTCCATGCGCCACAGAATTGCATGCGTCACAGAAAATTAGAAAGATGCGCCACAGAACAATTTAAATGTATTTTCGATTTTCTCCTGCCTGCTGTACAAGTACGGGTATATTACAGAAAATACAGGTATATCACATTACAGGAAATACAGGTATATTACAGAAAACAGGAAATACAGGTATATCACATTACTTAGAACCCGAGATACATGATTTTTACACAAGTCATGATACAAAAGTTCATCGTTTCACACATTAATTACAAGTGCCGAATTTAGGGGTACAAAAGTTCATCTCATGTCACATAAGTCATAGTACAAATAAAGTGATCCAGCAAGCGACCCCAGCAGCGACTCAAGAAGAAGAGACTCCAGCTGCTCCTCCGGCAGAGACCCTTGACAATTGGGCTGAGGCTGCTTCAGCGTCGGACGCAGGAACCTCCGATGATAAGTGGGGCCTAGTGATCCCTTAATGTCTAAGCAATCACTAGGGCCCACTTATCACGGCGGTTCCTGCACCCGACGCTGAAGCAGCCTCCGCCCACTCGCCAAGGGTCTCTGCTGGAGGAGCCGCTGGAGTCTCTTCTTCTTGAGTCGCTACTGGGGTCTCTTGCTGGGTCACTTTAATTGTACTATGACTTATTTGCTGGGTCGCTAATGGAGAACACGTCTAGCTCCACTGGTAGATTGGATTGAGCCTTCTTCTTGATCGGCTCCGGGAACGGTTTAAAGCGGTCTTTCGTCAGCCACATCCTCATGTCATTTTGCTTGTCTAGGCGTTCTTCAATCTCCCACTTAGACATCCCTGCAGATGGATTTGGATATATATTTGGTTAATAATATATCGAGTGGATTGGGATATATATTTGGCTGGAGATGGACAAATTACCTCTGGCGTTGTGTAAGGACCCCCCTTCTGTCATGACATCTTCCACGATGATTTGCGATAACTGCATCTGGATGCGATGGAAGTCTTCTCTAAGATCAGCGTCGGTGATTTCCCCACTAAGTTTGGTCCATTCTTGGAGACTAGATGGCCACCTCGTTTTCTCTGCATCCCGGACAAACCCTTTAATGTGATGGAGGACGTAGAAGGCATCCTTCACGCTGCCAGTCGCATGCTTGATGCAATGGAACCCGGTCCCATGGCAGAAAATGTGTTTCTTCTCCTTCGTGAAACGTTCCTTTTCTTCATGGAAGTGGCCTCCCTTTTGGGCATAGCCCTCGAGAGCCTCATCGAGAACACCCTTTATTCTGGTGTAGTCTTTAAGACTCCCCGAGTCGATATAAGTGGCAACGGACCACCTCGGGTTTAGGATGATGAGTACGCAGTACTCGTCACTGCTCAACACAATTGAAACGGAATGTTGGAAATGATCAACAACGGAAGAAATTTATAAGAAAGCATAAGATACGACGACGGCGACCGGATGTGTACTTACTCGGAAAAGAAAGGCAGAAGAAGGCTGTTCTTATCCTGGTTGTTCAGCATGATTCTCTGGAGGAACTCCGTGGCCATGGCCCCTGTCGTTGATCCTTCCACCAGCTGGCTGTCACGCATGTAGTAGGGATCCACTACCTTGACGTACGGGGTATTATCTCTCCTGATCCTCATCGCCTGGTTGAGCGCATATAGGCGGACCAAGTTATAGTCCAACCGTCTATAGTGAAACAGCTTGAAGACGTCCTCGTACGATATGAAGAACAGATCCGCGGGGGCTTCATGGACGAAGTCGGCCAAGTACTTTGGCACCTTGACAGTGAACACCGGGTAATTTGGATCCTCTTCTTTAAGAAGGTTGCCCTCTAGCGTCAAGATAGCATTTTGCAAATAGAGCATGCATCCGTCTGCAAGGCGGATCAGCTCCCGAGACAGGATCGGTTGACCAGCTTCATGAACTCGGGTCAAGCCATCCGCACGGGGTGATACCATGTCTTCATACCCCCGGATAGTCGTCTTAGGAGCTGGCTTACTTCTCTTCCTGTGCTTCTTCTTCTTTACCTCTGGGGATGCTGGGGGTGCATCTTCTATAGCCACATTGATTGAGTACTTGTTGGAGCCGAAGCTGATCATTGGGGGAGGCCCTTTTTTCCCTCCCTCAATCCAAACCCTGACACCCTCACAGACGGTAGGAAAGAGCGACGTGAACGTCTTTGTCACTGCCTGTGCGATGACCGTCTGAATCATACTATTTTCCTCTATCGGTTCCTCGCCTCCTGTTCGTGAACCCCCAGCCTCGTTATTGTCAGCCATGTTCGCACCTATAAGAAAAAAAACGTCGAAGTTAGTACGCCAAATATAAGAAAAAAATCACTTAATTAAGTACTAAGATACCCCGGCCCATGCATTAGTCGGAATACCCCATATGTCCTATTTTTAGCAAAGTCATGCTAAAATTCACGAAAAATTTCGGCATGACCTTTGCTAAAAAAGGGACATATGGAGTACCCGAATTTGCCGGAACGGAAGTTAATCGACGTTCCGGCAATCTCAAGGGCCTCACGGGTACCTGCACAAGCATTTCACAAATAATGGCCGGCATCGCTGGCCGGCAACAGCATCACATCAACAACATCCACATTTCACAAATAATGTTTGCCGGCATAGCTGGCCGGCCAACAGCATCACAAACAACCACGACACGATGGTCGTGGTATCACATAACACATGGTCACCGGAGCTCACCAAATCGATTCCACGGGTGTCTTCTTGCCTAGCACACACAAGCACCTATGCACCCTGAACAACCAAAAAAATGGATCATCAGTGGACAGCAAACACATCACACAAGAACAACTACACACTACAGAGGAGAAAAATGGAATAAATTAACTCCAAAAGTTGGCATTTACATAATCCTGCATGTGAGAAAGATAACTTCACTTGTGCTATATTCCTTGACAACCATATGCAGCAAGCATTAACACAAACAAGAATGCATCTTTTCATGTACTAACACTTCACAAAATCACTTCTTCCAGTTTCTTACAAACAAGCATTAACACAACGCAACAACACTTAGCATTAGCAATGACACTAGCACTAGCACTATGTCCTTGACAACCATATGCAGCAAGCAACAACACAAAGCAACCCATATGTCCTCAACTAGTGTGCTTGCTTGCAGCAAGCAATTACTAGCACTAGCACTAGCACTAGCAATGACACTTAGGAAAATTACTAGCACTAGCAACAACACTTAGGAAAATTTTGTAATTTTTTTGGTCTCTAGCAATGACACTAGTGCAATTACTAGCACTAGCAACAACACTAGCAACAACACTTAGCAAAAACACTTAGCACTAGCAACTGAAACCTAGAAAATTTGGTTGCACATTTCATCAAGCACCTAGTGTGCAACCATGGCAGGAGAGGGAGGGGAGGGAGAGAGGGGCAGTACCTCAGCGAGGATGGCGAGTTGAGGTCGTCGGTGGCTCGTGCCTGGCCCAGGGCGGCTCGACGGCGAGGGGAGGGGAGGTGACGGCGGTGTTGTGGAGGGGAGGGAAGGGGAGGGGTAGGGGCTGGCCGGGGCGCGGCTCGGGCGGGGGTAGCCGGGGCGCAGGGGGATCGAGGTCGCCGGCGACGGGGAGTTGCGGCGGCGTCGAGGGCGACGGGGAGTTGCGCGCGAATTCAAGCACTTAGCGAAATTTGGAACTTAGGAGATGCACGCAGATATCGAAGAATGCGGGCAGGAAGTAAATCTCGAGCTCGCATAATATCACCACGATTTCTTCCTGTAGCCTGTGGAGCTGCCTCACGCTGATCGACTTCCTGTTGATGACGTCGATAAAGTTGCAAAGGCCAAGCAGCGTATCACGGACATGCTCGTCCATTAGCCCTCGGATCGCAACGGGGAGTATCTGCGTCATCAGCACGTGACAGTCGTGAGACTTCATCCCGCTGAACCTCTTCTTCGTTGCGTCCAGATATCTGCTTATCTTCCCCGTGTAACCGTGAGGAAATTTGACTCCTAGGAGGCACCTAAAAAACTTCTCGAGCTCCTCCGGACTCATAGTGAAGCAGGCAGCGGGAAGCACCACCGCGTTCTTCTTTACCCTTTTGCGGTGACCTTGAGTCCCTTCCGTCTGATCATCATCATCGTCGTCGTCATCACTATTGGGTGTCTGAAGATCTTTCCTTATGCCAAGCCATTTCAGATCGTATCTTGCTTTCGTCCCATCCTTGGTCCTATCGGACATGTTGCAAAGAGTGCCAAGCAGACTCTCGGTAACGTTCTTGGTAATGTGCATTACATCGAGGCTATGGGGCGTGTGGAGTACCTTCCAGTACTCCAAGTCGTGGAAAACAGACCTCGCTTTCCATACACCCAGCAGGGGGTCTACCCTCGGTCGCTTCTTTCCCGGCGCAGGGCACTCCTCCCAATTTTTCAAAAGCTCGTCGATTTCTTCGCCGCTCCTCGGGCACGGGGCTCTTTCGAGCTCGTCTTTACCATTGAACAAATCACCGCGTTTCCTCCACGGGTGATCTATGCGAAGCCACCTTCGAGCCCCTGGGAATACGGTTTTCGAAGACCCAGGATCCCTTGGTAGCTGGAGATGCGGGGTCTCATCCATGCACCTGACACATGCGCAGAATCCATGGCCTACCTGGGCCGATACATATGAGCAACCAGGATAGTCCTGCACCGTCGTGAGCAACGCGGCTCTCATATCGAAATAATCTCCAGTGTAGGCGTCCCACGTACAGACTGGCGTCTCCCACAACCTGGCTAACTCCTCTTTCAACAGCGCGAGATACAGATGTATGTCGGTACCTGGTTGTTTCGGCCCCTGAATGAGAATACTCATGTGTATGTACCTTTGCTTCGTGCACAGCCACGGGGGAAGGTTGTAAGGCCATACAAACACGGGCCAGGTGCTATGCGTGCTACTCTGGTTGCCGAACGGATTGAGTCCATCGGTGCTCATACCCAGCCTGACGTTCCTTGCGTCGCGCCCAAAATCTTCGAAGGCCATGTCCAATGCTTCCCACTGGCAAGCGTCTGAAGGGTGTGTCAGGATCATGCGCTTCTCCGGATCTTCTTCGGGCTTCTTCCTTTTTGCGTGCCATTGCATGAGCTTTGCTTCCTTAGGGTTCACGAAATACCGCTGCAGACGGGGAATGAGAGGAAAGTACCATACCACTTTTCGAGGAACATTCTTGTTCCCACTCTTGTACCGTCCCTGGCCGCACACCGGACTTGTGGTTCTGTCCTTGTACACGCCCCGATAAATTGCGCAATCATTGATGCAGGCATGGTATCTCTCGTACGGTAGGTCAAGAGGGCACACGACTTTCTTGGCCTCGTCGATACTGCTTGGCAATGTGTTCCCCTCTGGAAGACGATCGTACCAGAATTTCAGGTGCCTACTGAAGCTGACGTCGGTCCATCTGTTTTCCTCCTTCATCTGTAGAGCATCAAGCGTTACATGCAAGCGCGTATCCTGGGGCCGGCAATCACGATACAACGGAGTCATCACGTCTTTCTTCATTTGCTCTAGCTTCGCTTTCTCTCTGGCTGAACCTCTGGCGTCGCTCGTCTCCTTGAGTAGGAGTTCTTAAAGATGAGTGTCCTGCAAGGCCGAAGTTAGCGAGGTCTGCGTATCCGCGTCTTCTCCAGCACCATCTACTCCTTCATCATGACCATGTCCGCCGGCATCTCCTTCGTCATGATGATCTTGTCCGCCGGCATCTCCTTCGTCATGATAACCATGTCCGGGAGACTCTTCGTCTTCTCGCCCGCCCTCATTTTCATGCGCACCATTTGCTGTCGGCGCCTTGTTGAAGCCTATCCAGAAACCGCGCCTGAGCAGGTGTTCCTCCAATTGTCCGGAATCAGGGTCGATCCAGCTCACGAGTTTGCATGTTCGACACGGACATCTTATCTGGTGCCTATTGCACCGAATCATGTCCGCCTTTGCTTCTTCCTTGTATCTACCGATTTGACTGGAGCTCATCTTGATGACCATGGTTGCTATATATAGATAAAGCAGAAATAAGAAACGAGAGTATGTTAAGTAAAACCGCAACATGCACACGCGCACACACACACACACATATGTCCCTTTTTTCAGCAAAGGTCGTGCCGAAATTTTTAAAAATTTCGGCATGACCTTTGCTAAAAAAGGGACATATGGAGTACCCGAATTCGCCGGAACGGAAGTTAATCGACGTTCCGGCAATCTCAAGGGCCTCTCAGGGTACCTGCAAGCATTTCACAAAAATATCCACATCTCCACGACACGATGGTCGGAGCACAACAAACAAACGTCTCGCCATCGTGCAAACCGCCCCTTCATATGCATGTTTTGTGCCGGCCACACAAAACATGCATATGCATGTCCATCCAACTATACTCACCTGGTAGATTTGTCACCGAGACGTGACCACGATCGATGAGAGAGAGTGTGCGGTGTTGGAGAGAAAAAGAGATGTATTTGGGAGAGGAGGAGAGTATATATGGAGCCTCCCCCGGCCCCCTCACCAATTACCTATCAAATAAATTAGGTTTAACTACAAAGAATGGAGAAAAGTATGAGCAAAATGGGGTGGGAGGGAGGAGGAACACGAGCTGCTCTAGGTGGGAGGAGAGGGGAAGAAGAAGACAATGGGGGTGGTGAGTGGGGGCTGCCCTTTTTGTAATTCTGGAAAGACATTTTGTGGCGCATGGAACTCCATGCGCCACAGAATGCGCCACAGAAATATGGATTTCTGTGGCGCATGTGACTCCATGCGCCACAGAAACACCTCCCCCCAATCATTGGTGCCGGGCCCACACAATATTCTGTGGCGCATACGTCCAGATGCGCCACTGAAATGCAACTTTTTGTGGCGCATCAAACTTCATGCGCCACAGAAAAGGTGTGGTAGGATGCCATCCAGCCGTTGGTGGTGGGGCCCACATCTTTTCTGTGGCGCATGGGCTCCAGTGCGCCACAGAAAGTGCCAATTTAGTGGCGCACGGGGCAGGAATGCGCCACAAAAACCCTAAATTTTCTGTGGCGCATCGCCAAACATGCGCCACAGAATATTATCAGTGGCGCACGACAGATTAGGTGCGCCACAAAAACACCTTCCACCTATAGCTAGTTTCCTAGTAGTTGTGTGGTTGAAGAAGAATCCCAAATTCGATATGGCACCACTTCTAGGTGGCACATATGAAGTTTTCTTATACGTGCATTCAGCTGGTCAGTATGTTTCCAGTTTTGTTTCCATCATACTGATGTTAGGCCATATAAAATGTAGACTTTAGTGTTTAACTGATACCTTATTAAATTGTTCTACAGGACTTCCTCGCTCCCACCTATCTCCGGTTTGTTATGATTTTCATTCTTAATTGCCTTGCTTAATCGCATTCCAGAGCTTTGTCAAGGAAAAGGATCTTACCAGTGTGCGTGTTCATTCATTAGAGAATGGTAAGTCGGAAGCTCCTTCAGTGTCTTGTTCTGATTTATAGTTTACTGTCATGTGTGTTACCAAGTTGGGAATTCCAATGGAGGCAGGTTATTAGTTCTTGTATTATGTTCTCTATGAGTATAAACCATGTTCTGTCCAATATGAAATTCCTTCAAGAGCTATGCATTCCTGTATAGTACAGTCATTGATACCTGTCTCCAAAAGCATTAGAAGGTTGATAGTTTGTTTATTCATGTCAGGCTGTTAGGTGAATAACTTTGAGCAAGAGACTTGTCTGATGTGTAGTATTGTATTTATATATTAATATCAGCTCCGGTAGCCATGGTAACTTGCAAATTCAACATAAGTGCTGTAATGTATAGTGAGGGAGGAGAAAGATCACATACACACACAGTTGCCCATACTGTAGACATGCGCTAGCTGTTTCTGTTCCTCATTTTTTTGTTCTTCTGAAGGTGCAGTGCTCTGCTTAATACCCCTGACATGCATGGATTAATATGTTTGTCTCTTTCTGTCACGACCAGGCTTGTAAATACTTTCATACTTGCAAATGGCCTTCAGACTTGGGAAGTGACGACGAGGCTCTAGCTCTTTACTTTGACCGGTTGAATGACAAATACAATGATGATATTGAAGAAATAAAAGCTAACAAAAAACAACTAACATTTTCACACTACATACCAAGGTGAGTGCTCACAGCCTGGCACCTCCTATTTACGGTGTGCAACTTTAAAAAATTTCAGTAATATTGTTGATACTTAATATTCAACGTGTACAATTTACGATCATTTTTTTCCTAGAGTTTTCTGTCAAATTTCCGTTGGTATTTACTGCTATGGTCGTAACCAAGGACTAGCTTGATGTGTAACATGTTTCTGTCAATTTGTGAGTGTTTTCTTTAACTTCAGCTTTAATGAGTCATGGGAATGTAGTAAAGTTTGGCCACAAACCAGCCCGGGTTGAAAATGTTGCAGCGGAAAAAGTTCACTGTAAGAATGATGATGCGCTATCAGAAAACTTGGAGTCTTTGGCTTCTTCTCACATTTTTATTAGAGGTAATGGAAATCTACAGTAACATATGTCTGGGGCTTAGAACTTCTTTGCATTACTTGAATTTTTGGATTTTGCTCCTTTTGATAACAGAAGAAACTTACTTAAATTATCCTATAGACATATGATTTAGAACCTCGCTGCATGCTATAAAATTCTTCTGCGGTGCCATACTACACTAATACCTATTCACCTAAGCATTGGTCTCTAACTTGTGTATTAGTATTGCAGTTGCAGCAAATGAGATAACACCCAACAGAGTATCGATCTATCAAGATCTCAAGACTACTCATTTGCAGTTTGTTCTGCCCAATGTATCATCCATGAATATGTATGCGCATATACTTGTGGATGCCTTGACCTGAGATGTTTTATTATTTGATCTGCTAATGAAAACATATAAATAATGTAATGTGTATGCTTATAGAAAACAAAATAGTTCCCATGAGATTCAGGAAATTTGAACTATTACAGACACATATTTTAAGATGTTGTATTTGTCAGATTTGAACAGAGTACACAAGTCATTGTAATTCGATTCATGTTTTAACACTCATGCTTATAGAAAATTAATGATCTCACTAGCAACGCACTGGACAATATCATCCAGGCTTACGATGTCACCTCCGATCATCCTAATTTTTCATGAATTATTCTTTGGTAGAAATGCAAAAAAAGGAAATCAATATGTTTTCTTTTTATAGAATGTAGACAACGCATAGACAAGGTCTGACACGATGATGCTTTAGTGGAACGAAAAATCACCAGGTCTTACACATTTAAACGAGGTGCGTGTAGAGTATTGTTGTCTTTTTTTCTATTCATTTTATGTATGGCCATATTTAAAATTTTATCCTAATATATGTTTTGCTATTGTAGATCATAGAAATGACAGAAATATACATTATTGACGTTCCAAATAAACCACCAAATAAAAGCCCTAACGGGATGTTGGAACATAACGAGAAAAAAAATAGCCTGGCAACCCATGGGCATTCAACTATTTGTTTAATATATTTGCCTCTCTTAACTAGGATGAGTGAACAAATTGCTAAGATATTTCACAAAAGGAAATGGAAGGAAAATAGAGCCTCCTTTGGGGCATTTGGACCTTGCAAAAATATATTGTAAAATTGGTATATATCACAATTCAGAGGCGGGAGTGGAAATCATCACAATTATTTTAGCGAGAATTAGATGAGGATTGTTGCAATCTAAGTTATGTGCTATGGAAATGAGTATAATAATATCCAAAGTTGGAGAAAACATCGGCGCACAACAGTGAGTGACATGTTGTTGGAGTGTGGTGACTATGAAGTACAATGGTGATGTTTTTTTGAGTGCGGTAACTACGAAGTACAATGGTGGCTATGTTGAATTGAGGTGATTACCAAGAACAAGTGCGGCACAATAGTGAAAAAGGTTGAAGTAAATGGGCTGACGGAAAGAACGAGCGATGAAAGATGCAACCTTTTCGCGCCTTTGCGTCTATCCATTGCGTATATTTATACATGCGAAGAAAACACTTCAGACTCGTTGCAACGCACGGGCATTGAACTAGTAGATAGATAGATCGCTATATATGTACGTACGTCCGCGGCGCTACGCTCACCCCAACCAAACGGCACCACCACCACCCACGAGGCGAGAACGATGCAGATCTTTGTGAAGACCATCACCGGACAGACTCTCACGCTCGAGGTCGAGAGCAGCGACACGATCCACAGCGTCAAGGCCAAGATCCAGCACAAGCAAGGAATCGTCTCGGACGACCCGCATCAGGTGCCATCTCTTCTCTTCGCCGGGAAGCAGCTAGACGACGAGGAGGACGGCCGGACGCTGGCCGACTACGGCGTAGGCAAGGAGTCAACGCTGCAGCTCGCACTCGGGCTCCGCGGCGGAAGCAGGCGGTGGCGGAGCTGGTACCCCCTCATCGACCCCAACCTCCTAGCGCTTGCGCTCAGCTACAACGAGAACAGGATGATCTGCCGCAGGTACGCACGTGTATATATATACATACACGGCAATAGTATATATACATGCTCGATTGTTTCATCTCCGTCCTCACGTATGTAATTTTCTCTCTTCGGATTCTTACAAGGTTTTGTTGCCAATAAGTCAATAATAACGTTGTACTCCTACCTCATAAATTTCTTTTTCTTCAGCTGAGGCCGAAGAAACGTTTCGATGGTAAAGAAACTTTACAAGGACAATAGTGTCATCCACCACGAAGCCACCATAAGGACCGGTTATATATGCTTCCCTTTGAACCAGCACCAGTGATCAACATCTCTTCCTTGGCATGCGTATATTCTAGAAGCATCTCGCGTGCTTCGCCTCATAATGCTGATGTATACAGTTGTACTTTTTTTCTAATATCTAGCATTTCGCAGACATTGTCAAAATGAATTGTTGAAGTTTATTCAACTCAATATGACTTTACAAATTCTGATGCATTCCCTATTTGTCACGTAAGTTCTTTCCAGCAAGTAGAACGGTTAAAGCATCATATATCCATTGACTAGTTGAAGCATTCAAACGGGTCCATGGGTAAATATTGTAAAATGGGTAAAAATTGGACAAGATTTGTTGAATATTGAACGCACCTTCAACATGTCCAAACATTTTTTCAGACCCTCTGGATTTTTGGCAAGTATCGGCACAGTGTTCCCTGTTTGGCATCACTACCGAGCTGTGAACATAAGCAACTTGGAGAGGTTGCATTAGTCAGTTTTTAATATGATCCGGCTCTAAAAATTTATAGTTAGAGCCGGTTGATTATAACCCGTCTCTACAAGTGTTGAGCCGGCAGGCAATCGTTTCATTTTTAAGATACGGCCAGGAAATACAGTCGTCTCAGGGTTCATCATGGTAGGTTTCTTTTAATGGCCGGCTCCACTGGTAATATGTTTGGAGACATGCTACAATAAGAACCAAGCAAAATATTATTAGAGTCAGATTTCAAATTGGGGTCATCTGAGGGCATTCTTTATAGTCGGATTTAATTATTTTTGTGTAAACCAGCTCTAGATTCCATCTTGGATATATAATCAAGTTTGTACTGGTGTAGTTAGGCCAATGAATGCCGGCTGCCATGTTGTTGTGCCATACATGAGGGCTACCTCCTGGCTGAGCATGCCGCGCTCGCCTCCTTCATGATTGTTGTGTGTGTATACCTCAATGTCGTGCTCATCCTTCACGGTAATGTCCGGCTTTGATTCATGCCAGGAAAACGGCCATTATTCTGATGTACAAAGTCCCTTTCCCTCCACCTTGGTTCTTTAATACAAAAATAATAATCACATGGGAATTTCTCAAAAACCTACCGAGCAAAAGAGGTTTTTTTTTAAAACGGAAAGCACTGCATTTCGTTCATAATAGAAGAAGAGTAGCTCGGTTGATAAGGGAAGCCAAACTTGAAAAGAGCAAACACGGATTTGCACGACATGGCCAACACTGAGGAAAACTTCAACTTCCATCTTCATTTGACGAAGAAAGGCCGAGGCGCTAGGAGGTTACCGTCTGGTTGTCACCCGACAACGCCCCTCAAAAAGAGGGAGGGGTGTCAATTGGGAACGAGGGGGTCCAGGTTGGACAGTAGACTCGCTGACCCAGCTTCAGGAAGAGCATGAGGCAGGACCAAAACTGATTTGATATCATCACCAAAACATCGCCCGAGATCATAAAAAGGAAGGCTTCATTGACTCCATGTATTTCGAGTTGCGCGGTATGAATATCCAATCAGAAAAGTAGGCAGTTGATGCCGCCACCAGGAATAAGGCAAGATTTAAAAAAAAATCCTTTGAATTAAGTCGCTACGGCAGAGTCTCGGTGGGATTTCAGATGTGTACGTCATAAATCGTGGCTGCGTGCACTTTCTGAAAAACGCAGGGAGGCGTGACAAGAAGAAAAAAAAAGATGAGTTGATCGATTAAGTGGGCCAAGTTGTTTCGGCCCAACGAGAAGTAAATCTTCAAACTGAATACTACTCGTACTTGGTTTCGTAGCGCCGGCGTTTCCGTTTCCTCTGATGGATCGTTATAGATGCAATACGTCCGCGGAGTTGCTCACCCCAGCCACTCGCCACGACCGCCACCCACGACGACGACGACAATGCAGATCTTCGTGAAGACCGTGACCGGACAGACTCTCACGCTCGAGGTCGAGAACAGCGACACGGTCGGCAGTGTCAGGACCCAGATCCAGGGCAAGCAAGGAATCATCCTCGGCACCTCCGATCAGCCGCCGTCTCTCGTCTTCGCCGGGAAGCAGCTAGACGACGAGGACGACGGCCGAACGCTGGCCGACTATGGCATCGGCAAGGAGTCGACGCTGCACCTCGCGCTCGGCCTCCGAGGCGGCGGTCGGGGCTGGTACCCATGTTGGATCGACCCCAGCCTCAGAGCGCTCGCGCTCAGTCACAACGAGAACAAGATGATCTGCCGCAAGTATGTGCGCCTGTACGCTCCGTTTTTTCCACATCTCGATAGGTCTTACAATATGTTAGCTGATTTTCCAACCATTGATTCACATGTATAGGTGCTACGCACGCCTTCCTCTCAGGTCTACCAACTGCCGCAAGAAAAAGTGCGGCCACAGCAGCGACGTACGTAAATTTTTCTCTCTTCAAAATAGTAGAGGTTTTATTGCTGCAAGGATTCAAATTTGGTTGCAATTTAGTGAACTGCTGATCTTAGATATGGTAATTTTTGCTCACGTTTTCTTGACTTGGATTGCATCTGTGCTATATGTTTCGGTGTATGGAACGTCGTGATGAAATTTCTTTTTCTTTCAGCTGAGGAAGAAGAAAACATACCGATGATGGTGAAGCAATGGCAACAATGACATCCATGCTACCTACCACGAAGACATCGTAAAATGACGGCGGATAGATATAACTTTTCATATGCTTCCTCTCACGCATCTCTTGCTTGGCATAAATATATGCTAGAAGCACCCCACGCATTTTGCCACGCCATCTCATAATGTCCGCATATGATTGTATTTTTTTTTTTTGTAATATCTCCTACTCGGTTGCAGTTTTATATTAAGTTACTTATAAACTTCAGATATCTTACCAAAAAATGTTTGGTCATTTCATCTAGCAAGTTTGCTTAAAATTCTAATGTTGTTGTAGAATTTCTGAGATAACATTTATTCCCTTGGAGAACATAAATAAATTAAACTACCCTTTGTTATGGAAAAATATATTGATACGTAATGCACTATAACCTCTATCCCCCACAAAGATAGATATAAGAAAACGAGAATCTTGTATTATTTCGGCCCATCAACAGAAACTGGCCTACTATTTGTGTTGATTTGGCCTACTCTATCTGAACCGGCCCATGCTTAGTTTTCCTGCATGCTCTGCCACTGATCAAGGTAGAACTCAATGACCTATTCGGCTACATAGCCCTCGACAATGCTCTCTGGACATGCTCAATTCCTAACATAGTGCTTATAAATTCCCATTAAGCGTTCAAACGGGTGCATGGGTAATAATTGTAAAAAATGGGTAAAAATTAGACAAGATTTGTTGAATGTTGAACGCACCTTCAAACTGTCCGGACATTTTTTCCAGACCCTCTGGATTTTTGGGAAGTGTCGGCACAGTGTTCCCCGTTTGCCATCACTACCGAGCCGGAAGACAGTACCGTGAATATAAGCAACTCTAGGAGGACGCATTACTCAGTTTTTAATACAATCCAGCTCTAAAAGTTTATAGTTAGAGCCGTTTGATCGTTTAGGCGGTTCGTTTTAATGGCCGGCTCCACTGGTAACATGATTTGAGACTGGCTAGAATAAGAACCGGCATAAATATATATTATTAGAGTCAGATTTCAAATTGGGGTCGTCAGATGGCATTCTTTATAGTCGTATTTACTTGTTTTTGTGCAAACCAGCTCTAGATTCCTTCTTGGATATATAATCAAGTTTGTACTGGAGTAGTTAGGCCAATGACTGCCGGCTGCCATGTTGTTGTGCCATACATGAGGGCTACCTCCTGATGGAGCATTCCGCGCTCGCCTCCTTCCATGCCTCCTCCATGATTCTTTTTTTTGATAAAGTCCGCAGTT
>QRDG01000226.1:237909-525401 GCA_012064385.1 Puccinellia tenuiflora
ATAACAGTCCGACTTATTGATGGTGGTTGACATGGACAAACAAACCATAGAAATAACTACATTTTAGTCATGCAAATGACTATTTATGAACAACTAGTAATTTTTTACAAACTCGATATGACCGTGAAATACTGTCACACAATTGCATTAATAAATATTTTCTTCAACTCCCTCTGTTCCGCAACAAGTTTCGTGGTTTTAGTTCACAACTTGAACTAAAACCCCACTTATTTATCTTCTATGTCATGCACAATAATAATTTGATTACTAAAGCATTACGAATAAGATCATTAAATGATTACGCAACCACACCTCTATGAGCTCTAACAAATGATGATTCCTGAACTCATCGATTGTCGCTGCAATCTCGGACATTGGAATTTTTCCTGCAACAATACGGTACATGAAAAAAGTGGTGCCTATGCATCAGATTCAAATACTTTTCTGAATGAGATCAAACAAAACATAATAACATTGGATCTTACCTAGGCAAGAACTGCAGCAGCCAATAGAAGACTTGATTCTAGGGCAACTCCAACGCGCCGACGCATTAATTGTCCAGAGTTGTCTGTTTCTGTCTGCGTGGACAAAAACCACGACCCAACGTGACGGATCCATTTCAGTTTTTTTCAAACCAATGTCCGTTTTTCTGTCCGCACGGACCCATTTCCGACCCAAATTTAACCTGGGTTTGGGTAAAGCCTACCCTTCTCAAATCTAACCATGCAGGGGAACTACCCGCATGACAATCGGCAACCAGGACAATCGAAAAAGTGCGTGCTCAAACCAGCGTGCGATGTCATGAAGTGGCATCTCTTCTCTAAAGATCAGGACGAGTATTGGGAAGATGGTGTCATCTTTATATGTCGTTCAAAACCCATCGTGAAGACAAAGACGTAACCAAAATTATTCTATTTTTTGCTGATCTTTCTTACTTATATGACCTGCTATGTCCCAATGTATATATACTATATGTACTGATGGTTTCTAAAATATTCAATGAATTATTTGATTGCAATGTGCCACTGTTAATAGGAATGAAATGTTTAATGAATTATGTGATTGTGATGTGTTACTGTGATCTGGATGAAATAATGTAATTATGAAAATGATCGCACACAGTTAAGTTTGGATAAAAGGGGCAGTTGGATGACATACACAGTTGATTCAGTTTGAAGAACCGTGTGCAAAAACCAAATAACATGCACGGCGAAATAAATAAAATATTCTGTACTAGTGTCAAGTGCACGTCCAACTGCTACCGGATCACTGAGAAGTGCCCGAAAATTCAATAGTGGAAACAACCCTAGATGATGATGATCAGTACAATCTTTGCACAATACTTAGCAGACCGCACATGGCATCGGCTCAGCTTCAAAATAAAAGGAAGACGCATGTAAGGAACAGAGCATTTAGATGGGATGTTTGCAATTCCAGGATGCAGACCATCGCAAATCTCCATCAGGCCTGCTTCCACCAAGAGACTGTTGGTGAGTACGAATTCCTGCCGTGGCTGCTCAAAAACGGAATCTGCGCCAATCAAAACGGAATCTACCAAAAAAAAAATTCCAAATATAAGTTGCATGCCGTGGCGATTACTTTTTCCTTCCCGTTGCCATTGCCTGCTCGGTTTCGTACCGATCGCGTTTCCGCTTCCTCGTCCGTGGCGTTACGCTTGGCCCACCCCACGGCACCAACACTACCCACGACGATGCAGATCTTCGTCAAGACCATCACCGGCGAGCACTAGTGGAAAAAGAGCCTTTTGTCCCGGGCTCAGAGGGCGTTTAGTCCCGGTTGCGCAACCGGGACTGCGTAATCGGGACTAAAGGCCCACCCATTTAGTCGACGAAAGGTTCCCCACGTGGCCGCTGCCGAGCGCCCGGGGTCGGAGACCCTTTAGTCCCGGTTGGTAACACCAACCGGGACGAAAGGTCTGCACGTGGCCGCTGCCGAGCGCCCGGGGTCGGAGACCCTTTAGTCCCGGTTGGTAACACCAACCGGGACTAAAGGTCTGCACGCTGGGTTTTAGGGTTTAGGTTTTCTTTTACTGTTTTTTGTTTCAATTTTTTTTCATTTATTGTTTTCCTTTTTTGGGTTAAGGTTTTGCATTCAATTCGACGGTACTACACATATATACAATAAAGAAGGAACCATTACACAACATCGTCATAAATATAAGATCAAAGTGTGACCTATTTCATCGTCCTCTTGCAGTCGAACCTATTACATATATAGTATCATATATATACAATATATCTTACGATCTCTACTAGTAGGGATAATATTCTGCGCCCTTAGATATGACATGATCTAAGAAGAATGCCGCCAACTCCTCTTGAATTGCTCGCAGGCGTTCCTTTTGGTAGGAGCCCGTCCCGCATCCGTTGGATCTAATTTAAAGAAAGGGGTCAATATTTATATATGAATGAATCTCAACACAATTGATGATAATAAAATAATATTATGAACGTACTCGAAGTTGTTCTAAGATTCTGCCCCTCTCACAGGTCGTCTCGCGAATGAACTCGTAGACGTAGAATCCACATAAATTATTCCCGGATCCCTGCCTCGGTCACTTTACGAGAATATAGTTCAATCAAAATAATAATCAATCGAAATGATAATATTATTCAAAGTAGAATCAAACAGATGCGCGGGTCTAGCTAGTACTACTTACATTTAGTTCTTTAAATTCAAGCTTCTCTTTCCACTCACCCCGAGCCCAACTGGTGAACCGTTTCCAAGCCCTGACAGGCAAAGAAAATGAATAAAGGACTTATTAATTACTAGATATTAGGAAATGAACGAAAGTTGTCTATATAGTGCCATAATGGTTAAAATTACCTCTGCAGCATTTCAGCCATGTCTTCCCACTTCTCAGTCTCACTACGTAGCGGGTCCATGACTAGTACTACTCCTTGGTCAGGAATAATGATTAGCAGAATATAGTGGAACCTGCGCATGCATAACTCATTAATTACACTTAACATCGAGTAAACGAATAGAATGTGTATAACAAAAGTAACACTCACCCGAAGTTGTAAGGAAATAGTATTTCTCTTTTGGTTTCCTGTCTCTTTAACGACTGCACCAATGCGTCCTCCATTTCATTGGGTTTATATTTTAGATTATATCCATGAACGACATCTGGGTCAACGAACCCAATGTCATATATTCGTCCTCGTTTGCATTCGAGAATCTTCAATCTGCATTATAGAGTGAGGATAATTATACATGCAATGAACGAGCTGAGCTAGAGACTTAATTACAGAAGAAATACTTACAGACAATAGGCACTGACGATAGATTTGTCGATGGCGTCTTGATTGAATAACTGAAATAATTCTTCAAATTCAATATGGATCTCGTCTTTTCCACGCAAGAAATGCTCATCTTTAATTCCCAAAATGAGATAGTTTGTCCCTTTCTTTGCTTCTTCCATGTACCACTGATGGAATCTTCGCATTTTGGTAGGAAGATTCCGGACCTCCTCCGGTCTGACAAGAGGCTCCCCGTGCTTGTATTTGTATTTGCACGGCTCAGCCATGGGATACTCTTTCATAGAGCCTAAGTATTCAACCAAAGACACCCCAAGATTATCGGCCGCTACTCGCATTATTTTTGTATATTCCGAATCAACCGGGATATCGGAAAACACGTTGAGCGGGGGGCACGATTGGTTTTTCTGTTCTCCGAGCTGGGCAACTTTTCTCCCGCTTGCACGCGGCCGCTCCTTCTGAGATGTACGTGACTTAATAATAGAGCGGTCGTAGTCTGGTAGTGTTTCCTCAGCCGTTGGTCACCTCAGGTTTTCCAATGTTCTCCTCACTTTTACCGGATCTAATTTCGGCTCAGGCGGGGGCCGTTTCGGTGCTAACTGGCGTGCCACGTCTTCCTTTACTGATAGCTCAAGTTCCTCTTGAGTCTTCTCGTAAGATAACTTGGCAGTAGCAGCCTTCGCTTTCTTCTTTGAGGATTTACTCCGAGCTGTAGCACTAGCCGCCGGAGCGGCGCCAGTGGTGCTCTTCCGCTTTAGCACCCGTGGTTGAGGCGGCGGAGATGGCTGTTTCTGTTGAGGCGGCGGAGATGGCTCTTTTTGCAGAGGCGGCGGAGATGGTTGTTTCTGCTGACGCGGCGGAGATGGCTGACGCGGTGGAGATGGCTGGCGCGGTGGAGATGGCTGGCGCGGCGGAGATGGATGGCGCGGAGGAGACGGCTGACGCGGTGGAGATGGCTGGCGCGGCGGAGATGGCTGACGCGGCGGAGATGGCGGAGGTGGTGGAGACGGTGGCCTTGGCTTCCAATTTGGAAGCACAATGTGTTCCTTCCGCCACATAATAGTAGTTTTTCTCTGCCATATTTATTATTCCTATTCTGTAACTCCAAATGAGCTGACATTTTTACTGTAATGGCAACTTTTCATCCTTTGTATGCCTGAATTTTTTCAGATTTTTTCGACAAGTTTAAGTAGGACAGAAAAATACGTTTTGCTGCTGCTGTTTTTCTGGACAGATTCTGTCCCATATTGTTTTATGCATAGTTTGAACTATTGAGTTGATCCAATTGAGTTTATGAGTAGGCATACAACATTATACATTCTCTGGTCATTCATATGAATTTTAATCCATGGATTATATGCAGCAAAGAAACTTGTTTATTTATCTCTACTAATATCACCCCACAGAAAAGAGATGGGAGAAATTGTGTTTTGAAGTTTTTTCACAGGGATTGGAGAATATGCACCATGAATTATCCAAGGATGGTGAAAACCATAAGCTTGGGGATGTGAACATCCCCACTGAACCAAAACACTCTCGGTTTGCACACGTCTAACTTCTGTTTTTCTATCATTGCACTTTATCGCATAAACTTGGAGCGTCTTTTAGTTTGATTTGCTTTGATTTTTATTTTGTGAGACCACTACACTATCTTTTATATATGAGAATGCTACTGGAAATTTGGGTTGAAATATCTTGCATGCTTTTATTGTATTGGGAAAAGGGATGTCTAAGTTGATTTTTAATGACACATATAGTTGCATGATTCATGAGCTTCTTTATGAGTAATAATTTACAAATGCTTATCATGAGCTATCTTTTATTCATGTTTTGATGCTGTATGTTACTTCACTTTGTTTGACATGAATTAGTTAGTTCTATGGACACTCATGCATGCATCTAAATGGTCATCTTTCTCCCTTTGCTAGCCCAAAAATTTCAACAAGTAAAAACTTGTTTCCAACACCTTTAGCCCAAGTTTTTCCAGTGAGTCCACCATATCTACCTATTAGCTTTATGCTATTCCAAGTATGTTTATCATGTTATTTGTGTTATCTATGCCTCTAAATGAAAATGATGATGTTGTTCATTGTAATGGCAAAAGTTGGTTAAAAAGCTCTCGCGAACTTGATGCACACTTTACTTTTATTGCATTCATAAAGATGAACCGTTGTGATTAATATTATGAAGATAGTGGCTTGATAAATGTTTAAGGTTGGGAGTTAGCCCATATGTGATGTCACATGCAAAGCTTTCAACATGTTTAATCATTTGTTTAGTTGATATCATGTACTTTTGTCTATGGATGCCTATCATGACGAAATAAATGTGGAAATAGAGTTAAGTTTAAATGAGTTTGTATAAATGGTTAGAGAGGAACCTGGGCCGCTAATCTAAGCCATGCATCATTCATGGTGGAAATTTACTTACATGCTATTTTGAACCCTCTGTGATACACCCTACAATAAAAAGCTATATCAAGTGGTAAATAAAGAGGGTGTTGAGATTGTTCAATATGTTTGTTTGTCTTGTTGTTTTGATATGGGCTTGATCCATATCATGGGACAAGAGGTACCCCAGTTGAGACTCTTGATGATACCGTTATTACTTACAATGATAGATAACTTAAACTTGCTTTGTTTCCCAAGTTGAGTAATCATGGTGTAGGCACTTGTATTCAAGGGGCATGAGACATCTAACCTTTACTTTATCAAGGCCACTACTCATATTTGCTTTCACATTCAACTTTAATCATTCAAGATGCTATGATAGGGGAATGAGAGCTTGACACCAAGTATTACCATTGCATTCAATAACTTAAGTAGAATAGTTTGGAGGATAGATGAAACTCATGCATGCTTTACCTCTGCTTATTTATATATCATTTCCAAAGTGTCCACTTTTTATATTCAGATTTTCTACACTCTATGGACCAAAGTATGCAAAAGTAAGAATGTCCATAGTACTATCTTTTATGTTGCACTTTGTGAACTATCGTTGATCATCTTTTCATTGAATACTTGATATCACTTTATAAACTGTTTGCATATTGCTACTTCTTTGAAATAATGAATCATTTGACTTTATGTAGCAGTAGCAATCATCTTTTATATCCATGTTGTGATTATATTGCAAAGTTCATGTTAGTTTTATCACTTTCATACTCGAGGACGAGCATGAGTTAAGCTTGGGGATGTTGATGCATCTAAAATGCATACATGAACTTTGCACTATAATAGTTATATTCCAATCATATTTGAATCATATAAGGGGTATATTACTGTTATTTAATGATTTTTGGTAATTTATGATGATTTCCTCTTTTTATGGAATTAATCCTGCGCAGGCATAAAACCCCTTTTTCTTTCTCTATTTGTTTCAGGACCTTAACGACGTCATAATGAGCTATAAATTTACGGGGGTCATTATTTTGGAAGGAGAAGATTTAGGAGCGAAAGAAGTCAACGAACGGAGGCCGGAGGACCAAAAGGGGGGGTCCCATGCGGCTATAGTACCAGGCCGCGTGGGCCCATCCCAATCGGCCCTCGTGGCCCCGTTTGCATCGATCTTTCGCCCAGAAGCATCCTCGTGACCTAAAAACGCCTATATAAAAGGTCCCCTGACGTTTTGCGACGGGAGAGCCGCCACACGAGAGAAACCAGAAAACAGAGATCAGGAGGCTGAAGATCGGAGGGGGAAAACTCCGGCGGAGCCCTGCCGGAGAGGTCGCCACCTTCTCCATCGACATCTCCACCGTCTCCATGATGAAGAGGGAGTAGTCCACCTATGGACTATGGGTTTGTGGCAGTAGCATATGTATCTCTCTCTCTCGAGTTTCATTAGTAGCACCGTATGAGCTGCCCTACATGAATACGGTCACCGTTGTATTACCATTGTGGTGGATCTTTCTATGAGTTAATATATGTTGAGATTGCAATGTTTGTTTCAGTTATGAAAGTAGATGCATATTATGTACCCCGTTCTTATATCCTTGTTATGATCAAGCATGTTTATGAGAGCGTGTGTGGGGGAACGTGTGCATTAGTTGGAGTAACGGGGGTGGTGAAGTGATAAGCTGACAACTTGAATATCATGATCCATTGGGTGTTTACCTTACTTTGTTGTCTCACTAGGGATAAACCAAAATACCATGTTGAAGGGTAGGAGGAGTGACATGCCTCTACCTAAGACTAGATCCATCATGTGTTTATTTTAACTTCATGTTATTGATCTTAAAGCTATACTCTGATGTTATCTTAATTACTAAGATGCATGATTTAGTTCACATCTTGGTGGAGTATAAGTGAGACTAATAATCAAAAGGTCTCTATGTTAGGACGTGATGCCCATATAATTAGTAACATGTCAATGAACTTGTTTGCAATCTCATATGTTAATCCTATGTCTACTTGTTTGCCACACTATATTAAAGAGAGAGTGCATGTGTGAAACCATGAACCCCGGTCCATTTTTAATCATAAGAAACACTTTTCCAACCACTTTTAAGCATCTTTTACATTCAGCCATTTTTAAATCAGAAAATACAAAAACACTTTTACTTCTTGCATTCACATATAAAAACCACAAAAATACCATCCATCATCATTGCTATCATCCTTGCATATTTATTTACCACCATAGCATTTTTACTTGCTGTTTTGCATTCATTATCATCTTAATATCATTCTCACACCTTGTGCTTGACAACCACTTGGTGAGGTTGAGGGCACAAAGCAATTTACTTGTTTGCAGGAAATCTAGAGAAGGCCAAGAAGATAAAACCCACTCTACTGATTCCCCGAGAGTTCGATATTAAACCCTCGAGTCACCCTCGTGGGGAAAAAGACTTCCACTACTACATACTCTGCACTTGGAGGCTCAACCTATCCCATATTTTCCTTTCAGGGTATCAAGAGTACTGCTGGCATAGTTGAGGAGAAGAACATTCTCATCAATTCCGTCATCAGCCTCCAACTTTGTTATCTTCTTATTTTAGCCGTTCACCCTGGAGTTGCTGGATATCGGGCGTCGCTATGCTGCGATGGAGGCTGCGGTGGAGCAGCAGAAGCAACAAGCCACTGCCCTGTAAGGTAGCTTTTTTGTTCTTCTTATGTACTTGTTTGTTTCCTTGGCATGCTGTACTTCAATTGGCTTGCTATGCAGAATCTTTCGCACAGGCTAAGCGCGAGCGAGACGACGCCATTCGGCGTTCCTCCGAGCTCGAGACGAAGCTTGTCTCCGCCGACGCTGATGCTCGCGCGTTGGCGGACGCAGCCGCTAGAGCTGCGGAGGAAGCCGCCAAGGTACGCGAGAAGGAGACGGCTCAGCGGCTTGGAGCTGTAGCCAACTCTTTGTCAGGTAAGTACCTCCTACCCAGAAATTATCTGGAAAGCTTTTCTTCCTTGCGTTTTGCTGAGTTGTTTTTTGTTGCCCGTAATCTCAGGGTACCTGGGTACTCCTGTGGGTTCCAGTGGTCAGGCCACCCCTGCTGATTTAGAGGGCACGCTGGCCGCCATTGAGGGCGTTGGGGGCGAAACGAGTAGCCTCCTTCTGAAGGCGAAGGGGGCACTCGCGCATATACACTCCTCCGTGTTTCCGAGGGCGCAACCCCTTTCTTCGTTCAGCGAGTTGGCCGATCTCTTTGGCCCGGTGACCTCAACGCTGGCGGACTACCGTCGCGAGCATACGTTACGTGGCTCACAGACAACCTTCTTGATGCTGCTAGGCCACGGCATTGAAGGGGACTTCGACAAGGTCGTGTCAGGGCGTCCTCGCAAACCTGATGGCAAAGCTTTGCCCCTTGGCGACTTCTCCGTCTGGTCACTCCAACTGGCGTAGCGACTGGCGAAGACCATGGAGAAGGAGTCTGCCCGGCAAGCCAAGAAGCCCGCCAGCACTTAGTAGCTTTAATCTTAGTATCTGCTTTGATTTATGGATTGTAAAATCTTAAACTGTCCCTGCAGCCTTAATCAATGTAATGACTTGTTGGTCCTTTTGTTGTTCATACTATGCTATCTTTGCCTTGTACTTTGCTCATGATCGTCCTTTCTCTGAGCCCCCGAGCCTATTGACTGCTTAAGGGGAGTTACTTTTCTTTCGACTGTTTAGACTGCTTCCTTATACCTTTGGACTTGCTTTTTATTGCGCTGACTGCTCCTGCCAGTACCACATCGTCTGCTGGGGCTGTTGCTGACCAAACGCCAGCCTCTGCTGCTGCTGGAACTAATGCTCCCACTGGTAGTCGCGGAGCTGATGAGTACCGGCTCTCCTATCTCCAGACTAAGTGTTCTAGGCTGGAACAAGACCTGCGGACTACGCAGGGAGTCTTGGCTGTCTTGAAGTCGAAACAGCCTCGTCCTGTGGAGCGCGAGGCGTTCCTATTAGATGAACTGGAAAGGGCGAACTAGGATCTGTTGTGTAAGCAACTGCAAGCCCCCGAGTCCTTGACTGTTCGTCCATGCCATTTGCTGATTGTTTTCTTTGCCGCATGTGTTCAAACGGATGCTCGTGCTGAGGACAGCCGAGTAAATCGGCGGCTGCTTTCCATTGCAGAGGTAACTGGCCGGGACACAACTTCCTTCTGGTCTGACCCTGCACGGGCTCGAGTCCTTGTCGTGCTGCAGGATCGAGTGCAGCAGGTAGGGTCACTTGTTGAATCATGCAGGTCTGCTCTGTCGATGGTCCACAAGGCTCTGTTTCCTCTGGACCGCCAGGCGCGAGGATTGAGTGCTCTTCTGTCGTGATTTCGCAATGGTGAGGCTACGCGAGGATTCATCCGCTCCCAACTTGTCAGCGGCGCCCAGTATGCCCTGGCGCTTGTGCGTAGGCGGCACCCGTACCTTGTCTTGACCGGAATAGAGAGTGTTCCTGCTCGGCCCGATGGTGAGCCGACGTCGCTGGAGGCGCACTATCGAGACGTAGAGGATGCAGCCGTCACTTTAGTTGATAAGTTGGAGCATGACACGGACCTGCAGTTGGAGCATGTATCTTCACGGGCTCCTAAGTCAGAGCCTGCTGTATAGATTTTTGAAAGAAATATATTGTACCATATGAAAATACTTTGCGTATGAAGTCTTGTATTTTTGCTTATTTTGCTAGGCGCAGCCCCCGAGTCATTGGGTGCTACGCCGGTGCTTCTGTAATTGTTTGCATTCAACGGTGTAGCCCCCGAGTATGAGGTGCTACGCCGGAGTTTACGTGATTGTTTGCACTCGACGGTGTAGCCCCCGAGTATGAGGTGCTACGCCGGAGTTTATGTGATTGTTTGCACTCGACGGTGTAGCCCCCGAGTATGAGGTGCTACGCCGGAGTTTATGTGATTGTTTGCACTCGACGGTGTAGCCCCCGAGTATGAGGTGCTACGCCGGAGTTTATGTGATTGTTTGCACTTGACGGTGTAGCCACCGAGTATGAGGTGCTACGCCGGAGCTTATGTAATTGTTTCCACTTTGCTTGCTCAAATGGAGGAACTCTGACCTTTATTGATGGAGGCGCAGCCTCAATGTTTACATCGATGGCTGAATAGCCTTCATAACAGTTGTGCTTACGCATAGAAGCGTCGTAGATGTGCAGCGTTCCACGGATTGTTGGAGAGTTCTCCGTTCCTCGCGTTCTTCAGGCGATACGCTCCTCCTCCGATGACCTCAGTGATGATGAAGGGTCCCTCCCACGGGGAGGCGAGTTTGTGTACTTTCTTCTTCTTGAGCCGGAGCACAAGGTCGCCTTCCACGAAGGACCTCGTACGCAATCGACGGCTGTGGTAGTTGCGCAGGTTTTGCTGATAAGTTGCCGTTCTGGCGAGTGCAATATCTCGCGCCTCGTCCAGCAAGTCGACGTCGTCCTCGAGTGCTTTGTTTGCGTCGTCCTCATCATACGCCACGACGCGGGGTGCGTCAAAGCGTATATCATGTGGCAGGACTGCTTCTGCCCCGTACACCATGAAGAACGGAGTGTATTGGGTAGACCTGTTGGGTGTCGTGCGTAGGCTCCACAAGACAGAAGGTAGCTCCTCCACCCAGGCACCTGCGGCGCGCTTGAGTGGTGCAAAGAGGCGCTTTTTAATGCCACTGCATACGAGGCCGTTTTCTTTTTCTACTTGTCCATTGGATTGTGAATGCGCCACCGAGGCGTAATTAAGCTTGATGCCTTGACTGTCGCAGAAGTCTTGGAATTCTTTGGCGGTGAAGTTCGTTCCGTTGTCGATGATGATGCTATGCGGTACGCCGAAGCGGAAAATGATGGACCTGATAAAGTTGACAGCCGAGGTAGCCGCTGCATTTGTGATCAGGACAGCTTCTATCCACTTTGTGAACTTGTCCACGGCCACCAGAAGGTGTGTGTGTCCGCCGCGGGCAGATTTCCTTAGTGGCCCGACCATATCGAGTCCCCATTGAGCGAACGGCCAGGAGAGGGGTATCGTCTTCAATTCTGAAGTGGGGGCATGCGGCTTAGGGGCGAACTTCTGGCACCCGATGCATCGCCTGACGATGTCCTCAACATCGTGGAGCGCTGTGGGCCAGTAAAACCCAGCGCGTAGGGCCTTGGCGACTAAGGCTCGGCTGCTGGTGTGATGCCCACATGTCCCTTCATGAATCTCGATGAGTATAGCCCTGCCGTCTTCGGGTGCGATGCACCTATGGAGCACACCCGATATACTCCTCTTGTACAAGGCTCCGTTGATTATTGTGAAAGCTTTGGCTCGCCTGGTGATGCGTCGTGCTTCCACTATGTCTTCCGGGAGTTCTTGACGTAGCATGTATGCGAGGAACGGCCTCGTCCAGATCGTTTTAACCAGGAACCTCCACCGGACGCGTGATTGTATCAGTTGCTTCAGAGCCTGATGCCACAGGCCCTGAAGTTTCGGGTGCTGTCGTCGCGGGCGCCGATGGCCGCGCGGTTTTGATAGACATCTTTTTATCACCTCCAGGAAAACGCCTGGGGGTACCTTGGCTTTCATGGACCCGACGTTCGCCAAAGTATCTGCTTCCTCGTTGCTGCCGCGCCCCACATGGCGCAACTCGCAGCCGTCGAACTGCCCCTCCATGGTGTTGTATAGGTCCCGGTAAGCGATCATGTTGTCTTCCGTTGCGTCGCACTCCTTCATGGTCTGCTGAACGACCAAGTTGGAGTCCCCGTAGATCATGAGCCTATCTGCTCCGCACTCCTTGGCCATCTTCATCCCATGTATCAGAGCTTCGTACTCGGCTTCGTTGTTGGACGGCTTCTCAAAGTCCATCTGCAGGACATAGCTTGTCGCCTTTTGGTGATATGAGTATGATTCCTGCGCCTTCTCCCTAGTGTCTCTTGGAACCATCAAAGTACATGGTCCATGAGTTCGAGGTATCGGGTACGGAGGGCAGCTACATCTCCATCCACTCTGTGGTGAAGTCTGGCAGAACTTGTGCCTTGATTGATGTCGGGTGTTTATATGTGAGGTCCAGAGGACCTAACTCGATGCTCCACTTGGCTACTTTGCCCGTTGCCTTGGAGTTATTTAGTATGTCCGAGAGTGGTGCCCCACTCACCACCGTGATCGGGTGCTCTGAGAAGTAATGTGCCACCTTGCGCGAGGACATGAAGACGCCATAAGCGAGCTTTTGGTAGTGCGGGTACCTTTGCTTGGACAAAGACAGAACCTCGCTGAGGTAATAAACAGGTCTCTGTACTCCATGGACTTTGCCTTCCTCTGCACGCTCGACGACTAATACAGTGCTCACTACCCGATTTGTGGCAGCGATGTATAAGTACAGTCGTTCCTTCTCCCTTGGAGCTACCAGGACTGGCGGAGTCGACAATGTGCGCTTTAGGTCGGCGAAGGCAGCTCTGGCTTCTGGTGTCCAAGTGAATTTATCAGTCTTCTTCATTAGCTGATAGAACGGGAACGCCTTTTCACCGAGCTTGCTGATGAAGCGGCTCAATGCGGCCACCCTCCCGGATAGCTGCTGGACATCCCGAAGCTTTGAGGGTTCCGGCATTGTTAGGAGCGCTTGTATTTTCTCTGGATTTGCCTCGATGCCTTGTGCTGACACGAGGTACCCGAGCAGTTGTCCGGCTGGAACTCCGAATACACACTTCATCGGGTTTAGCTTGATGTTATACTCCTTTAGCGCGGCGAATGTCTCGCGCAAGTCATCGAGTAAGGTAACCTCTTTCTTTGATTTGATGACAATGTCATTTACGTAGACCTGGACGTTGCGCCCGATCTGCTTCCTGAGGCAGTTTTGCATCATACGCTGGTAAGTAGCACCCGCATTTTTAAGCCCGAAGGGCATCGTTGTGTAGCAGTAGACGCCAAAGGGCGTGATAAATGCTGTTTTTTCTTCGTCTTCCTCCTTCATCCGGATCTGATTGTAGCCTGAATAGGCATCCAGAAAGGAGAGGCGCTCACAGCCCGCCGTCGAGTCGACAATTTGGTCGATACGCGGCAGGGGGAAATGATCCTTTGGACAACACTTGTTTAACGAGGTGAAGTCGACACACATGCGTAGTATCTTTGTGTTCTTCTTTGGCACTAAGACTGGGTTAGCTAACCAATCTGACTTCTTGATCTCCCGAATGAACTTAGCCGCCAAGAGTCTGTCGACTTCCTGTCCAATAGCTAAGCGCTTCGGCTCGGCGAACCGTCGCATTGTTTGTTTGACTGGTCTAGCGTTTGGTAAGATTTGTAAGGCGTGCTCGGCGAATTCCCTAGGTATACCTGGCATGTCCGTTGGACACCAGGCAAATATGCTCCAGTTTTCTCGCAGGAACTCCACGAACGCGCCTTCCTATGCGGGAGGCAAACTTGTCGACACAAGAACCGTCTTCTTCGGGTCTGTTGGGTGCACCTGATGCGCCCTTGTGTTGTTAGTTATGTTGAAGGCGGAGTCTGGTTTTGTTTTGTTGCCCTCTGTAAAGAGGGTGCGGTCGTTGGTGAGCGCTAGCTCTTGCAGCTGCTCTTGCGCCCCGAACGACTCGGAGATCTTGTTGAACTTGCGGTCACACTCGTCGGACCGCTCGAAGTCGCCGTTCACCGTAATGGTTCCGTTGGGTCCTGGCATTTTTAGCTTGAGGTAGGCGTAATGCGGGACTGCCATGAACTTGGCATACGCAGGTCGCCCGAGGATGACATGGCACTGCGACTTCCAATCCACGACCTCGAACTCGATCTTCTCCTTACGAAAGTTGGCGGGCTCGCCGAAGATGACCTCGAGTGTGATTGTTCCCAGGGGATAGACTGGCCTCCCTGGCACTATGCCATGGAAGGTGTTGACTGAAGGTGCCAGGTTGGTTGTCAGTATGTTCATGCCACGCAGAGTATCTACGAATATGATGTTGATGCCGCTGCCACCGTCCATGAAGACGCGGCTCATTGCAAACACACCAACCTGGGCGTCAAGGAAGAGGGCTGAGTGCCCTGGGCGTTGCACCTGAGGCGGGTGATCGTCACGAGAAAAGGCGACACTTTGATGAGACCACCTGAGGAAGTCGGGTATTGCCGGTGGCGCCTTGACTGCTAGGTGCACCTGCCTTGTTATCAGCTTCTGGTCCTTGTTGGAGGGGCGTCCCTTCTGGATCATGAACATGCGTCCCACAGGCTTTGGGTATGCTTCCTCGCTTCCCCGAGGTTCTTCGATGCGTGCCTGATGCTGGATAGCTCCCGCCATATGCCCTGGCGATGCTAGAGCTGGAGGAGGTGGCGCTCCGATTGCTGGTGCTCCAGGGACCACCTGTCCCTGTTGCGCGATGAGGCTGGCATACTACGCTTGCAGGGTGCGGAAGTCTTCGCAGTCTTTCAACAGGTGAGAAGACACGAGGTTCCCGTTTTCATCTCTGTACATGTGGAACCTGCAATCGGCATGCAGGGTTGGTTTTGGCCGTGGCACTCGATTATTGCACGGCTGCCTCTGCTGCCACTCACGTCTTGTGTTCTTTTCTTCTTTGCGACCAACTGCTCAGCTGCCTTGCTCATACCGGCTGTCGTCATGATTTCGTTGCTCGTGGCTGTCGGGGAATCCTACTGCCATGAGTTCTGCTCCGTCGTTCTCGTCGTAGGCGCGCATCTTGCGCTTCCGCCGACGATCATTGTTGCGGCGACTCCATGTGCCTTGATCACCTATTTCGGCGGGTCCTTCGCCTCGTTCATTGAGTATGGAGTCCTCCCCATCAGCCCACTCATTGGCTATCTGTATGAGATGGGCAATAGTTTTAGGTTTGACCCTACCGAGCGTCTCCTTGAGTTCCAGTCGGTAGACTCCTCGAGTGAACGCGTATATCGCGTTATCTTCAGATATCCTCTCAGTCGAATTACGCAAGAGGGTCCAGCGCTGGATGTACTGGCGTAGTGTCTCATCTGCTCGCTGCTTGCAAACTCGCAGTTCTTCGAACGAGGCCGGGCGCTTGTATGTTCCCGAAAAGTTCTTGACGAAGTCCTCGCTGAAATCTTCCCAGCAGGAATACACTCCGCGGGGTAGGCTTTTAAGCCAAGCACGCGCGGATCCTGAGAGCATGAGCTGTATGTACTGCATTGCAGTAGTGGAGGAACCTCTCTGGCAGGTTACTGCCGTCAGGTAGTCTTCTAGCCAAGCGGACGGCTCTTGGAGGCCGTCGTATTTTGGTGTTTCCGAGGTGAGCGTGAAGCCTTTAGGCATCCTGGCTCCTCGGATACGACGACTAAAGCACATAGCCCCGCAAGGCTCTTGCTCATCGTCTGACTCCGATTCTTCGGTGCTGTCGTCGCGTGCCGCCCTCCGGTCGCGGTTTCTTCGAACTTTGTTGTAGGTTATGGCGTTGCGTGCGTCTTCGCCTGCCTCCAGGCGGTACCGTTCTTCTCGACCGCGAGTGACGCGGTTCTCCTGTATGGCGGGGTCCGCCAGATCGCGGGCGCCGCGTTCGGCGAGGTGGCGGCTTCGTGGTTCTCGCCGCGGGCTGCGATGCCGCCGTGGGTTTGTTATGTTGCCAGCTGGGGATGCCCCAGCTGGTTGTGGTCCACTCGAGACCAGCCCTGCACCTGCCATGCCAAGAAATCTGAGCTGCTGACGGTGCATGGCGGCGCGAGGGTCATTGTCCGGAGGCTGTGTTGCCTGTAAGTATGTTGCTACCGACATGAGGGCGCCAGTGGCAGTTCTGGGGACAGGTTTCCCTGTTTCGTCCCATGACGCAAAGGAATTTTCCAAGTTTCGGGTGACCTCGTTCCTTGAACCCTCAGGCATCTGCAGAAAACGAGATCGGCCGCCTGGAGCTCGGTTCCATCCTGATGACTGGTCAGACAATCCTGCTCGGCGTAAACTTGACAAGCTGGCGGCAGCTCTTCGCTCGTCGAGTGCCTTCTGTTGCTCTTTCAGCCTTCAGGTGTCGCGTTCTCTGGTGGGACACCGTCCCTTACTGCCTGGATCACTTTTTCACCCATCTCTTGGGTGATGTGCAGCTCTGTGCGCCCATTCTGCAGGACTACCGTGTACGGGTATTGCGGCGGCGGAGGTGGTGCTTCCGGCGGGGGAGGCGGTGCTTCCGGCGGGGCCCTTGTGGCACTCGCCGATGGATCACCCGCCCGGTTGGTTCTTGCAGTTTCGGGAATCGCCATGTAGAGCTGGACCGGAGCGATGCGCCGATCTTCCGCCTCGGAGGTGCTGTAGCACATGCTGAGAAGGGACTCGAAGGTTGATCGAGTCCCGCCAGTTGACTACGCCGGGCTTAACGGCGGAGTCGATGAGGGTGATGATGAAGTCTCTATGTCGACTGCGCGCGCGATGTTGATGGCTGGAACAGACTGCGATGTTGCAGTCGAGGACATATTGAGTCCGCCTAACAGATCGCCCACGGTGTTGGCGTAGATGGGCGAGGTGTCAAGCGTCGCAGTCGACGCGAAAACGGGTGCCTCTTCCAGTGCGTGAGGTGCGTCCGTAAGGCGCAGAGTGTCCCGCTCGTTGATGTAGAAGCGGAAAACGCCAAAGGTACATGCTTTGCATAATTGAGAGAAGAAACTACAAAGTAACTACTACAAGAAGTAAGTACAATAAAATATCAATAGATCATTATTTCTGATTTTTTTTACAATTACAAAAACGTGTTTAGTTGAACTCTTCCTAGCTCTCTGCTTCCTGCATTATCGAAATAAACTGGTAGGTTTTTGGATGGAAGTTGGCAACCAACTCACATCGATGTGGAAGAAACATGGGCATTATCCCAAACTGTAAAATATGTGGGATGGAGTCTGAAACCTCTCACCATGCTATGATTAATTGTACAATGGCTCGAGCATTGTGGCAATGATTGAGGAAAGACTGGATGTTGCCAAATGAACATATCTTTAGAGACTCAGGACCTGATTGGGATCTAATCTTGCTAAGCCAATGCACGGCAGAAATGAGAGAAAAATTGTTGTTCTTGTGGTGGAGAACCTGGCACATATATAAGAAAGGAGTAATATTCTTTTTGGTGATGGAAAGGGCACTGTGGAGCAGTCGGCCTTATATATACAATCCTATCTTTCTTCCTTTTTGCAGGTCAATGTGATCGATGAAGTAATTGACTTAAAAGGAAAACGTGTCCTACATCCTATGGGAGATGGCCAACCGAAAAAGGCAAAAGAACCAGAAGGTACACCTGGGTGATACCACCTGAAAACTGGACTAAACTGAATGTAGATGCAATTTTCTTACAGGAACAGAACAGAGGATCTTGGGGAGCTGTCCTGCGCGACCACAGAATCAATGTTATGGCATCTGCATGGGGACCTATTCCGCACTGTCAATCTGATGAAACAGGAGAAGCGATTGCCTTCCGAGAAGGATTAAAAGCTATATATTCTCCATCTTGCAGCAGATCCGGTGATTTTGGAGTGCGACAATGCTGCCGTGGTACAAGAATTACATAATAGTGTGAAGATCAAATCAGCCATTTTGTTGATAATCGCTGAAATCAAATCACTTCTTGTAACTCTCCCAGGTTTTAAAGTTTGTAAAATCAACAGATCGGGTAATATAGTTGCTCACAAGCTAGCTGCTTTTCGTTTTAGAGAGTGGAGTCCGGGTGTGGTACTGAATTTGATTCCTCCCTGCGTGGTGGAATCGGTTCAGTTAGACTGCAATCGACTATGTAATACTACTCTGTTGGATAAGTAATACACATCGTTTGTTAAAAAAAAATAAAAAAAATAAACTGGTAGGTCAAGTGCACGCCCAACTGCCTCACTGTGAAGTGCCCAAAAATTCAATTGTGGAAACAACACTAGATGATCAGTACAATCTTTGCACAATACTTAGCAGACCGCACATGGCATCACCTGAGCTTCAAAATAAAAGGAAGACGCATGCAAGGATCAGAGCATTTAGATGGGACGTTTGCACGTATGACATTGACAGCAGATTGTGGCGCGCACACACACAGTATGACCGAATTGAAATGGTAGATTGTACCAAATTCATAGCAAACTTGGAGTGTGGATGTATGAGCAGTGAACGAAAGTCTTTGTCTAACCATACATATTTAAATTGATTACAAAATTCAGAAGAGGAAAAATTCAGTGGGAAGGAGCAAACCACACGAGTCATATGCCAAAACTTGGAGACAACTTCCTTGAAGAAAAACACTGCGCGCGGTAGTGAATCCCACACAGTCCTGGTATCATGGCATGGCAGCGCGGAACCCTCGGCAGGAACGGATCTCGTGTCGCAATTCCATCGCAAATCTCTATCAGCCCTGGTCGCCCCGCAACATGTAAAATTTCCAAGCAGAACGGAATCTACAAGATTTTTTTTTCCAAACATGTTAAAATTGCATGCCGTGGCGATCACTTCTTTCCGTTGCCTAGTCGGTTCCGTACCGATCGCGTTTCCGTCTGATGAATCGATGGCTATATATGTATGTCCTTGGCGTTATGCTCACCCCACCCCACGGCACAAACACCACTCACGACGATGCAGATCTTCGTCAAGACCATCACAGGGCAGACTCTGACGCTCGACGTCGAGAGCAGCGACACGGTCGACAACGTCAGGACCCAAATCCAGGACAAGCAAGGAATAATCGCCGCCGACGACACCTATCAGCTGCCGTCTCTCGTCTTCGCCGGGAAGCAGCTAGACGACGACGAGGACGGCCGGACGCTGGCCGACTACGGCATCAGCAAGGAGTCAACTCTGCACCTCGCGCTCGGCCTCCGCGGCGGAATGCGTCCGGGCCGGGGCGTCTACCCGTACAACGTCGAGCCCAACCTCCTAGCGCTTGCGCTCAGCTACAATGAGAAGAAGATGATCTGTCGCAAGTATGTGTGCCTATGCCTTTTCGATCTCGATCGATCAGTCTGACAAGAATATTACAGTAGCTGACTTTTCTCTGACATTGATTCATATACAGGTGTTATGCACGTCTTCCACCGAGATCTACCAACTGCCGTAAGAAGAAGTGCGGACACAGCAACGACGTAAGTAATTTTCTCTCTTCAAACTAGTGCAAGTTTTATTGCCAGTAGCATCGTTCCTAAGATCTGATGAAATTTCTTTCTCTTCAGCTGAGGAAGAAGAAAACGTTTCGATGGTGAAGCAAAAGCAACAATGTCATCCATGCGACCTACCACGAAGCAATCGTAAAGGAGACCGGTGGCTAGATGTAATTTTTCATGTGCTTCCTCGGCACCAAGGATCCGCATCTCTTGCTTGGCATACATATATGCTAGAAGCACCTCATGCGTTTTGCCGTGTCGTCTAATAATGTCGATGTACAATTGCAAAACAAAAAATGCCTAGGCTTCGGATGATATTGTCAAATTGGATTGCTGCGGCTTATATTATACTCAACATGACTTTACAAATTTTGGTGCATTTCCTATTTGTGACATAAGATCTTTCCGCCACTTCTTCTACACCCCTAAAAAAGATGAATAAAACAGATGGAACAAAAAAAAATAGATTTGATGGTTGGAAATTAAATTGTGGATCACCCTGCTTCCTCTTAACACCAGATCAAGTTAGAAGATATAGGAGCAAATCCAAACGATGGAAGATTCCCCCTAAGCGGCCATTGGGCTAGGGTTTCTCTTATGGTTGGTCTTCCCAACTCATCCAACGGGTGAAAGTGGCCACGCCGGTCGACTCCACGGATGAAATATCCAGTTGTTGTGAGACTGTTTCCATGCATAGCCCACACAGGCGTGGACATGCTTGAAGGGGCTTTTGACCTAGGCAATCATATACTAACCATTAATAGTTACTCTCCAAGTTCCATAATGTAAGTTTTTTTAGCAAGCTAAGTTTAGGTTGCTAAAAACACTTATATTATGCAACGGAGGCAGTACATTCTTTACGAAGATCAAAATGTATATGTTAAACCAAAACTTGAAGAAAGATGTTTAGATCATGGGGGGAAATATATTTACGAGGTTTAAAAATTATACGGTTCAAAATAAATTGTTCGTGAGGTTCAGAAAATGTTGATATGAGAGGAAAAATATTCATGTACGGAGTTCAAAATAATTGTTCCACGGTTTTATAATCTGTTCGTCCAATTGAAAATAATAATTTCTAACATAGTTTAAAATGTTCAAGAATAAAATAATATTCATATGATTTTGGAAAAAACATGAAAATAAAATAGAAAAGAAATGGAAGGAAATAACGAAAAATGGAAAATGAATACCATACACTACCTACGCCAGCGCCACATTTGAGTTCTCAAAGTTACTTGAAGTTAGGGAGCACAAAGTCAGTGAATCGCAACTGCGCCGAAATTCACTTTGAAACCCGAGCTCACATGCTCCTGCTCAAATAAAAAAATCAGAAAAATAGTAAAACATGTCAAAAAATTCTGAATTTTTTTGATGATGAACATGTACTTGTTTTCTGCATACGTGCCAAATTTCGTGACGAAATGAAATTTCTACTGCTCTATGCAAAAAAGATAAAATCTCTGCTCTAAAAACATACTTTTTATATCTCTTTTTGGTCACTAGATTTGTTTTTTTTGCATAGAGTAGAAAAATTATTATCTGCTCACGAAATTTTATACGAATGGTAAAAAAACATGTACATGTTTGTCACCAATTTTTTTTCCAGAATTGTTAAAATGATTTACTATTTTTTCGATGTTTTTTATTTGCCAGGAACAGATGAGCTCGAGAGCCAAACGCCTCTCTCGCAACTGTGCTGCTATTTAATGCGATGAGAATCAAATAAGGTTTGCCCTGGACATGGCGGTCTCCACACGAACATGAGCCACATATGAAGGCCCCAACTCGCAAAAAACTTTTGTACCCAGAGTATGGGCCGCAGAACAAGAATAGCCCAGTACACACAGAATAGTCAACGACCCAATATATCATCAGGCCCATATTCCCAAGGATGAAAGCCACGACATTCGGACCAGATTTTAGTCGTTTGTGCCTTTGTATCCATGCCAGGTTGGTGTGTTTACAGTATATATACATGGATGGAAAATTCAAATGTTACGAAGCATGGTACTAAACAGTTTTACCTTATGGCATCTCCAGCGGTGCCCCGTTGGCCCCCCTCTCCTACCACATAAGTCTAGTCGCATCTAGATAGAAAAGCAGGTTCCAATAGACTTCCCAATCGGCCATTTGTTCGGATACCCATTCGAACCCCAACCATTCAGAGCCGGCAAGGGGTGTTTGGCAGGTAGGCCCTGCTAGCAAGCGACCCGTCCATTCGGTCCCACCCCTCCTCTTTTTGTCGACCTCGACTCCTCTCTCTCTCTCTCCACCGAACTGTTGTGGCCACTACATTCCGTCGACGTCTCCGCCACCATATTTCCTGTGTCACTGTCGGTCGATCTTTTTTTTTAAGTATAAATAGTGGGAAAGGCCCCCACTGCGTCGGTCGATCTTCAAAGGGCTTTGGGTCATGACCTGCTATACAATGACTATTTCAAGCTCGACATGCCAACCTTTGGTCCGAAGAGGTTTCAGCAACGCTTCAAGACATCAAGGGTTGTGTTGACAGGTCATGTGCACCGCGTCGTTCCGGCCTTCTTCGTCGGTCTCTGGTGGTTCTCATCTCCTTATGGAGACGAAGAAGCTCCTCCTAAGCAGTCACGCGTCCCCTACTGTCCTTGCAGTGTAGCCTTGCTCCGGCTACCTCAGCCGAGGACAATGTTGTCGATGTCACGATCCTCTGGCCTCCTCGACCTCACCATCGTTCTCCTAGTAATCGCTTTTGCCCTTTTTTCACAGGGAGAGGGGCCAACTGAGCGAGTGGTCGAAGTGGTTGGCTACTGGAGATCAGGAAGGATGTTGCCCTCTGCATGGCCCATGGGAGGGTGGCGCGGCTTGTTGAGGTGGCGCGCAGGGTTGGCCGTCAGGCGGGTCGAGCTGGCCGGCGACTTGGAGGACACCGAATATTCAGAAGAAAAAAATGACATGGAGGTGCGAAAGGATATAAAAAAAAATGCCAATCCTGCTTAGCGACACTGCTAGAGAATATTCAAAATCAGTAAACCTTCTCTCTCCCGTCCGTAAAACGTTTTTAGGGACTCAAAATTTAGGTACTCTGTTGGAAATGCTCTTGTAGGCCGAATACATATTGGTAACACTGAGATTATTTGGTTTTTTTAGTGGTTATGACTATTTTAGGTACTCCGTTGGAAAGGCTTGGCTGAAAGGTCAGACAAGTTAAGCCCAAGCCTTCTGTCCAAGCTCGACAAGTCGACTCGATTCCAGCCCCAGTGATAACGTACTCAAGCTCCACCGTCTTCTCTAGCAAAATCCAGCAAAACGTAGACACGGACTGCTCCTTAGTTTCACACTAAATGTGCAAAAATATCTCAAAAAGAAATTAAGCAGAAATTCATATGGAGTACACGCCCCTCGCGAGTAGGAGTTCCAGCCGTGGCTGCTTTGAGGATATCTGCGCCCACCAGGGAATCGAAAAGGAGTCTAAAAAAGAAGTTCCACACATTATTTTTTTCCTAAAAAAGAAGTTCCAAACATGTAAAGCTGCATACCGTGGCGATCACTTTTTCCTTGTTACCGTGGCCAGGTCGGTTTCATGTTTTGTAGCGACCGCGTTTTCCCTTCGTCCCATCGATCGAGCGCCATATATACGTACGCCCGCGGCGGCGATGCGCTCACCCAAACCGAACGGCACCACCCACGACGTCGTACACGATGCAGATCTTCGTCAAGACCATCACCGGCGAGACTCTGACGCTCGAGGTCGAGAGCAGCGACACGGTCCACAACGTCAGGGCCCAAATCCAGAACAAGCAAGGGATAATCACCTCCGACGACGACACCGATCAGCAGCCGTCTCTCGTCTTCGCCGGCAAGCAGCTAGACGACGAGGAGGAGGACGGCCGGACGCTGGCCGACTACGGCATCGGCAAGGAGTCCACGCTGCACCTCGCGCTCGGCCTCCGCGGCGGCGACCACTCACACTGGTGCCGCGGCGGCTTAGGAGCCTTTGAGACCAACCTCCGTGCGCTTGCGATGAGCTACATCAAGGGCAAGCTCATCTGCCGCAAGTACGTGCATATACACACACACGACTAGCTATAGTATATACATCCTAGCCTTTCTCTCTCTCTATATATATATATATATATGCACTCCCTTGCAGAATAAGTATTCTGCACAACTTTCTGAACTTACTAGACAATAGTCAGTGAACCTCTCAGCGGAACACTCAGGTTTCCGTTTTTGCGGACGGGTTTTCTACCGTATCTTTCAAACCATTGATCCGAATGGAGCAACCGATATACCGTTGGATAGGTACGGAAATTGCGCTACTTTACTCTTCTGGATGGTTTTAAAATTCTGTACGGTTTTAGAACAATTTCGAATATACTAAACACGGATTTCACGATTTTATCCATATTCGTACAGTATTTGGGGCGTCATTTTTAAACCGCTCGTCGGATGGATGCAGATAATATGCCGTTGGATAGGTATGGAAATTGCGCAACTTTTACTCTTCTGGCAGGTTCCGAAATTATGCACGGTTTGAAAACAATTTCAAATATACTATACAATGTTTTCGCGAATTTGTCCATTTTCGTACTGTATTTTGGACGCCATTTCCAAACCGTTTGTCGGATTGATGCAAGTGATACGCCGCTGGAAAGCCATGGAAAATGCGCAACTTCTCTATCTCTAGCTAATTTTCGAAATTCATTACGGTTTAAGAGCAGTTTTAAAAATAACAATTTTGTTTTAAATCCAGCGGACGGTTTTTTGGCAATTAATTTCGAACCGCTTATCGAAACATAACAAATGATACGGCGTTGGAAAGATATTCACTAGGGACAACTTTTTCGTGAAGAAATGTTTTCGAAATTCAGTACGGTTTTTGATTAATTTTAAAAATACGAAAACTGACAAACAAGATGACATATCAATTGATTTAAAATTGACACGGTTCTACTACTCGGATAGGGTGTGGCGGTATGGGAGAGTCAAATTATACTCATATCCTCCCCAATTGCATATTGGGGCAGTCGATTTGGAAAAATAGAGCTTGTAGTGATGATTTTATCTAGTACGACTCACGTCCTATAAAAACAAAGATATGAACCGCCTCCAATATAGCCGTGAACTTCTCTTTATCTGTATTAGAACATCCGAACAAGAAGAGGTGGACTTCCTATTTTTTCCACGAGCGAAAGCGAACTTTGCCACGAAACGTAAGTGAACTTTCTACTTTTTTTTCACAAGTGAATATCTCGCTGGACCATCTTTTTTCTGAACTTCTCACGATTCACAATTGAACTTCCTATTCTCGAACCATTTCTGAACTTACTCATAAAGTTGATAACTCCCCATAACTACGTAATTGAAGTTCCTATTTTTTCGTAACTGAATTTATCGGAATACCGTATCATTTTTTTTCTGAACATCTCTCGATACGCACATGAACTTCCTTTGTTTTGTAAGTGAACTTTATTTTGGAAAACTATTTTTTCTGAACTTCCTATTAATTCGCAATTCAACTTCACATCTGAACTTCTGTTTAATACGAGGTGAACTTCGCATGGTGAACTCCTGCTTAATGTGAAGTGAACTTTTTATTAATTTTAAAACTGAACTTATTTGTTGGAACATCTTTGTTCTGAACTTCTCGCGATACCGAAGTGAACTTTTTATTTCGAAGCGAACTTCCGACTAGTTAAGGGAATTCCAAACAGAAACGTAAACTTCTGACTTGGTTGAGATGAACTTCCGATAACTTTAAACTTGAACTCCGGATACAGTCAAAATGAACTTCACAAAAGTAATAAAATCGAAAAATGAACATAGACAGGACCTAAGGTGGAGCTTTTTTCTGCCAGATGAAAAAAATCTTTTATCAACAAAATAGTGAACGCCGCACCCGCTCCTGAACGACATATGCACCGGTAGATTAGCACGGGTAGCTCAGACCAGCGGAAAAAGGAGCTCGTGACAGATATTCCGCCGCAGGAGTGCACCATGGGGGAAATCATCGGGGAGCAGACCTGCTTGATGTATGTATGTTGCTGCCAAATAGGGGTAGTAAGAGCAACTCCAGCCGTCCCCCCGAGAGCCCCCCTAGGACCCCCTTTTTGACGCCGGCGGCCCATTTTTCCCGTAGTCGCCCCCCAGCGCCCCCCCAGGCCTCTTTTTTCGCCGGATTTGGCCCAATTTTTATCCGGCGTCCCAGGCCGAACCCAGCGCGCCGGGTTTGGCCTGGGGACGCCGGCGAAAGGGAAAATGGCGCGAAATGGCGCGGAACCGAGGGAAACAGCGCGAAGCGCCGGCGGGCCCGCCCTGTCAGCGGCACAACCGCTTCGTCGTCCTCATCGCCTCGCCTTCCGCGTCGCATTACTGCTCTGCCCGCCGGTCAGGCGAACCACCGTCGTGTCAAATCGGCCACGCAGCGGAGTTAGGCGCGCCGCAGTTACTGCCCCGCCCTCTCCCCGCCGGTATTTATTTACTGCCTCCTCTCACAGCGAGCACACCCCCGCCGAGCACGAACACATCCTCGCCGAGCACGAACACCCAAACCCCTCGCACACACACCGGAATGGATCCAGCAAGCAGCGCGGCGGCCAACGGTTTCGGCCGGAACTGGCTCCAGGACCGGGAGGCGCGCCTGCTGCACGAGGCGGGCTACCCATGCCCGCCCGGCATGAGGCTCCCCGGAGCCTGGCGGCTCAGCCAGATGGGGTTCCCGGTCCCCCCCACCCCCACCGGCGATGAGCGGCTGGCGGAGATCTACGCCGCCCGCGAGCGGCTGACGGAGGAGGAGCAGGCGGATCCCGTCTGGGATCCGGAGAACAACGTGACCTGGAACACGTTCTTCTCCGACCGCCGCCAGCGCCAGCTCAACGACTACCCCGGCCCGGCGGCCTACGCGCCCAAGCGCAACAACAGCGAGGGCCGGAAGAAATGGTGGGGCATGCCCGGCCGCTCGCTGGCGTACGTCCTCGATTACATCGAGGACGGCAACGAGCCGCGCCTTTAGGGCCCGTCGGCGGCGCGCCAAGGATGGTCGCCGCGGAGGATGTCCTTCTCGTCGTCCTCCTCCTCCGACGCCGCCCGCTCCTCTTCGGACGCCGCCCGCTCGACGCCGTTCGCCCGCGTCAAGGAGGAGCCGGCGGACGAGCCGCCGCGAAGGAGCGGCTCCCGCGGCATCGTCATCAGGGAGCCCGGCGCCGGCGCCGGCGCCGGCACCGGCGGGAGCTCCTCCCGCCTGCTGACGCCGAAGATGGAGCCCGGCACCGGCGGCCGCGCCTTCAAGAAGGCCTTCAAGAAGAAGGCCGTCGTGAAAGAGGAGGCCTATGACGAGGAGGCGGCCGTGCGGGCCGCCATGGCGGCCAGCCTCAACGACGTCCCTCCGGCGCCGGTGGACTTCGTGCTGCAATGGTTGGCCCGCGAGCACGAGCGGGAGGAGAAGCGCCAACGGCGCATTGAGGCCGAGGAGAAAGAGCTCCTCGCGCGCTACGAGCGCCGCCGCCGTCGTCGGGCGCTCCTCCCGCCTGCTGACGCCGGGCCGGCTTACATCGTGCTGGACGGCAGCGACGAGGACGGCACCGGCACCGGCACCGGCACCGGCACCGGCGGGAGCTCCTCCCGCCTGCTGACGCCGAAGGACGAGCCCGGCACCGGCGGCGACGGCGCTGGGTGCAGTGCTCCTGCTCCTCCTCCGACCGGCGGCGACTCCGACGACTCCGACGGCGGGGACTACACGCGGTTCTACCGCCACTTCGGCATGTAGACGCCGCGTCGCCGTTTTTTAATTTTTTTTCTGTTTTTTGTAATCTTGTTCGAACAAATATCGTTAAGTTTGAACAAATATCGTCTATGTTTGAACAAATTTCGCGTAAGTTCGTCGAACACATTTTTCTGTAAATACTTCTATCGATCGGCCTGGGGGCCGCGGCTGCGAATCGGCCCGCCCCCAGCCCGTTTTTTTCCGCCGGCGCCCCCCCAGCATGCCCAAAAAAACGCCGGCAATTCGGCCTGGGGGGGCCAACGGCTGGAATTGCTCTAAGCGACTAACTGGGAAAGTAGATGCTTAATGGATGGCGCGCGTGCGGCGATGAGTCACCGGCCCGCCGGACAGGTGATCCACCGAGAAAAACCGTGTGCGTTTTTGTCTCAAGGCTCGTAAAGATGGAACTGCTTCCACTCACCCAAAAACTTTTCAGTGGAGATGCTCTACAGGTCAGGTATGGACAATGGCGAGCACGCACTACGGGAAAGCATTTAATTAGGGGCACTTCAAAGTGCCCCTAAAAAACATCAGAGTGCCTCTAAACATTTTTAGAGGCACTAATAAAAGTGTTGCATTTAATCGTGTCCCTAAAAATATTAGGGGCACTTAAAAGAAAATGCCCCTAAAAATGGTATTTTCAGAGGCACTTTATGAAATGCCCCTTTATATTTTTAGGGGCGCTTTTCTAAAATGCCCCTTTATATTTTTAGGGGCGCTTTTCTAAAATGGCCCTTTATATTTTTAGGGCACTTTACTAATATGCCTCTTAATATTTTAAATACAATTTCACCATTTGTCCATACAATTTCACATAGTCATATGTATCAACAACAGCAATATGAATGACACTATATTACACAACACAAAACACCAAATTGCATTAGTTTACTGTTTACACTATTCAGATTAGTGTATCGGTCAACCTTTCTTCACTCTATCCTTTCCTCAAGTGCTAATAGCTGATAAAGTAGAGGTACAGGCCTTAGTAGCAACACGACCTGTGAACAAAAATATGAAGGGCAAAACATAATTAGGTTTCTTGGTATATATCAAGAAGTATTTCAGTAACATATATTGATTCATACCAAGACTTAAACTGCAAAACAAACACATTGCAGGGCTCAAAACTATTGTAAGAAGTCCTTGAACATTTGCGAATAGAGGGCACGAACCAGCACCCACAAAAGCCAAATTGCCCCGACAGAATCATATAAGCAAGACAATATACTTCCTTGATAGTTATGTTTTGGAAATCTTGGGTTTCTGATATCCAATTTGGACATTCTTCATAGCAATAGCTTTTCATTTCAACAATCATGTGGAACAGAAAAAATTGCAGAACACTAGAAGTTACTGTATTCTTCACATCACATATTTGTAACATCGAGTTCGCAAGAAGTTACCTTGAAGCCAGACCTTTCGATGGCAATAGCTACTACTTGAAACTTGGGGTAATATTTGCACTTGGAGAGAACATAAGGCCTTCCAATCTGCAAAAGTCAGATAAAACTATAAGATGTAAAAATATTAAATAATGGAAACATGACGTCAAACTAAAAAGCAGACATTGAAATCTTCGCAGATCGAGGTAGCATAATTATATCTATATCTATTGAACTAGTCACGTGTATTTTATCTGATTATCTTGATGTAATTACAGTTCAGAAATGAGAAAAAAATGCACAATATGACACACATTTCACATCATATAAGAGAACGCTGACTGGAAGACAGAGATGCAGTTAATTGTTGACTGTCTTGGGCTGTTCATGTGTCAATGACAACGTGAAATTTCAAGTTTAAAATATAAAAGCAATTATATTCATCCTTGTCGTTGACTAGAATTAGAATCAGCAAGTAAAATCAAACATTGGCATGGATCAACTGCAGCACCCTGTACCTCTCCAAGCAGCGTCCTCGCTCCTAGCACCGTCGGGTATCCACGTCTACCATGAGTTGCTCGTTGGTGCCGCCACCCGGCGGGAGGCCGGCACAGACGTGGCGGCAGATGAGGGAGTAGAGCGCGAAGGTGCGGTATTTTCTATAATGCTACTGTTAAACCGGACGCAATGAGAACACAGGTAATCCACTATTTCCATATTACTGCGAAAGAAAATTCATATAGCACAAACTGAGGTGCGAAAGTTACGGTTACCTGATCTATCCAGCCAGCTACTTCATCAGGATTTGCAACGGTGGCAGACAAGCATATAAGCTGGCTTCCTTTGGACAATATATCACCTAAGGATGTGGTCAATATAGGTAAGTCAAATGAGCAATATGAACTCATGGAGAGGAGAAAGAGAGTAATAAAGTAGCATATCGTTTCTTCCCAAACTGTACGTGTGAGATATCACTTAAGTAATGCGCTTCGTATATCACATTGCAGCAGGAGGATCATGCGCTTGAACAAGTGGGTACCTTGTCGAGAAGTCCTGCAAGATCGCATATAGAAAAGTCTCTTTAGTCACAGTGAAGCACGCAAATATTTCAAATATGTGATGCAGCTTCAGTTGACAGCAGACTGAAGTAGTGAAAGCCAAAGTAGAAAATATCCACAATCGTCTCTAGTGTAGCTCGGTTTTAGATTGGAAAGGTGGGACATGACATGGAAAGGTGGGATATGACATGGAACTACCAGTACAAAAATACAATCATAGGAACAAGAGCTGCTAGGAATGTTAGTAATCATCCAATTTACATCAAACTAAGTGGTACCAACAATAAGCATCTCACTCAGCACACGGCAAAGAAAAACCAGGAAACCTATAACCAGTTTATCCATCCCAGGCTCCAAGCCAAAAAAAAACAGAGGGAGAAATATATTGATCTAGATGTTTGTAACTTCATAAGTCTTTCCTTAAGCTATTAATGATTATGGTGTTATTTTGGTAGCTTAATGCTCTCGTCTCAACAAGGGGTTAGTGATCTTCAGTCCATTGTATAAAAGGTAACTCATTAGAATAAATGGGTAATATATGTTGGCTGTCTTTCAGTTGCGTATGGAATTACCCAATTACACTTCTCAAAATGATATTTTCAGCTTAATCATTACTCAACAGGCACTCTCTACAGAGGAGTCAAGTAACAATACACTATCCATCCATTACAAATATACTACACTACAATACTAGATAGGTTTTTATAATTAACTAAGTAACCTTAAATCGCATGATTGGATGTCATCAACATATTCACAGTGACGTTTCAAGCTGCAAGCTACTGCATATTGCTCTTCACGTTGATAGTTATGGTACTAATTTTATTTTTGTGCTAAAAAAGTTGGTATGAGAAATCAATTGCGTGCCTCTCTGTTCATGTCCTGTTTCCCTCTCGTTTATAAAAACCGATGATGGTAGACCTGCAACTAATTTAGCACATAATATACAGAATCACAGGTTGGCTAACAACTTCACTAAATGGCAACGCCGCCAGCAATCAAAATAAATTGGCAAGTCGATTAGGAGCGGTATGAATTGGCGTAATAATTTCTCCAATGCATGCAGAGATGCACATAGCGGATAATATTTTAAACTCTTACACTTAATGACCACATTCTCTTATCTTGATTGGCACAAATTCGCCTTTACCTTCGCAGTGCATCCTAAATTGCTCATCAAGCACATGAGAAAATAATCAGCAGGATATAACATGCAGGCGCTGAGTGAGATGGGTGATGAGTATTCAAATTTGCAGCGTGTTTGCTGGACAGTGGTTGGAAACAAAGCGCACGGGATGTTAAATTGTGTTGTCTGGGTGATTGTGCACCAAGATTTTGTCGTCATTAAGCTGCTCTATCTTGTTACCATCGAGGTAACTGACAAAAGATTTATAGTTCATAATTTCTATTTAGTGTTCTTAATTATTTTGTTATTAGCTAGAAAATGTAACTATACTAATTTCAGTGTCTACTCTTCATTTGTAATTCCAGATAACCTCGGTTTATAATATAGTTACATCGCAATCATTTCGTCGAGCACCTTCCGGGCACAAACACCCAGGAGGGGGGCAGGGAAACAAGAGTACTAAAAGTAAGCAGAAGGATTAGATTATTACCAGCGAGAGGGTGTCGACGAGGAAGGAGCGACGTCCACTACGGGCGGGGCCAGCCCACCGCGTCGGCCACCGCTGGTGGTGGTGGTGGAACAGGAGCAGGCCGCGCCTGACACCGCCGCTGCGTCCATCCACTCCCCGCGTCGGCCACTGGTGGTTGCGGTGGTGGGGAGGAGCTGTAGAAGGCGCGGGAGCACTAGAGTCGGGGATGCGCGCCGGCGAACCCGAGCGATGGCGGCTAGGGTTAGCCCCGGGCACGCGCGCGAAAGCGGGGAATCGTCGCTGCAGCGGGTAACCAATGGATGAGATCGTTTCGGAGCAATGCCTACGAGCCACGCCGGCTATCCAAGCCCTAGCGGCGATGGAGAGCAGGGCGGAGCCGCGATGGCAAACAACGGCGGGGGAAAGGTCGGCGACGGCGGTGGTCGCGCATGAGAATAGTAGGGGAACGAGAGACGGGAGCGAGGGGTCGCGTGCGTGTGAGTGAATGAGAAAGAGGAGTGGGGGTTGGGTCAGTTTGACCCAAACCGGCTGGGCCAGGCCAGTAAACCAGTCCGGACTCAATTTAAAGAGGCATTTCTCAGAGAAGTGCCCCTATAAATCCATTTATAGAGGCATTTTTCGGAGAAGTGCCCCTATAAATCCATTTATATTTGTGATTTGTAATTCTACTTGTGATTTTTAGGGGCACTTTCAGGAAGTGCCTCTATAAATCGGATTTTTAGAGACATTTCCAAACAAGTGCCCCTATAAATCGGATTTTTAGAGGCACTTCTTTGGAAGTGCCCCTATAAATAGCATTTTAAGAGGCACTTCCAAAGAAGTGCCCCTATAAATCAGATTTTTAGAGGCACTTCTTTGAAAGTGCCCCTATAAATCGGATTTTTAGAGGCACTTGTTATAAAATGCCCCTTAAGACTATTTTTAGGGGCACTTCCAAAGAAGTGCCTCAAGGGAAGTGCCCCTAAAAATAGGTTCTCCTAAAAATAGGTTCTCCCGTAGTGACGGGACCTGTTTGACGATCATCTTCTTTGTCTCGATCGGTGCCTTTGTTTTCACCTGCTAACAGTGTCAGAACGGAGGAGCATTATTGGGTGAGTCTGTGCACATGTAGCTCCACTGATCAGAATTAAGGAATTAAAAGTGGGGAAATGGATCTTAAACAAACGAACTCCTACGTGTAAGTTTGTAACCATCTGAAACTTTTCTTCTGAACTTTGTGGGGAAGATGGTCTACATGTATAGACAGTGGCGAGCAATGGGACCTATTTCATGGCGTTCCTTTCCATCTCATGATCTTTCCTGTTAACGGTGTCAGGGAGAAAGAGAGACATCAGTGAGTGAGGCATCAAGACACATATCACTCAGCGGGATCTCAGGAACCAAAATGGCAAAATAGATCAGGAAAAACGAATTCGTACGTGTAACTCTTTAGCTTTACTTCCAAAGTTTCTGTCATCAGAAGAAAAAAAAAGTACATACTACTAACCTTTTGAAGCATTTGATTTGATGCGGCTAGAAATGGAGTGAAATCACAACAAACCACTAACTTCACTAGTAGCTGTCATCCACCGTAAATCTCTGCTTTCTGACTGTTTCTGTGGCACCCTCCTGATTTGTACAAAAAAGTTACTGTACTACTACTAATAACCTTCGATTTTGTTGCACCAAGAGAAGTAGTGTGATCACTTATGCAGGAGAAAGCACTAACATCAGTACTGCTAGCTACTGCTAGATGTGATTCGATCGACTGTAAAACTCTGCTTTCTGACTGTTTCTGCACTATCGTTTGCTATCTGAACTTTTTTTTTCGTTTAACGAAACAACTACAACGAGAGAAAGAATCGTCCAGGAGAGTTGCTTACATGGTTCCGAAATAAGTAACAGAAAACCAGTCACAACTCTGGACCAGAGCCCTTTAGGCATAGTATCATTCTCCAGCTCCTCCTTTTTTGGCAGTTCTAGACAGATAAGATGGTGGCCATTTTCAGCTCTAGTCGGCAGGATGCGTGACTGACCGATGAATACCAGATCGATGCGCAGCAGTTTTCCCTGGACTCTTTTCCAATCATCACTCTGAGGGTAGCACAGTAGGTCGATTCGAGCGGAGACGAGGAAGCAGCAGTCCACTCCTGGGCCGACTGGAGTCCACTCACGGGCTGGCTGGAATCTACATAGGCGGGGAGCACGGCAGGCAGGGCGTCGTCGGAGTCGAGGATGTCAGCATCGGCGTCCTTGGAGGATGTTGGATCCTGGCCGAGAGGACGGCGAGGCGCCGAAGAGAGGGAGGCGACGGAGCGGGGAAAGCCAGTGGAGGGCACGCGTGCGGCGTGGGGCAGGAGCTAGGGGGCAGCCCGTGATGGTGAACGCTTGTTGCTCCGTCCGTGGACTCCCACTGCGGCGCGTGCGCGAGCGACGGCCGCTGGCCTCGAGGCTGCTCCTACGCGCACGAGGAGACACAGCGGCGGAGCCCAAGCTTTCTCTCGGATGCTGCCGGCGACGGAGTTGCTGAAGAGGAATTGGATCGGGAGCAGGAGCGCCGATGCTGCTGGGAAACCGGCCGGATCCGGGCGGTTTCGGAAGGCGGCGTGCCGGCGGGAGCTCCGACCTGGCGGGGGCGGCGGCGATGCGGGAGCCCCGACCTCGCGGGGGCGGCGGCGATGCGGGAGCCCCGACCTCCCGGGGCGGCGGCGATGAGGAGGCCTCGACCTCCCGAGGCGGCGGTGGTGAGGGAGCCGCAGAGCGAGGCGTAGGGGCTGCGGGCGGGAGCGGAGGAGGCGGCGGAGGGCGGCGGGCGGGAGCCGCAAGCGGGGCGGAGGGCGAGCTCGGGAGCAGAGGATGCTGGCTGGCGGCGCGTGCGACGGGGAGGGTGGGCACGGCTGGCCGGAGAAGGAGGCGGGGCTAGGCGGGGCGGCCGGAGATGGAGGCGGCGCCGGTGGGTGGTGGCATCGAGCCATGGGGAGACGATTGCGGGGAGAGAGGAGCGGTTCGGGTGGTGGGGTGGATACGGTGTTTTTTTTAACAGAAGGTGTTTAGGTGTTCCGTGTTCGGGATAAGAAGGCCTTTTAGATGGAAAAGTTGTGCTAAATATCTATTCTGCAAACACTTAAGAGGTTGTGTAGAATAGTCCTACCATATATATATATATAGTGAAAAGCATTGCTATTGTGTGAGACACTGGTCACACCATTCGTTGCCGCATGATTCGCTTTGAGATCCGAACTACAGGCCTGACCAAACTTTCCTTTCATACATTAGCCTATTTAGCGTGGCTCATTTGTATTTCCTTTTTAAGATTGTGTGGTCCTTCTTTCCTGGCTTTGGCAGTCTCTAGGTCTGCGCCCTAGCTTTTATTTAGTACGTCTCCTGCTCGCATCCGACCGTGGACAGATAATATTCCAACACTCAAAGGTACCATGCTGGGGAGAACTTCCATTGCCTAAAAAAGTGCTAGGCCTGCACCCTAATAAGCAGATTCCACAAGCATGCGACAAGAGCTAGAAGACAAATACATGGAGGGGTGAAGTGCTTGTGGCCAGCCCATGGCCCTAGTGCTAGCTAGTACCTCCATCTCACCCCATTAGCATCTACGTTGGTTGTACTAGTTTCTAAATTCCAATGAGTATTGCTTGAAAGTATTAAAAATATCACATAGGCAGACATGCACTGTTATGTTCTGCAAGCACCAATCGAATATACGCTTAGAACCTTATGTGTGTCACACATGCACCGTTTATTATTTGAGGCCGCACTCTTTGTGTTCTCTGCTTATTTGTTAGATTTGTCCATTTTTAGACCGCGAGCACCTTTAGAATTTATTCCTAGTACCTTTTGTTAACACACAGGCACCTCACGTGAGTAGAACTTTCCTTTAAATAAATATGACCATGATTTTACTTGGCCACATCGCCACACCATCTAACAGCATATGGTCCGGCTGAATATTGTGGGTCATGGTGGACCCGGCCACTACAAGCAGAATACTTCATCACGTTACATAACAGCCGGACCACATGCAAGCACAAGAACGATGTAGGGCCGGAACTTTTGGGCTAGATGCCTACTGTAGATGGTGTGAGGCCTTGGTCGGGAAAAAGTAAGCGCCCATGAACAGTTGGCAGTCTGAAAAGCATCCGCCTAGGTGTTTTATTCGGGTAACCGCTACAGAAGAAAGGCACCCAAGAACCTTCCCCTTCGGTCATGTGAAAATTAGAAAAGAAGTAAGGTGGCTCTTTTTCAAACATAAAGTTCAGATCTCAAAGCAATCTAACGGTTCTGAACGGTGTGACGCTAGCAAATCCCTGCTCTATATATATATATATATATATATATATATATATATATATATATATATATATATATATATATATATATATAGGAACCTATCCTTACGAGTTCCTATTTTGCTTATACAGGAACTATTCCTAATCTGCGAAACGACCCACTAACCTCCCGACCCGACCGAACCAGAAAAAAACCACCCGCCACACTCGTGATCCCATCGTTCCCACTCCGAGCTCCTCCAAGGCGCGCCGCCGTCGGCCACCCTCCCAGCTCGGCGCCGGCGACCAACCTCCCTGCGCGCCGCCGCCGGAAGCCCTCCCTCCACCTCGCGCGCCGCCGGCCGCCCTTCCTCCACCTCGCGCGCCACCAAAGCCCTCCCTCCACCTCGCGTCCGCGCGTCCCCGACCTCCTGCCGGCGCGGCTCCGGCCACCTCCTGCCCGGCGCGGCGCCCCCGGCCACCTCCTGCCTGGCGCATCACCCTCGGCTACGTCCATCACGGCGGGGCCCCTCCACCTCCTGTCCGGCGCGGATGCCTCCACCTCCTTCCCGGCGCGCCCCGGCGACCTCTTGCCCGGCGCGGCACCACCTCGGCGACCTCCTTCACGGTGCACCCCCGTCGACCTCCTGCCCGGCGCGGCGCCCCCGCGACCTCCTGTCGGCTCAGCTCCCGTCAACCTCCTGCCCACCGTCGACGTCACTACGACGCACCAAGTTCGCAGCCGATTGACATCCCCGTCTTCAACTTGGTGCCTCCCCAACAGTCCGCCACGCACGAGTTCCTCTGATCCTTTGACCGTCGGGAGAAGGCTTTTGGGCTGCATTTTCTGCTTGTGGTTCGTCCTGGAAAGTGGAAACGCAGCAACAGCATGCACAGTTTCTGCTTCACTTTTTTGAAAGTTCACACCAAGATATAAGTAAAGTTCAGAGAGGTAGAACTTTGTATTTCCGTGAGAAACAAGTTTATTTTTTTGCAGTTCATTACATCCACCAGTGAAGTCCCGATCTGAACTGCTTTTTCATTGGATCCGAACCATTTGATAATTTTTTAAATTCACAGCTTGAATGAAGGTTCACTTCACAAATAATGAAAGTCCACTTGAAAAAAAATTTACCTTGTTCCGAAAAAAAATTCAGGAAAAAAGTTCAATTCATGTTCCGTCTGAAGATTCACATGTCATGCACGAGAAGGTTCACATATTACTGCCGAAACAGTTCAGAAAGTTTTCATTTCATTCAAAAAAATAGTTCACTTCATTCATAAAAAAGGTTCACTTGGTACAGAAAAAAAAGTTCATGTGCAATTGCGAAAAAAAGTTCACCTCAAAAAAGTTCACTTCATGTTCCGTCTGAAGGTTCACATGTCATGCGCGAGAAGGTTCACTTGGTACAGAAAAAAATTCATGTGCAATTGCGAAAAAAGTTCACCTCATCCCAAAAAAAATTCAGGAAAAAAGTTCAATTCATGTTCCGCCTGAAGGTTCACATGAAGTAGCGTTAAGGTTCACTTAGCATATCCGAGAAGGTTCAGAAAGTTCCTGTTTAGCTTAAACAGTAATAGGTTCAGAAAGTTCCTGTTTAGCTTAAATATGTATATATATATATATATATATATATATATATATATACATATTTAGGTCTAACATACCCGCCAGTGATTCATATACAGGTGCTATGCACGCCTTCCTCCGAGGTCTACCAACTGCCGCAAGAAGAAGTACGGACACAGCACCGATGTACGTTTTTTTCTTTTCTTTTCCTATCTTTAAATTAGTATACAAGTTTTTATTTATTACCAGTAAAGTTGTCCATAATTAATATGATCTGATGAAATTTTGTTTTCTTCAGCTGAGGCGAAAGAGCATGTTTCGTCGATATTGATAGAAGAGCAGGAGTAACACCCATGCGCAAGGACCGGTGGATATATAGATATGATCATCTGTGCGGCCCTATTCTCTCTCCAATTCAATTCTCCTCTGAATGGAACTAGTTGAATTTTGGCGTGGCGTCACGCCACGCCTTTGGTGATTTTTTCTTGTGCAATGTATATTTGTTGTTCACCAAAATGTTAGCCAATTTGGAGTGTTTAAATATGTTTTTATTTTGTTGTAGGTAGGTAGCATTTTTTTGTGAGCATTTTTGAAATATTTTGTAGAAAGTTTAAATATGTAGTAGTTTGTAATGGTTGATCATGTTTGAATATTCGCCCAAATGTTGGCAAAATTCGAGTTTGCAAACATTTTGGAGAACATTTAATGTGCACATTGATATGAAAGGAAAATATATTAGTAGTAAATATTGTAGTAATTGTAATCTTTAGCATCACAATATGTGGAACTTGAGTTGAATTGGATGGAAAATTCCAAGTCAGTAATTAAGTAGTAAATACATCATAATATGTGGAACTTGAGTTGAATTGGATGAAAGATATGATTAGCAAAAAAAGGAAGTGAGCAAGTAATAGTACTTTAAAAAAAATATATATGGCATATCATATTAGTGAATTTTGTAGTAAGTGGAATCTTTAGATGGTAATTTGAATTTTCCAAGTCAGTAATTACGTAGTAAATACATCACGTGAAAGTTGAGTTCAATTGAAACGTGTTTTTATTTTGTTATGAATAGGCAGCATTTCTGTTGTGTGTTTTTCTTGATATATTGTGTAGAATATTCAAATTTTTAGTGGTTTGAAATGTTTGAACATGTTTGTATTTCGACAGCAATATTTAATTGAAATTAGGGAAATCCACGTGAATTTGACTCCACATTTGGGAAAAAGTTTGTTCGTACGGTGTCTAAATCTTGGTCAAATTGAAATGTTTAAATATACTTGTTGTTTGTTGTAAGCATACAGTTTTTTTTTAGCATTTTCGATATATTTAATGGAATATCGGTATATTCGCTAAAATGTTGGCCAAATTAGAATTTCCAAACATGTTGTTTATTTTGTTATGAATAGGATGCATTTTTGTTGAGCATTATTGATATATTTTGTAGAATATTCAAATGTTTAGTAGTTTGAAATGTTCGACCATGTTTGTACTTAGTCGACAATATTTAAAATTTGAATTACATTTAAATGGTAACAGAATTTGAATATTCTATTTTTTTTGTAAACACAATTAGGGTGTACATATATTTTTCTGATTGTTCTGGTATATTACTTTTTTTCCCAAAGCATATATTCAGAGATATTGATTTATAATTTGTTTGAATTTCAAAAATTGGTGAAAGTGGGATGCTATTCGCATGTTTTTTGTTGGCTTTCAAATGTTCAAATTTAGAAGCCATTGAAATTTTTAAAGTTTTTTCGAATTTGGAATTTGGTCATATGACATAAATAGTAAGCGTTTATTTGTTTATGTTAATGTTGATATATTTGTCATATTTGTGAGTGCGGTGGTGGGAGAAATTCAAATCCGAAGATGTACCCATTCAAAAGTTGTTTAGATTTGAATGTACTGAAATTAGGAAAGGAATAGTTTTCATTTATAATTTGTTTAAATTTCATAATTGTGTAAAGCTGTTCGCATGTGTGTTTTTTTTCGAATGGTCAGTTTCGAAGGCATGGGATATTTTAAAGTTTTCAAACTTGAAATTTGATCAAATGCTATAAATAGTCAGTCTCGTTTTCCTTTTTTTTTTTGTGTGTTAAAGTTGGTATATTTGTCATATTTGCGAATATTTGGTGGGAAATCTTCAAATTTTGTGGAGATGCACATTCGGAAGTAGTTTGTATCTGAATATTTTGAAATTTGGTAAGAAAAAATTTACATTAACAATTTTTTTTCTAATTTGGTTAAATAGGGTAGGCCTGCTCGTCAGAAAGTTAATAGTTTATGAAATTATTTTGAAAAGGGAAAAAATCAGTCGTATTGTAGAGCATGTCCAATTTTTAAGCAAAATGGGATGTTTTAAAATGTTTCTGTTTGGTTATCAATTTCTAATTTAAGTATGTAATGAGTGATTGTTGTTTATTTTGTTATAAATAGGCAACATTTTTGTTGAGCATTGTTGATATATTTTGTAGAATATTCAAATGTTTAGTAGTTTGAAATGTTCGACCATGTTTGTATTTAGTTGGCAATATTTAAAATTTTAATTACATTTAAATGGTAACATAATTTGAATATTCCATTTTTTTGTAAACACAATTAGGGTGTACATATATTTTTCTGATTGTTCTGGTATATTACTTTTTTTTCACAAAGCATATATTCAGAGATATTGATTTAAAATTTGTTTGAATTTCAAAAAATTGGTGAAAGTGGTACGCTATTCGCATTTTTTTGTTTGCTTTCAAATGTTCAAATTTGGAAGCCATCGAAATTTTTAAAGTTTTTTCGAATTTGGAATTTGGTCATATGGCATAAATAGTAAGCGTTTATTTGTTTGTGTTAATGTTGATATATTTGTCATATTTGTGAGTGCGGTGGTGGGAGAAATTCAAATCTGAAGATGTACCCATTCAAAAGTTGTTTAGATTTGAATGTATTGAAATCAGGAAAGGAATAGTTTTCATTTATAATTTGTTTAAATTTCATAATTGTGTAAAGCTGTTCGCATGTGTTTTTTTATTTTTTTCAAATGCTCGGATTCGAAGGCATGGGATATTTTAAAGTTTTCAAACTTGAAATTTGATCAAATGTTCATATATTCAGTTAAATTCCATAGTGAATTGAAATGCTCATATATTCAGTTAAATTCCATAGTTCATTTTTTTTGTGTGTGTGTTTTTTTTTCAAATCCGTATAGTTGTTGATATAGTTGGAGTGAGTGCATTTGTTTTTTTTTTCTGAATTCGAATGTTTCAATAAGTTTGTATAATTTGCATTTTCCATTTTGTATGACATGTTAAATTAAGAAGTTCATTTTAAACTCTACGGAATGGATATTAATTTAAATGGGGTCCAAATACCATTGAAAGCAATATTTGAAAGAAACATCGTAATTCAGAAAAGTGGCATTGTAGTAATTGTAGGCAAATCTTATTTTATGTTTTTCAATCATGCATGAATTCGACATAAATAAATGACCAAGAATTCGTCTTTGGTAATGTTGTTATTCACTTTGGATTCACGTGTTATCAATAAAAACCAACATTGCGCAAATGTTGTAAATAGTAAGTCTCTTTTTTCTTTTTTTTTGTGTTAAAGTTGGTATATTTGTCATATTTGTGAATATTTGGTGGGAAAACTTCAAATTTTGTGGAGATGCACATTCAGAAGTAGTTTATATATGAATATTTTGAAATTTGATAGGAAAAAATTTACATTTATAAAAAAAATCTGATTTGGTTAATTAGGGTAGGCCTGCTCGTCAGAAAGTTAATAGTTTATGAAATTATTTTGAAAAGGGAAATAATTCGTCGTATTGTAGAGCATGTCTAATTTTTAAGCAAAATGGGATGTTTTAAAATGTTATCAATTTCTAATTTAAGTATGTAATGACTGCGAAAGCACATTTATTTAACTGAATTCCATAATTAGAGAGTTTGTTTTCTGGATTTCAACTCCATGTAATTGTCCATATAATTGGAGCAAGTGCATTGGTGTCCATATAGTTGGAGCAAGTGCATTGGTTGTTCTTTTTCAAATTTTGGCCAAATTGAAATGTTTTGTTCATATAGTGTACAATATCTCCAATTTGTAAGTACGCTGGAATGTTTTAACATGTTTTCCCAATTTTTTTTTTAATTTAAGTCCATAGTGAATGGAAATGCTCATATATTCAGTTGAATTCCATAGTTCATTTTTTTTTGTGTGTGTGTTTTTTTTCCAAATCCGTATAGTTGTTTATATAGTTGGAGTGAGTTCATTTGTTTTTTTTCTGAATTCGAATGTTTCAATATGTTTGTTGAATTTGCATTTTCCATTTTATGTGATATGTTAAATTAAGAAGTTCATTTTAAACTCTACGGAATGGATATTAATTTAAATGGGGTCCAAATACCATTGAAAGCAATATTTGAAAGAAACATCGTAATTCAGAAAAGTGGCATTGTAGTAATTGTAGGCAAATCTTATTTTAAGTTTTTCAATCATGCATGAATTCGACATAAATAAATGATCAAGAATTCGTCTTTGGTAATGTTGTAATTCACTTTGGATTCACGTGTTATCAATAAAAACCAAAATTGCAAAGGAAGCAAATAATCAACACATGGTATAATGCAGTGCGCATACAAACATGTGTGACATGATATATTAGGGAGTTCATTTTAAACCCTAGAAGATGGATAATAATTTAAATGGGGTCAAACACCACTGATTTATAAATTTGAATTGTTTAATTAGGTTTGTATTTTTGCATTACTAAGTATTTTTCTTTTCTGTGAGCATGTAGTTATATGCTGTAGTATCAACAATGTTCATACAATTTGAATTATTCAAATGTAATATCATTTTGCAAATAATGTTTAATTTAAGTACGTAGTTAGTGCTAATGCATTTTTTTTGGATTCGAGTCCGTAATTCGGGAAAGTTCGTTTATATTGCGTGTAATTATTGACTATTTTCAGTTGTGAAAATATGTTTTGTGTTTTGCTATACGTAGGTAGCGTTGACTTTTTCTGAGTATTTGGTATACAGTTTAGATAATATCCAAGTATTTAGCAAATTGAAGTACTTAAATGTGTTTCTATGTTGCCATGAATTCTTAAATGTAGTTAGAGAAAATGTATTTGAGTTATATCCAAATGTTGACCAATTTGTAAATTTTAGAAATGGTACGGTAACTTCGAAAAGTCGGCAAATTTGTATGTTTGATTACGTTTGTATGTTGGTATAAATAATTAATTTAGTTTCGTATTCAGAAGATGTGCATTGTATGGGCATATAGTAAAATGGATTTATAATTTGAGGATTGAACTGCATGTAATTTGAGCAAGTGTGAATAGAATTTTTTCTAATTTTTTACCAAATTGAGATGTATAAATTTGTTTTCATTTTAGTATAAATTTGTTAGAATTTATTTTTATGATGCTTGTGATGTTTGTGGTCAAATAGATCTTAGAAACTGTGCAATTTAGAATTATTCATATTTAAATTCTTTTGGTGTTAACTAAATTTGTAGGTTTGGAAGTCATATAAATTTTTAGGATGTTCAAATATGTAATTTGGGTTGGAATGGTCAAATATGATTGTTCTTCAGATTTTGGAAGTTATTCAAGTTGGGGTGTTTTTTAGGTTCGAATCATTTTTTGTTTGTAAATTAAGTAGATTTTGAAGGTATTTAGGATTCTGATTTATGTAAATTCGAATTTTGACTGTATGGGACAAATAATCAGCATTTATTCTTGTGAGGGTATGTATAGGGAAAACTTTCATGTTGTACGAATTGTTCTAAGAAGGAAATGCATTAGGATTTTCTTCGAAGATTCACCAATTTAAAATGTGGAAACATATATATATTTTTTTGGCATAAATAGTGAGTATTTATTTTGCCAGAGCATTCTGTTGTATTTTTTCATTTTTTTCTATGCAAGAATTTGTAGAGATACATCCATATGCCGCTAATTTAATAAAAATCAATGCATGAAATTAGAGGAAGTCAATCTGGATTTTATGTAGATATTCATCGCGCCTGTTGTAGTTTGAATTGTCGAAATCCGTTGGATTTTTTTTTAAATTGAACTTCAAAGTTCATTCAGATTGTATATAACTATTTACCAATATAGAACATTCAAAATATGTTTTGTATCTCGCTGTAAGTAGTTAGTACTTTTTTTCGTAAGCATGTTTACATATTCTAAGTATCTCTAATTATGTAGGAAATTAAATTGCTCAAATGTGTATTTGAACTTGAAATTTGATCAAACGCTATAAGTAGTCATCATTTTTTTGTTCATGTTAATGTTGTCATGTCCGTCACATTTGTAAATACCCTCTATTTCAAAAGTTGCAAAAGTTTTGGAATCAGGAAAAAAGTGCAAAAAAAAAAGGAAAAAAAAACGACGCAGCAGCCAGCCCGGCCTACGTAGCGGCCCATCTGGCCAGCCCAGGCCCGCTGGGACGTCTTGCCAACGGCGTTGAGCTCGCCGGCGGCGCACCCGTGCGAGGTAGGGCGCGCGCGTAGCCGCTTCGGACGCGGTTGGTCGCGGGGTGGCCGTAGGTGGCGGCGCCGTCTCGTTTTGGTCGCCAGAGCGGTGGCGGCGGCGTGCGGATGCGGCGGATGGCAGCGGGCGCGGCGGCGGCGATCCCGGCGACGGCGTGGCGTCCCGACGACCGATCTGCGGCGAGGAGGGAGAGGGCGCGTCGGCGGAGCTCCCGGTTTGCTTGGACTCGAGCGAGGAGGGGCGTGGCGGCCGCGCGGCACGTCGGCGGCGGCGACGACGCCAGGGCCGTGCGGGAGAGAGAAGGAGAGGAGAGGGGGAGGGGGATTATGCGTGCAGTTTTGCATAAAAGTCCCTGTATTTCTCGTAATTCACAGTTACGTCCCTCGCCTCGTGTTTTCGTGTACTGAGGGTTTGATTTACGTTTTTGGGAGGGTTGTTTTTGTAAAACCATCACGGACGTGTCCTGCGGGCCGTCGGATCGCCGGCCGACGGTCGGGATCGAGCTACTGTAGGTACTGTAGCATGCTACAGTAGGTACTGTTCCTTCGAACAGTAGCCGGTCGCTGAGGAGGCGAGAATCGGACTGTCTTTTATATAGTTAGTGATGTCGTCCCTTGGTTTGATTGATGCAGAGTACTTCAGTTGGTGGGAGCGGGCGGCGTCTCGATGAAGAAGAAGGCACGTCCGTGCTGGATGTCTACTTGGCGCAGGCGGAGCGCCACCTCTGCCGGGACCGTCTCATCCTTACCATCTACCTTGGGCCGACCTACTGGTTCCAGAAATTCATGGATTGGTTCTACGCCATGAGAGGATCCCAGGGATCGAATCAGGGATGCATGGACCTGGTTCGAAATTGTCATCAAGGCAATTGAGGAGGATGACGGTATGTGAACTCAACTATTTACTTGCTGATCAGTGAATTGGAAAATGCTTCATTTTTTTTGTTTGCGCCTGCCTAGCTTGTCTTGTCAGAATCGGTAAACTCCAAAACACCAAATCAAAAGGGAGTACTAGACAACAAGGAAAAGCTTAGTCTGCACAGGAGTACTCGAATCAGGGATGCATCATTATACATCTCAGGCTTGGAGTGAAAACAAACAATGAAAATCACCGACTCGAAATAGTACTCGAGCTTGCATGAGTTGTATTTCTGGTATTCCGTTTTTGTACAAAATATATACGTTTCCATCAGGATTGGCTCCACTTTTTCTAAAAACAAAATATACGTTTCCATCAGGATTCCAGCCAGGCCATCCGCTGTCTGCCCTCTTTCTCCTCCCCAGGCCGCTGATATACAGCGTACCACATAGGACCTGGATGGAAACACAAACAACCGCAGTTCAGATGCTAAAAGACCATCCCTCTCGTGTACACTGAACTTACTGGATACAACCACTGTTTTTTTTCTGTGTGTTCGCCTGTTCCAATAGTTAGGGTATTAGGTGCATTGGAGATCCATAATTTGCAGTAACCTTTTTAAAAACAACCCAGCCTTGTCAATAGGTATTGAACAATTTACGATGCAGTAGTGTCATGATGTTTCATTACTGAACATACAGAGGACATTATGTTCACTATACCAACTCATGTAACAGATAGTTGAGTACTTACAATACCAAAGGACCCCATGCACCCAAAGTTCTCCATGATCCATACAAGATAATCCTTCAAAATCTGTCCACGACAGTGAATAAAATGAGAAGAGTAAGCACTGGCAGCAAAAAAAAAAAAAGTTTGTTGTGTTAAGAAGAAAATACATTAGATTGCAGCTAGAATTGTAAAGAGAAATAAAAAGATGCAAAAAAAAAGGCCAACATATCAGATAATATGATTACTAAGCAAGCAGTTCTGTCAATGCGAATTACTACATAAAGTTGCAGTGTTATAAACAGAGAATGGTGCACTGCAGTAAATGGCGAACTACATAAAGTTGCAGAATTATAACATGGGAAACAATATCTAAGAAACTGAAATTACAATCCTGATTCTACTTGGAAATTATACTATGAATTGCAATGCTGAAGAGATAAAGATATAACTGAGAAGACTATTCGGAAGAGACCATCTGCTAATTAATTTATTACTAGAAGAACTCATTTGGATCGATTAAGACAAATAGATACCAGAGTCCATGAAAAGGGTGTGCCTTACAGCCGAATGAGATAATTTCTGCCTACACATGATTTCACTGATTAGGTGGCATTATCATACTGACATACTGTATTAAATGCATTGGCGAGTCTAGTTTGTGCAAGCATGGTTTATTGTCCTAGATGGTTCAGACACAAGGACAAGCCGTTTTCACCCCTAGTGCTGATGCATGTATCATTTCGAGTTGATAGCGTAAAGCTACCAGTTTTCGCAGTTCAATTGCATTTTGGTACCAGTTTTGCTTTGAATCGCATGGAGGTACCACATTTTGTCCGAGTTTTCGCAGAAAACCCAAAACCAGCTCTAACCACGAATTGACACCGGTTCTGACTACCCGGACCCACCTGTCAGATGACGTGGCAACACCGCGTGGACGGCCGTTAACGGACGTTAACAGAAGCGTCCGGGCCCACCTGTCAGGGTTAGGGTCAACATAACCGTGCCCGACAGCGCGTTAGGGTTAGGGTTCATGTCCCGAGCCCGCAGCCCGGCACTTGTTCGTCAGTTCCCGTAGGGTCGCTCGCCGCCGCCACCGCCGGGAGTCGGCGCCGCTGCCGCTGTCTCCTCCGACCGCCATCTCCGCCGCCGTCCGTCACCATGCCTAGCTGGAAGGACGGATCCTCGTCCGGCGAGTCTCTGCTAGGGGTAAGCAAGCTCCTCTTCTCGATCTAGGGTTAGGGGTGGTATGAAATTTGATTTTTTGTCGATTAGGTCCTCTAATGTCGATAATTTGTGTCGATTAGGACATCACCGACATGGATTATGCTCCTGATGCCGTTGATGATCCCACATTTTGCGGTTTAGCGACAGATGCTCCTGTTTTTTGCCGCAACCACAAGAAGGAGCCCCGGAGGTGTGTTGCATTTGAAGGAAGCAACACTGGGCGTAGATTCTATCTATGTTCAGTGCAAAATGTAAGTGTTTAATTGTTTTGCATGAGAATTTCATATGTTATATTTAGATTTAGTGATACGTTCAGTGGTGAAACAATTATTGTAGTTATATTTTACTTAGGTATTTAAATTCTGATATGGGCCTATTATATTTAAATTCAGTGAAGAAATCAAATTTAGACTTAGGTATTTAAATTTAGACTTAGGTTTTTAAATTGTCAATTGCTTACCTTACTTAGGTATTTACTGCTATGGGCCTGTTATATTTAAATTTGGAATTAGGTATTTAAATTCTGCCATGGGCCTATTCTGTTATATTTAAATTTAGTCTTCAAACATTGAATGCTCTATTTGTGCAGCAAGTAGAGAATTGTGGGTTTGTGGATTGGGTTGATGGAGAATGGCCAGATACTGCCAAGAATGCAATCTCAAGACTTTGGGGAATGTATGAAGAGCAGAAGAGTGCAAGAATAGATGAGAGGTATGAGAATGCAAAATTGGTGAAGGAGCTATCTGTTGAGAAAGACAAGGTTGAGAAGAAGTACACAAGTATGGTACAGAGTGTGAACAAGTTCATAGATGACACTTGCAAATCAAGTAGGGAGGCCAACTATGAGCGAATTATGCAGGAAGGAAGGGATGGTGATCTGAAGGAACAGATGGCCCTAACAATTAAACTGTTGGAGACACAAGTTGGTGAGCTGAAGCAGATACAGAGAACTCAAGCAGATGTGCTGAAGGCCAAGCAGAAGGAGCTATCTGATGAAAAAGAGTCTTTGAAGGCCAAGCAGAAGGATTGGGATGATGAAAAGGAGGCTTTGAAGGCAGATAGGAAGAAGCTAGAGCACCAGCTGTTTGATCTGTTCAAATTCAATAATGCAAATAAGGAGAAGCTGAAGAGAATTAAGGCTATATGTGAGGAGTGATATTTCCTCAGCTGAGTAGAATCAATTATTTGTAACTCTGTGGTAGTAGTGAAGTATGTCAATTTAGTAGCTATAATGTGTAATTCGAACTAGCCATGTTTTGTGGCTATCTGTGAGGAGTGAACTATGTCAATTTAGTATGTATGTCAATTTAGTACAAGCAATGATTTGTAATTCTGTACCAGTAGTGAACTATGTCAATTTAGTATCTATGTTTGTTTGAGTGCCATTATTTAGGGAAAATTTTGTGAAAAATTCGAAAATAATTGTAAAAATGATCATTAAGGGTTGTCGAGACCCCTCGGAGCATCGACAAACCAAAATGATCATTTTTTTGAAAAAAATCAAAAACACTTGTAAAAATGATCATTTAGGGTTGTCGAGACCCCTCGGAGCATCGACAAACCAAAATGATCATTTTTTTGAAAAAAATCAAAAACACTTGTAAAAATGATCATTTAGGGTTGTCGAGACCCCTCGGAGCATCGACAAACCAAAATGATCATTTTTTTGAAAAAAATCAAAAACACTTGTAAAAATGATCATTTAGGGTTGTCGAGACCCCTCGGAGCATCGACAAACCAAAATGATCATTGTTTTGAAAAAATCAAAATAATTGTAAAAATGATCATTTAGGGTTGTCGAGACCCCTCGGAGCATCGACAAACCAAAATGATCATTGTTTTGAAAAAATCAAAAACACTTGTAAAAATGATCATTAAGGGTTGTCGAGACCTCTCGGAGCATCGACAAACCAAAATGATCATTGTTTTGAAAAAATCAAAAATAATTGTAAAATGATCATTAAGGGTTGTCGAGACCTCTCGGAGCATCGACAAACCAAAATGATCATTTTTTTGAAAAAAATCGAAAAACACTTGTAAAAATGATCATTTAGGGTTGTCGAGACCCCTCGGAGCATCGACAAACCAAAATGATCATTTTTTTGAAAAAATCAAAAATAATTGGAAAAATGATCATTTAGGGTTGTCGAGACCCCTCGGAGCATCGACAAACCAAAATGATCATTTTTTTTGAAAAAATCAAAAATAATTGTAAAAATGATCATTAAGGGTTGTCGAGATCCCTCGGAGCATCGACAAACCAAAATGATCATTTTTTTGAAAAAATCGAAAATAATTGGAAAAATGATCATTTAGGGTTGTCGAGACCCCTCGGAGCATCGACAAACCAAAATGATCATTTTTTTGAAAAAATCAAAAACACTTGTAAAAATGATCATTTAGGGTTGTCGAGACCCCTCGGAGCATCGACAAATCAAAATGATCATTTAGGGTTGTCGAGACACATATATCAATATAGTCATACAAAATGATCATTTTTCACAAATGGTCATACACATATAGCAATATTGTCTTACACAAATAGTCATACACATATAGCAATATTGTCTTACACAAATAGTCTTGGAGACATAGTCATACACAAATAGTCATACTGTCTTACACAAATAGTCTTGGAGACATAGTCATACACAAATAGTCATACACATATATCAATATTGTCTTACACAAATAATCTTGTGGAGACATAGGAGGGACACATTTAGCAATATTGTCTCACATATCAGTCTTCTCCTTTTCAGGACCCTTCTTATAGGATGTAGCCTTCCCAGCATTGAGGTATCCTTTCATCCTGGAGGTGAATTTTGGCTGTCTTTTTCCTAACACCAAATTACCAGACTCTGAAGCAGTAGTAGACCTTGGAGCATGGAAAGGAGCTGGTCTTGAGGCACTAGGAGCTGGAGTTGGTGCACTGGCAGCTGCACTGGCTGCTGGTCTTGGAGCAGCATCTTGTCTTGGAGCAGCAGCAGCAGCTGGAGTAGGAGGTGGTCTTGAAGGTGGAGTGGGAGTACCAGCAGGTGTAGGCATAGGAGGTGATGTAGTAGTAGAAGAGCACTCACCATAAATCTGCCTGTTTGCCTGCACAAATAGTAAGTACTTAGTATGTGCACAATTTAAATGTCGAACATGACATTTAGTACCTTGTGACTAGCTTTCCTTATCTCCAACTCTGCACTCAGTTTAGATGTACAACTAGTGTTACCTATGCCCAACCTGGTGGCAGTTGCCACAAGTGATACTAGCCATCCTAGAATTATCTCTAGGTGCTGGTACCTCAAATTGGCCTTTCTTCTTTAGTTTGCTTTCTTCCAGGCCCTTCTTTGAAAACAGGTGGGTCTATATCCTGGCTATCTGTTTTTGTCCAGTCCTCTGGCCCAGGCACAGGGTATACTGTGTTCTTGAATGTCTCTCTGTACATGGGTTTTTTGAAAAACTCATGTACATAATCCTCTGGATGCTGTTGAATCTTCATGATTACAGCAACTGCATGGTTGCAAGGAATACCTGTGACATCCCATTTTCTACAGCCACATGTATGTTTTCTCAGATCAACAGCAACTACTCTGCCACTTCTACTAGTCACTTGCGAAAGACCTATCTCACAGTTCTTAACAACTACATTCTCTGGACCATTTCTTTGACTCTTCCAATTTCTCAGTGTAGAATGGTGTTATCTCCCATCTTGCAGTCTCCACCTTCTCCCTAGTTCCACTGTACTTCACCATCAGTTTGTTTCTAATGCCTTCAAGCATTGTCCTAATTGGTTTGTTCCTCACATCCAATATCATTTTGTTGAACACTTCACTTATGTTGTTCACAACAAGGTCAGTCTTGCAGTTGGTATCAAACAAATGCCTAGCCCAAGATTCATGGGGAATCTGCACCAACCAGTTGTATGCTTCCTCACTGTCCTTCTTTAGAGCTTCCATTGCAAGATCAAACCCATTCTTGGTATATGAGTAGCTTGCTGCATCCATATACTTTTTTAGCTCTGGTCCACTAAAACCTGCTCTCTGAAAGTTGGCATATATATGCCTCAGACAGAATCTTTGTGAGAATTGGGAAAGATTTTGGAAATTGCTTTCAATAGTCCCTGCATATGGTTTACAAGTATATGAACATAATTTAATGCACTTGATATGAATAAGTAATGAGTAAATCCAAATTGTGTAATACAGTAGTATATGAGTAAACTACACACCAACCTTTTGCCTGTCTGATATGATTGTATAATACCCAAATTTTTCCTTTCTCTCCAATGCAAAATTTCAGCTAGGTGAGAAACCATAACCAGCTAGCAGTATCTTCCCTGATCAACTACACCAATCAATCAGCTGGGTGGGATCTGTTGTAACTGTCTTCATAGACTTGGAAGTTAACCAATCAATGGTAACTCTTGTGTTCTCTCCAAGAGGTTGACATGTGTGCCTATTTCTGAATTTTCCTGATGCAAAAAGTTCTCTCATGTGCTATCAAGGAGGCTGTGATGAAAAATGGACAACCTTTGGGCCCTACCTTTATCAGTGCAATGGGCAATGATCCTGCTACTCTCATTTCCTGTGGTATTTAAAATCTCTCAGCTGAGCAATGTGGAAATTCCTGAGAGCTACTCTGAACTCTTTCACATCTTTAAAGCATAACCTCAAACTAAACTGCTCACTGGGATCAGCCCTACTGGGATCATACCATATCCTCTTCTTCATCTTTTTATATTTCCTCTTCTTAGCAGTTATTACTTGCACCATCATCATCACTATCACCTAATTCATCAGGGCTACTATCCTCATCACTTGAGGGTACAAAGTCTACATGCACTTCATCCTCTGGCTCATAGTGAGATTTAGTGGTTGGGCCTTGTCTCACTGGTTTCTTGGCTACAAAATAATCAGGTTCAGATAATTCCTCACCATCAGATGCACTTTCTCTTTCCTCAGCTTCAAGTATTCTTCCACATCAGTATCCCCTTCGAAGTGCAGAAATTGTTTCTCTTTTGCTCTTTTTTTCTTGGGCAGGTAAGCTTCTCCATATTGCAACAACAGCTGGATCTGGTTCTCTTTTCTTTTTTCTGCCTCTTAAACTTTTCTAATAATTGAAACTCTCCTCTACCATCATGCTCCTCTCATCATCGTCACTTGATATAACATCAACAGGAATATTCCTCTGAACATCTATCCTTCGGAAATGGCAACTCTGCTGTGTGCCAACATAGAACCACTTCTGACAAATCCATAGCTACTGGGAAAATGTCTTCATCATGTGAGATAGTTCACACCATCTCTGTCAACTGAAATTACTGCTCCTCGTTCATCAGTTGGCCTTCTCCTTCATCAGTGTTCAGTTCTATCGGCAGGTGCATTCTTTTTCAGCATAGTAATGTTCAGAATCTTCTCTTTTTCATACACGGCTAGCTGTCGGAGATTGTCCCCAGGAACTAGGGGTGTCTCCAAGGTATCGGTAAGGGGCTGAACCGGATCAAACAGTCCACAACGTGCTCCGGCGACGGTGCTCGTCAGGCTCGCTGCGGGACGACACTGCAGAGATTGACACAAGGTATTACACCAGGTTCAGGGCCCTCTTGTGGAGGTGTAAAACCCCTACGTCCTGCTATGGTGTATTGCACTGCTTGAAGATTTTACAGTACAAGGAGAGCTTGTCGAGCTCGAGGTGGCTAACAATGGCTACTTGCTAGTCCTTAGATCTAGGGTTAGGGTTTGCTAGAGCGGCAGCAACCGAAGATCGAACCCCTTGCTTGGGCGTGCTCCTCCTCCTTTTATAGGCGTCCTGGGCCTCTTCTGCCCAACATTTGGGCGGGAAGGGCTACCACATGGCGACGAAGGAGGAGGCACGGTGCAACCGTAAAGGTGAGGTCTACCATAAAGGTGAAGATCGTGGACGCGGTCCACGGCAGGGGAACGGCGTCACCAAAGCTGAAAGGGGGGCAACCGACCAGCTGGACAGCGGGCCTGGCGCTTGCCGAGGTGGGAGGGCGGCCCACGGTGACGTTCGTTCTTGGAGCGTAGCTGCAGACTGTTCCCTTGTCACCAAAGAGGGCAATAACTCGTTGTCCGCTTTGCTTGGCTCCGCTTTGTTGACTGCTTTATACATGGAAACGGCAACTGCGGCGTCGTCGTCATCCGCGCGTAGGCACGCGCGTCACTCTGCGCATGGCGCAGAGTCCATGTGCGCTCTGCCGCGGGGGCAGAGATATGCTTCACGAAGAAAGCGCTTCGCGAGGCGAAAGGCCTCGCCAAGCCTCGCGGCTTGGTCCTTAGCAGAATTTGCGGGCGGCGTCGGAGACGCCTTGTCGAAGAGCGATCCCTTGCCGAGGGAAAGAACCCTTGCGAGGAGAAGAACCCCTTCGCGAGGAGAGAAATCCTCGCGAAGCTCGCCAGGCTTGGAGAGCCTGGTCCTTGGCAAAAATCACCTGAAGAATCTTGTGGGCCCTGGCAGGCCGGCCCGTGGTACCCTGGTTTCCACTGTGCCGACAGTAGCCCCCGGGCCCGGCGATGGGCACGCCGATTACTTCTCCCGTAACTCCTTCCGCACACTTCTCCCCACGCCTCCAACTCTCCGGAGAACTCCACTCTCCAGAGCTCTCTTCTTCTTCTCCGGCGACCATGGCGCCCAAGAGAGCAGGTGCCGACTTGAAGGGCAAGGCCACCGTGCAGGCGAGCTCGTCAGCGGCGACAGCGCGGGCGGGCACGTCCGCGGCGATGGCGCGTGCCGCTGCTCTCGAGGGAGCACTGCCGAAGACGCGCGTCGCCGCCGCCACGATAGCGACGGTGCGCCACCTAGCAGCGGCGAAAACCAACGAGCATGGCGCCACCGAGCTGAGGCCGGCCGGTAGCAGGCTCACCGACACCTTCTACCCCATCTTCATCCATACTCTCTACGCCGGCCTGGTACCACCATTCTCTGACTTCCTCCTGGCGATCTTGGAGACGTACCAGATCCAACTCCTTCACCTTCATCCCAACTCCATCCTCATCCTTGCCATCTTCGCCCACTTCTGCGAGGCTTACCTTGGCATCCGTCCCTCGGTGGCGCTCTTCCGGAGTTTCTACTCTCTTCGGAACTCCGCCAAGGGCGAGCGGCTCGGATGCGTCTCTTTCCGCATCGTCGACGCCCGGAGCGACAACTACATCCCCATCGCGTGGCAGGGGGAGAACGCCATCACCAAGGTGACGAAGAAAGTGGACAAGTTCCGCGAGAAGTGGGTCTTTGTCGACGCCAAGGCCACCAACCCTCTCCTGGAGGTGCCCGAGGCGCCGCCGAGGAAATGGGCGCGCTGGGCGAGCGCGGACTTCAGGGGTTCGAAGCTTGACGCGGTGTATGTATATATCCGTCACATCCGCGATGCAGGGGTCACCGGCCAAATGGTGGCGAAGGATTTCACCAGGCGCCGCATCGCCCCCCTTCAACGGCACGCCGAGCCGGTGTGGCGATACAACGGCAAAGACGACGCCATGCGGCTAAGCAGGGACGGCTTCGAGCCTGATGTGCTCCGCCAGATCATGAATGTCCTCTTCACATCGCCGGAAATCCCGCCCGCCAATACGGAGGCGACCAAGCCGCTCATCGTCTTCGCCGAGGAGAGCATAGAGGAAGCAGCGCTCGCATATGCCCATCTTCGACGAGTGGGGGATCGTGCCCGCGGGGCACAGCGGGCCTCGCCCTAACCCGTGGGCGGCGGAGCCGGAGTACCTGGACGCGGCTCCCGAGGCTGAGGAGGCCGAATCCGCCGAGGAGGAGGCCTCGAGAAGCGAAGACCCCCTTGGCGAAGACGAGGCTTCAAGGGGCGACGACCCCGTCGGCGAGGGCGCCGGATCCTCGAGGAGCGCCCACGCCGAAGTGGACCTCCAGGTGCTATCCTCCGGCGATGAGGAAGACGCCTTCCGCATCGTCCGCTCCCAGCGCGCCGAGGGAGGGGAGGAGACGAGCGGCGGCGGAAAAGGGCGTTGCGAGCCCCGCTCCAAGGCCGTCCACGACAGGAGGGCCGCGACTGCGGGAGGCATCCCTCGCGCGGAGACAGGCGCGGCCCGGGAGGAGGCCGGAGCAAGCCTCATCCAGCCTCCCAAGGCAAAGAAGAGGGTGTGGGTGATGGCCGGCGAGTAAGCCCTCGATTTCTCTTCTTCTTCACGATTTCACTTTGAGAATTCCCCCTTTTGAAGGATTTTCGACTTGTCCTCTTTTCAGGCAGCCCGCGGAGCCAAAGAAACGGCGGCTCGGCGAGGCTGGAGAGACCACCAGCGTCGCCATGGAGACGCCTGCAGCCGGCGGGCCGCAGCGGGCAGTTGCCTCTCCCCGCGGCCGGGCACCGCGCGGAGGCGGAGATGGCCGAAGAGAGCGTGGCGTCGCCGACTCGGGCGGCGACCCCTCCAGCGGCGGAGCACCACGTGGAGGAGGAGACCGCGGAGGCGGCGACGTCGCCAACCATGGCGGCGACTCCTCCGGCCCAGCAGGAGGCGGAGGAAGAAAACGTGGACGAGGGACATCGTCATGGAGCCGCCTCCAGAGGAGGAGAACTCTTCGAGAGGGGCTGACGCGCCCGAGGCCGCGGGGGACGCGGCCGCTGCAGAGGGGGCCGCAGGCGCCCCGGAGGAGCAGGAGGCGGAGATACCTCTGGAGCCCCCAAGCGACGGGGAAGTGCCCAGCCCCCTGAGGGCTCCTGATGTGGGCGGCAAGGACGACGCCCCCGCAAGCCCCCACGCCGCGGCGGGGGCTGCCACAAGCTTGGGGCAGGATGCCTTAGGCGCCTCGACAAGCGTCGAGGCCTCTGCGCCCCACAACAGCGTGGGAATTTCCCTGGCGCTGCAGGCGCCGCATCGCCAAGCAGCGCATCGCCGGATAGTCCTCAACCGGGCGCGACGAGCGCTCGACGGGCTGGAGGAGCAGCTCGCCAAGAAGCCTTGGCGAAGGAAAAAACGAGGCTCAGCGAAGCCTGGGCCCTGCTCTTCGAGAGGGTAGAGGTGTGCCGCCGGTGGGACGCGGCGGCCCAGGCGGAACGCCAAGAGGCCCTCCGCTTCGCCAAGGAGACCCGCGACAGCGTCAAGCGGGAGGCGCAGGAGGTGATGGAGGAGCTTGACGCCGCCAGGGAAGCGCTCGAGGCGGAAACCACCACCAAGCACGACGAGCTGGCGGCCGCGAAGCAAAAACTTGCCACCGACACCGAGGCCGCCAAAGCCAGCCTGAACGAGCTCCGCGTGGGGCTGGACGCCCGCGAGGCGCAGCTGGCGCCTCGCGAGGCCGAGCTGAAACGGCGCGAGGAAGAGCTCTCCCTCCAGAAGAAGGAGCTGCAGCAGCGCGAGGAGCAGGTCCAGCGGCTCGTGAAGGACCAGGCCACCCGCGAGGGGCAGCTGGCGGAGCGTGAAGGCCGGGTGGCCACCGACGAGGCCAACCTCGCAGCAGAGCAGAAAAAACTCCAAGAAGAAGCTGACCTCAAGGTCAAACTCGTCCGCGAAAGCCTCTCCAAGGAGCATAACGAGAAGGTCGCGAAGCTCGAGGACCGCCTCACGTCCACACGCAAGGGGCTCGAGAAGCGCGTCAAGGAGCTTGAGCAGGAGGAGAAGCGGTTGACCTCTTGCCTCGAGGTCTCTCGGGAGGCCCAGACGCGCGCTGAGGGGAACGCCATTGCCCTGGAGAGGGACCTGGACGAGCTCCGGCAGCAGGTGGGGCCGGTCACGGCCCTGGTGGAGCAGGCACGAGATCAGCGCCAAGTTGACCGGTTCATGACACGCCAGCGTCAAAGCATTCTCCAGAGCTTGGTAAGCCGCGTGCGCGCCGTCGGGAGAGATCTGAGGATCGACGTCCCCTCCTTCTCCGCAGCGACCGACGACGAGACCTCGTACTCGCTCTTCTTCGAGCAATTCCTTGGAAAACTTGAAGGGGTCGCGAAGAGCTTCGACAAGCGCGTCGTGGAGGAGAGCCGCGACCTCCTCGTCGTTGGCGTCACCAACATCTTCAGCAACCTCGTGAGGCTCCAGCCCCCACTTGACCTTGAGGACGTGATGGCGCCACCACGTGCCATCAGCGACAAGGCGCGGGAGACCGCTCAGCAGGCCGCCATCGCGTATGCCAAGAAATTCGACCAAGCCTTGGTCGATGAAGATGAAGGCGACGACGAGGAAGCCCTGGAGGAGGCGGAAACCACCGTGGATCGCGCTAGGCACCTCAGGAGGCGCGACGGCCTGAGCTCCTTGCCTGTTGCTGGACGTGCCGAGGGCAAATTTATCTTAGTCATTTTGATTGTGAACTTTGTAAAAACTTGTTAAGTTATTGGAATATGCTTGTGGACGTCCCTCGGGAGGCTTTTGTCTTTCCTCTTCATGTCTTTTTTGCTCTACGTTTTAGGACCCTCTCTTAGCGCTACACCACCGCCGCTTCGGTATGTGCGAGTCAGTGCTCCACAAGTCCGGGGGGTGCGTGAGGCCTCGAGAAGTAAGAGCTCCTCGAAGCGCGATGCTTGGGGCTCCCCTTTGACGTGCAAGCAGCCCATGAGGCATAGGAGAGAGAAAAGAGACTCGAGGGGCAAACAGCCAGCGAGAGGAGATTTGAAAAGTATTTAGACTTAGCTTGTCGAGGCGTTTCCGCCTTGGAGAGGGTGTCGGTTCCCTGGCGAGGCGTTGTTGCCTTGGAGAGGGTGCCTGAGGCTTGGAGAGCCTGTTTTCCTGCATTTGGAGAACATAGGCGTACCCGCAAGCAATAGACAGTTAAAGATTCTTATGGTGCTCGTAGGTTCCTTCATGTGTGTCTCGCGAGGAGAAACAGGCACCAAGGTTTTGGTGATCCTTGGTGAGTTGACGTGCGCGGGAGCTGACCCATGAGTTCAGAGCTCCTTGGGAGTTGACATGCATGAGAGCTGGCCCGCAAGTTCAGAGCTCGGATCCCTTGGGTTTTAGGCGCTGCCGGGATGCTCCCGTGGCATGGCACCCTGCTAGCCCCCGCTCGTGAGATACACAGGAGGGATCATACGAGCAAGGATAAACAGCAATAACAGCTTTGTCGAAGTCGCAAAACATGCTGGCGCAATGCGCCAAGGTTCAGAATGACCTGAAATAGGTGTTCATTACACTGGCGTGGCCAGGGGTTTTTCTTCTTTGATGATGAAGTGTCGCTCCTCCGGGAGCGCGCTCCCCTTACTTAGGAGGCAGGTTGGCGCCGACGGTGACGCAAGCCCCCGAGCCACTCGCCTCCAGAGACACTTGTTTTGTCGCAGCCTTCTCCTGGGAGAACAGCTGCTTCTTCTTCGCGGGGGGCCTCGGGAGGGGTTCCTCGTCCTCGTCAGCGGGTGACGCCACCGCGGCAGCCTTGTAGGCCGCTTGCGCAGCGTACAAGGCGTCCGAGACCACGCCGCGGATGACAATGGTGCCACCCGAGCCAGGGAGCTTGACGAGGTTGTAGGCGTGGTGGGTCACCGCCATGAACTTGGCAAGGGCGGGGTAGCCGAGTATGGCGTTGTAGGGTAGGCCGATGTGCGCGACGTCGAAGTCGATCAGCTCGGTGCGGTAGTTGGCCTGGGTGCCGAAAGTGACGGCGAGCCTCACCTGCCCCAAAGGGGTGGTAAGACCCTCTGTCACTCCCGAGAAGGGCCTAGTAGGCATGAGCCGCTCATAGGGCACCTGCAGCTTCTCGAATGTCTCGACGGAGATGACGTTGAGGCCAGCACCCCCATCAATGAGCGTCTTAGAGACGGCGATGTTGTTGATGGTGGGGGTGCAGACCAACGGGATGGTGCCAACGGTTGACGTGGACTTGGGGTGGTCGCCGGAGTCGAAAGTAATGGGGCACTGGGACCACTTGAGGGGCCTGGAGGCCTCGACTCCAGGGAGAGCTGCCGCGACCTCGCGGGCGAGTTGCTTGAAGTGGCGGTTGGAGCGAGGGGCCTGAGCCCCGCCAAGGATACAAGCTGCCCCGCGAGGCACCTGGTAGCCTTCGTCAGCCTCGGCAGGCAGGTTGTCGTTTGCGGGCTGGGCAGCGTTGGCCTGGGGGTTCTGCTGGTAGCTATCGTTGTAGTTGTTGTTCCAGCGTCGCCCCCCGCGGCCGCTGCGGCCTCCGCCGCGGCCTCCGCGGCCTCCATTTGCCTCGCGAGCCTCGCGAGCCTCGCGAAGCCTCTTGATGTCGAAGCAGTCCTCGGTGGCGTGAGAGTGCCTGTTGTGGTAGATGCAGAAGGGACGGTCGTCCTTTTTCTCAGGTCCTGCGGCTGGAGTGGCAGCTTGCCGAGACTGCTTGGCGTCAGGCTCTGCCGCGAGGACCGCAGTAGTCTTGCGCTTCTCAGAGGATTTCTTCTTTTTGGACCCCTCGGCAGGGTCCCCTGGCTCGTTCTTGACGAACAAGCGGCCCTCTTCAGCCTTGGCGCATTTGTCCGCCAAGTCGAAAAGCTTGACGACGGTGGTGATGTTGTCGTGGATGCCGAGCTTCTCGAGCATCCGCACGTCCGTGACCCCAGCCTGGAAGGCAGAAATGACCTGCGCGTCGGTGGCGTTGGGGATCTTGTTGCGCACTTGGCTGAAGCGCTGGATGTACTTGCGGAGGGTCTCGCCGGGCTTCTGACGCACGGCGCGGAGGTCGTTGTAGGTGAGGCCGCGCTCGTACGTGCCCTTGAAGTTGGCGATGAAGCACCGGCAGAGCTCCTCCCAAGAGCTGATGGACTCGGCGGGGAGGTTGGTGAGCCATGAGGACGCAGAGTCCTTGAGGGCCATGGGGAACCAGTTCGCCATGACCTTGTCGTCGCCCCCGGCGGCCTGGATGGCCAAAGAGTAGAGCTGCAGGAACTCCAGGGGGTTGTTCTTGCCGTCGTAGCGCGGAGGGAGGTCCGGCCTGAACTTGACTGGCCAAACGACGCGACGAAGGCTGCGAGTGAACGCGGCCGTCGTGCCGTAGGTGACCGTGCCGTTGGCAAGGGTGGCGCGGAGGTGGCGCCCGGCGGTGGCGATGTCCTGAACGGCGCGGTTGCGGCGTTCTTGCCCGCGCTCGATGCTCACGCGTGCGTCCTCAGGGGCTCGCTGCACGATCTGGCAGTCGTGCGGCGACGACGCGTGCGACGCAGCGCGGCCGTCGCGAGGAGGAGCCCCCGTTGGAGCAGGTTGCGGTGCAACCGGTGGAGCTGGAGCGGGTGCGGGATGGAGAGGAGGTGCGGGAGGTGCGCCGTGCGCCACGTCCCCCACGAGCGCAGAAGGGACCAGAGAACGAGACGGCGCGGGTACCGCGGCGCGAGCTCGGCAACGCGGTTGAGCCAGGCCTCCTGAGCCGCCGGCGTGGGGCGGTACTGCAGCAGCTCCTGCGCCATGAGGAGCGCAGTCGCCGGGCTGGGCGCAGGGCGGCCCAGCGAGGAAGCAGCGTGGTCCCGCGACGGGGGCAGGGAGGAGGCCTCCTCTTCGCCGAGGCCGTCCTCAGCGTGGTCGATGTCGTCGTCGTCGGGGTGCTCGACGCGGGGCTCGGGGTCGACACGGCGCTCCGGAGCAGAGCCCCCACGCGGGCGGCCACGCGGGCGGCCTGCGGGAGCGGTGGCGGCGCTAGCCGTCCGGCGAGCGAGACGTTCAGCACGAGAACCGGCCATGGCTGTGTCGAGGATGAAGACGCGCCTCAGCCCCCTACCTGGCGCGCCAAATGTCGGAGATTGTCCCCAGGAACTAGGGGTGTCTCCAAGGTATCGTGTAAGGGGCTGAACACGGAGTCAAACAGTCCACAACGTGCTCCGGCGACGGTGCTCGTCAGGCTCGCTGCGGACGACACTGCAGAGATTGACACAAGGTATTACCCAGGTTCAGGGCCCTCTTGTGGAGGTAAAACCCCTACGTCCTGCTATGGTGTATTGCACTGCTTGAAGAGTTTACAGTACAAGGAGAGCTTGTCGAGCTCGAGGTGGCTAACAATGGCTACTTGCTAGTCCTTAGATCTAGGGTTAGGGTTTGCTAGAGCGGCACCAACCGAAGATCGAACCCCTTGCTTGGGCGTGCTCCTCCTCCTTTTATAGGCGTCCTGGGCCTCTTCTGCCCAAACATTTGGGCGGGAAGGGCTACCACATGGCGACGAAGGAGGAGGCACGGTGCACCGTAAAGGTGAGGTCTACCATAAAGGTGAAGATCGTGGACGCGGTCCACGGCAGGGGAACGGCGTCACCAAAGCTGAAAAGGGGGGCACCGACCAGCTGGACAGCGGGCTGGCGCTTGCCGAGGTGGGAGGCGGCCCACGGTGACGTCGTTCTTGGAGCGTAGCTGCAGACTGTTCCCTTGTCACCAAAGAGGCAATACTCGTTGTCCGCTTTGCTTGGCTCCGCTTTGTTGACTGCTTTATACATGGAAACGGCAACTGCGGCGTCGTCGTCATCGCGCGTAGGCACGCGCGTCACTCTGCGCATGGCGCAGAGTCCATGTGCGCTCTGCCGCGGGGGCAGAGATAGCTTCACGAAGAAAGCGCTTCGCGAGGCGAAAGGCCTCGCCAAGCCTCGCGGCTTGGTCCTTAGCAGAATTTGCGGGCGGCGTCGGAGACGCCTTGTCGAAGAGCGATCCCTTGCCGAGGGAAAGAACCCTTGGCGAGGAGAAGAACCCTTCGCGAGGAGAGAAATCCTCGCGAAGCTCGCCAGGCTTGGAGAGCCTGGTCCTTGGCAAAAATCACCTGAAGAATCTTGTGGGCCCTGGCAGGCCGGCCCGTGGTACCCTGGTTTCCACTGTGCCGACACTAGCATCTCCTTCACCTGTACCATGCTGTCAATAACCTCCATGCCATTTTGTCCTTTCCCTTTTTCCTTAACATAGTACATGCTTTCTTTAATACCATACCCATACCCTTCGATCATTGCTAACAAGTTGAGCACTGTTATATCAGATTCAGACTGAAATCTTTCCAAATAATTAGCTTCCCCAGGAAAATTAAACCTAATTTCCCAAATATCATCATCAAGGCTACAAAGAATATGCAATAAAAATCAGTAAATAATTTTAACTAACTAAATCTCTAAAATTATAACTGAATAGAACCAACTAAATCTGAAGATACAACTAAAAATGAAGAAACCTAACAAATCATGCAAATTTCAATCTGAAGAGCCATACATGTAACACTACATTTACAAATCAGACAAATTTCAATCTAAAATTATAACTAAATACAACTAACTAATGTGAAAAACCAACTAAATCTGGAGACTTACTCCACTGCCTCCGCGAGAGCTGTCGACGCCTGAGGGGAGGTGCGCGACCCACCGCCGCCGCCGTTGACGGAGTTGCCGCCACCGGAATGGCCGCCACCGGAATCGACGCCGCCGGAATGGCCGCCACCGGAATGGCCGCCGCCGGATTCGACGCAACCAGAATGCCCGCCATCGGATTCTCCGCCGCCGGGATGGCCGCCACCGGAATGGCCACCGGAATCGCCGCCGCCGGAATCGCCGCCGCCAAGAGTCGCCGCCGCCATCGGGGGAGCAGGGGGAGCAGAGGGGAGTAGGACAACAGCGCGGGGGAAGCCACGGCACGGTTATGTTGACCCTAACCCTGACAGGTGGGCCCGGACGCTTCTGTTAACGTCCGTTAACGGCCGTCCACGCGGTGTTGCCACGTCATCTGACAGGTGGGTCCGGGTAATCAGAACCGGTGTCAATTCGTGGTTAGAGCTGGTTTTGGGTTTTCTGCGAAAACTCAGACAAAATGTGATACCTCCATGCGATTCAAAGCAAAACTGGTACTAAAATGCAATTGAACTGCGAAAACTGGTAGTTTTACGCTATCAACTCTATCATTTCATTTCAGGTTCCTGCGTCATCAGCTCCATCTTAGTTTGTTTGGAGGCCAGACATCGTCTCGATTTCGAGCGGCGGCACGGCTTCAACACTTTTCCCTTCCGCATCCCTGCTCGAACGGTGCAAGTCATAAAAGATCTATGCAGGGAAAGAGGTGTTTGGACCCCGGAAGATGGCGCGCTTGAGGAGAATGTGCTCGACGTGATCCGACGAGTCGGAGGGGCACTAGCGGCCGACGTTCCCGGTTGGAACCGCTGCAAGCTCCAGGTGAAGAGCTGGAAGATCCACAACTGCACCTATTTGCTGTCGATGCCACCGTCCAAGATCGCTAAGTTGCTATACACAGAGGGACCAGACCACTTCTTGGTGGAACTATCGTTGGTAAAGCCTACTATGCCGATGGCTGGGAGGACAGTGACAGTGTATACAGAGAACTCCCTAGAAATGAGGAAGGAGCGGAAGAACACTTGGTTGTCTGTATAGGATACCGCTACAAGTCGACTGGGCAGCCACACAGCATCCCTGAGCTTCAGATCGAGGCCATGGACAACCACTTTGAGGACGGACCTGTGAGGTGGATTGCGGCGGAGGCGTTCACCTGCTTCACTGAGGTTCACGTCGAGCCGCTCGACGTGAATGAGCTCCGGGTGAAGAAGCCCTGCTGGTGGCGTCGTATTCTTACCAGCGTCCGAGGGATCTTCAGATGGTAGGGACGTTGTGACACCGTTATTGTGCTAGCTGTAGCTGTTGTTTTGGCTTCTGACATGGTAGATTAGCTTGTAAAGGAGAGACTGGTTGGGAATGACAGTTACTGTATATTTTAGAAATTCATACATTGTGCTTAGGCTGGTTCATACTTGCATGTAGGACTGTTGAGTCTATGTGATCCATGCTAATACGCTCTTACCAACCAGCAGCATATAGCAGCGAGTCTCACTATATGCTAATAGCATACTTTCTTCAGTCTGTTCCTGAAACGTCTCTCCTAAAGTCCGAGCATTCAACTACCCCATCAAACATATAGGCGACATTTATTAAGTGTGTAATATTTGTACAAGCAGGAGTACTACTCACTTAAGCTACCAGGTTTGGAGTAGTTACTTCCAAGTTTTTTCAACGGTTTGGAGTAGTACCAGGTTCGCATTGCAGCTAACAGGAGAGGGAGTACTGCCTGCCAGGTTTTCATAGAACGATCTTTCAGGTAGCTTCTGGTTCAGTCCAGGGAAATACTCCTCAATTAGCATCTCACAGATTTTGAATTACTTTAGGAAGCCGAGAAATATTCACCCATTTCCTCCAACAAAACCCAATGTTGAGATTATGCCGAACAGGTATGCTCACGGATGTGAAGTAAAGCCAGCATATTAGGGTGGCCCATAGCGGTGGTAAGCCGAAATCCGGCTTACCGGGCGGCCCAGTATGATAAAGCGCAGGAGGCCCATCCGGCTAAGAAAAGATTCCAGAAGGCGGCCAGCATTGCGGAAGACTTAGCCCACAAGGCAAGGCTCAAGCCGGATTAGATTAGGACTCTGAGACTTAGTCGGTAGGATTCCTCCTGTAAGCCCTAGGCCGGACGGCTTTATAAGCCGGCCTACGGAACGCCTTAGGGCACGACTCAATACGATTCAGCTTAGACATAGCGATCTCGACAAGAACCTCTGTCTCGGCGATATCTATCACTGTAACCCGGCGATATTGCCTTATAGTGATTTATAGCAGCACGTAGAATCACGCCACCATCGTGTGATCCGAAGTTGGGTAAACTTGTGTCTATCCCGCCGCCGGAATACCCCACATCTCCAAAACCCCTTTCTCTACCTAGCTCGATGGCACCCCTGCCGAGTCTAGATTCTACAATACCACGACAGTTGGCGCCCACCGTGGGGCCAGAGATGTCCGGGGTTTCGTTCCTGCTGGGATCTATGGGCGACGTCGGCGACACCATCGCGGTCGGCTTGGTCAGCTACTTCGACGAGACCGGAGCCGGCCACGTTCTCAACGACGGCTTTTGGATGCCGGCAAAGGAGGATCCCGCCGGCTGGTCCACGGTCTCCATCGGCGGCATTGACATCTTCGTCGGCTTCACCGCCAAGGCTCTAGACGATCTCGGTTTCACATCGAGTTTGCCCTCCACCCACCCGTACAACTATGAAGATGGATCGGATCTGGACTCTGAGGAGATCGCCGATCTGGACCTAGCCTTTGAAGCTAATGATGAGGATTCCGAGGATGACGGAACCTCTAATTTAGTGGCGCCGGACTTCCACTTTGTCGGCATGGCTAGAGAAACCGGCTCAAATGAGTCGATGACCAAACCTGAGTCGATCCTCCCTGCTTTGCAGGTTGGGGCAGATTCAGAAGCCGGATCAGGGAACACTACTCCTATGGAGCAAGACCCCGAATCTGAAGGAGAATCCGACGATTTTAGTCGGAAGGTTGCGTCCTGCTTGGGACGCACGGTCGAGGTTTTCATGGGTGATGTCATCTCTAATCCTAAGGATGACCCCAATGCCTCGAAAGCCACCAATGGCGAAGAAAAGACTCCAGAAGTCGGACACAAGAAGGTGGACTTTGTGCCACCGCTGGCTCCATTGAGGGGAACCAGCAAATTGCCGGCCGACGGAGACAATGCTATTGCCGGCGAGCTGACGGAGAAGGAATTTGTGGACAAGATGACAAAATATGAGGAACTGCTAACTCCACTCCCTCCTGATGCATCGTTGGAGGACATGGAGAGGCGTCGCGTTATGCTTGCCGAACAGGCCACCAAAATAACGGAGCGGGAACTCGACCTCACAAACAAGGAAACGGAGTTTGTTCGCAAGCAAAGGAAAAGGCAGCTGACGACGTTTTCCGTCCGCCTCGCGATAAGAACTTGCACAAGAAGCTGGATTTCCGCAGCAAGTGGGAAGACGAACATGCCAACTCGGTCTGGAGAAAATATCACCATGTACGGGACCCGGTGACCAAGTTGTGCTACTTCAACTCCCCAGCCAAGAACATGGAAGCAGCTCAGGAGGTCATGTTTGACAAGTCTTTGGACTGCGACGCCCGCCTTAGATATTCGGCTTATTTACTGGAGGTTGCACAGCAGCAGCAGAACGACTCACAGGTCAAGTCGGGGAGGCTATTTGACGACTCTCGTCTTTGCAACTCGACGGCGAAAAAGCCGAACGTTGCTGCACCAACAGACCCAGACGATGATCCAGACGACTCAAGTAGCCACAACAAAGGTGATGACAAGAACCCGAAGGACAAGCATCCAAAGGGTGCAGAATCCCGGACAGGCTCGTCTCGCCATCGTGAAGCCGGCAATGGCCGGGGAGGACATCGAAGCCGGGAGCGAAAGGAGGACCCTCACAGGGAGAAGGTGGCACCGCCCCGTCAGGAGCGACGGCAAGATGGGAAGAATCCACCCCAGAGGGAGCAAGCCAGGGATGATATGCCGCCTCCACCGCCACCTCCACCGTGCAAACAGGGAGATAACCCCTCCAAGTACATACCCCCTGCACGACGGCAAAGGTTCCCAAGTCCACCGCGTAACGCGAGTCGGGTGAGCCAAAGCCGTCACAGGGATGATCCAAGGCGAGGAAAATCAGTGGATAAGCTGCCTTCAGCCAATGATGTGCGAAGCCTAATCGAGGAGAGGAAGTCGGCCAGAGATGCCCAATACCTCGGTCCCAAGTGTTTTGGTAGAGCAATCAGATAGCAAATCTTACCTCCCACTTTGTCGAACGTAACAAAGATGGTGGAGAAGTACAGCGGCACGGCTAACCATGAGACCTGGCTCTCAGATTACGTCAGTGCCTGCGACATATATGAAGGCAGTGCCGACTCCGCAGTGCGCTTTTTGCCCCTGATGTTAACCGGGACGGCACGTATGTGGATTGAAGGTTTGCCGGAAAAGACAGTTCATACCTGGAGTGACATGAAGCATGTTTTTATTCAGCACTTCCAGGGCACGTACAAGCGCCCCAAGTCGATATTCGACTTACAGCGGTGTGTGCAGCAAAAGAACGAGTCTAGCCGTGAATTCGTTTCACGATGGAGCGAAATTAAAAACACTTGCGAAGGCGTATCAGAAACGCAGGCGATCTATGCTTTCAAGCAATCCCTGAGGAAAGGGACGACTTTCCGCTTCATGATTTACAGCGACGAGTCAGAAACCTTGGGCGGCTTATTGGCCTGTGCAAACAAATACGCTACAGCCGACAATGACAACAGGGAAGATGCCGAAAACCACCGGCGCGAGTCCGGGAAAAAGAAAATTAAAGATCAAGCCGGCCCTTCACACGAAGTTGCAGCCACCTTTGGTAAAGGCGGCTCAGGCAACGGAAAGTGGCAAAACAAGAGGCCGGCAAGCAACCAATCATCCCGGCCACCAACGGTGAAGTACGACGACATTAAGCACAACCCATGTGTTCATCATCTCAGACCGGATGGGACAAGCTCTCACACGCTCCGGCAATGTCACATCAATCGGGACATCGCCAAGGACCCTAAAGCCGGCAAATCGAGAAACAAGCGCAAGTCCAGAAAGGACGACAAAGAGAAGGAAGACGCTGCCTCGAAATCTGATGGTGCAACCTCCAAAGAAGGGAAAGGCAGCAAGTTCTCTAAGCATGCTGAGAGTCTCATCGTCAACCTAGCAACAGATTCATCTCGCAAGGAAAAGGCAGCTTGGAGAGAGCTCAATGCTACGGTACCTGCGGTGCCACAGTATTTGGACTGGTCCGACACACTCATCACATGGGATCGCAGCGATCATCTGGACAGAGTTCCTACAAGGCGCACCTACGCTTTAGTCGTCAGCCCTATAGTCGACAAATAAAAGTTGACAAAGGTGCTCATGGATGGAGGAAGCAGTATCAACATACTCTATGTCGCAACATTGAAGAGGATGCGTCTCTCTGAGTCACAACTCACCCACAGCACTGTGAAGTTTCATGGGATTGTGCCGGGACGACAAGCCTCTTCGATGGGACAAATCACCCTAAAGGTCACCTTTGGTGGTGCTGATAATTTCAGGACAGAGGATGTCTCCTTTGAAGTGGTACCATTTAAAAGTAAATATAATGCAATCTTTGGACGTCCGGCTTTTGCCTCATCTATGGCTCGGCCATGCTACATCTATAGTAAGCTTAAAATGCCGGGACCCAATGGGATCATCACAATCAAGGGAGACTTCAAGAAGGCAAAGGAGTGTGAAGCTGCTAATGCCGTCCATGCTGAAGAAGAAATCTCTAGGGAAGAACTGGAGGACCTGAAGAAGACAATGAGTCCCAATGAGATGCCGGCAACAGAAAATCCGTCCTACAAAGTCGACTCAAGCTTCAAACCAAAGGATGACACAAAGAAAATAAAGCTCTCAGAAGAAGATCCGACAAAGGCGACCACCATCGGTGCTGGCCTCGGCGACAAATAGGAATTCGAGCTCGTCAAGTTTCTCCGTGAGAACCGGGACATCTTTGCTTGGTCTCCATCTGACATGCCAGGTGTCCCAAGGAAACTTGCTGAGCACTCCTTAAAGGTCAACAAGGATGCTAAGCCGGTCAAACAAGGTCTCCGACGGCTCGGAACAGAGAAGCGCTAGGCGGTAGGGAAAGAGATCCTAAGGCTCACTGCCGCCAAATTCATCTGTGAAGTTGTCCACACTGATTGGTTAGCAAATCCCGTGCTTGTCCCAAAGAAAAAAACCTCTGAGCTACGTATGTGCATTGATTTCACTGGCTTAAACAAAGCATGTCCTAAGGATCCGTTCGCCTTACCACGTATCGATAAGGTCATTGATTCTACTGCCGGCTCAAAGATGCTATGTTTTCTGTACGCTTATTCGGGTTACCATCAGATAAAGATGAAGGAGTCAGACCAAATCAAGACTTCCTTCACTACGCCATATGGCAATTACTGCTATGTGTCACAATGCCGTTCGGCTTAAAGAACGCCGGTGCTACATACCAAAGGTGTATGCAGCGGTGTTTGGACAAGCAAATTGGTCGCAATGTTCACGTCTATGTCGACAACATTGCAGTCATGTCAAAGAACCATGGCGATCTCATCGCCGATCTGTCGGAAACCTTTGCAAATCCAAGGGAGTACCAGATGAAGCTTAATCCGGCAAAATACGTCTTCGGTATACCCGCAGGCAAACTTCTGAGCTTCATTGTTTCCCAAAGAGGAATTAAAGTTAACCCGGAAAAGATAAATGCGATTCAGAACATCGAAAGGCTGACTTGTCTGAAGGACATACAGCGGCTCACGGGTTCTGCCGCGGCTATTAGCTGATTTATTAGCTGGCTTGGAGATAAAGCTTTGCCCCTGTACAAGCTCCTCAAAATTCGGACAATTTTGTCTGGACAAAGGAAGCAGAGGCAGCCTTAGCTCAGCTGCAGTATACATTGACGAAGGCTCCAGTCCTGGCAGCACCAAAGGAAAGAGAACCTCTTTTGCTCTACATGTCGGCCACAAACTTTGTCATCAGTGTCGTCATTGTAGTCGAGCGCCTGGAAGAAGGAAAGCAATGGCCAGATCAGCACCCTGTCTATTTCATTAGCGAGGTGTTCTCAGATTCGAAGCAGCGCTATCCTCACTACCAGAAGTTAGCTTACGGCGTATTCTTTGCCGCCAGGAAGCTGCGACATTATTTCCATGATCACACAATCACGGTGGTTAGCAAAGCTCCGCTCAAAGACATCATCAACAATGCCGACGCAACGGGATGAGTCGCCAAATGGGGTATCGAGTTAGCAGCGTTCGACATACAGTACAAGCCGAGTATCGCCATCAAATCTCAAGTCCTAGCCAACTTTGTCGCATATTGGACAGAGGCGATTGAAAGTGCATGGTTGACCCCATTCATGATTTTGGTAATTAATGACAATCTCTATGGACTAATGTTTGTATTGAGCTACTTGTAGGTGTGTCCTTTTATGTTGCTTGATCTCCATTTGTTGGAGTCAAGATTAAGGGCAGAAGAGCGGTTGTTGATCAAGGCTAAGTGCGTGTTGATCAACACTCAAGTCCAAGTGAAGATATGCCGAAGAAGAAGTTCTCCCATATTGGTGTATGGGGAGCATCATGTGAATCTTCACCAACCGAAGCGCAATAAAGAAAGGTGGTTCGTCTTGAGGAGATGAAGATCGTCATCATCGACCTCAAGTGGATTAATGCGCAAGGCAAAGGTATGATCTTGATAGGTTTTCTATTTTACCGGTCTCATGATGTTAGTTGAGAGACCGGGTTATAGGATAGATAACCGTACTATCAAGAGGGGCTCTCGACCGAGTATCTTGATCGTATCGTTCGTGGAGAGCTCAAACCTTTGCATCCTTGCAATCATCTTTATTTCTTGGTTGTTATTTGGATTTTATCCTTGTGAGAATTTAGAGCTTGTGTTCATCTCCATACCAAGTTCTAGTTCATCAAAAACGGATTTCATGAATATCTTCTTGCGTTTTTGATATTGGAGGTTTTACCGGTTTGTCTCTTCTAAGAGAGGTCAAACTCTCTCCTTATGATTTCCTCCTCACATGATGGACTATGATGTGTATATGTATGATCTTGTAGGGCTTGTGATTATCTTTGAAACAAGCCCAATATCATAGAAAACGGAGTCTTGATGAAAAACTTGTTGGTTTTTGATGTTGGAGAATTTACCGGTTGTTCTTTTTTAGAGAAGGTTTAACTTTCTACATTTGGTTTTATTCTACATTGTAGGACTATGATGTTTCTCCGCATGATCTTGTAGAGCTCTTCGTTGCGGTTCCAACGAGCCCAAGATCATCGAAATCGGAGTCCGGGTGAAAAAGTTATTGCAGTTTTCGTTTTGCTGTTTCTGCTGTTTTCCTGTAGGCCGGAGTCTCCGGCCCTAGACCGGAATCTCCGGTCTGAAACTTTGTTTTTTCATCGATCGGGTGGTGCGGCTCTGTTGCCCTGCCAGAGACACCCCGGAATGACCCCGGAGTCTCCGGTTTGGGCCGGAGTATCCGGCCTGGGCAGACCGGAGTTTCCGGGGTAAGTTTCCTGCTACGGCTCTTTTTTTGTGGGGACCTATAAAAGGCCCCCTTCTTCCCCAAAGTGACTAAGGGTTCTTCCAGCACGTTTTCCCCTCTATCTCACACCATTGTTGACCTTGGAAAACCTTGCCCCCTCTCAATCCCTCCCTTGATTCTTGCATATCTTTGAGGGAAAAGTGAGAGGAGATCTAGATCTACCTTTCCACCAATCAATCTCACCTCTAAGTGAGGGGAACCTAGTGGATCTAGTTCTTGGAGTTCTTTTGTGGTTCTCCCCCTTGTTCTTCCTCTCTTATTCCCCCCAAAGCATTTGTTGCTTGGTTGGAATTTGAGAGTGAAGGAGTTAACCACTTTGTGTGTTCTTCCCTTTTGCATTAGTTGCATCGGGTTGCTCTCTCCACGGTGATACGTGAAGTTGAAGGTTGAGAAGCTTGTTACTCTTGGGTGCATTGTGTTCCCAAGAGCTTGTTGCCTCTTGGGTGCATTGTGTACCCTAGACGGTTGGAGGTGCCGCGAAGACTTCGAGTTGTGAAGCTTCGGCACGAGTTTGGAAGCCCCCAATTGAGTTGTGGGTGTGTGCCCCAAGAAGAGTTGTAAAGGGCGCCGGAATCCGCCTCGAAGGATTCCGATAGTAGAAGGTGAACCAATCCCTTGGGTGAGGTTCATCGGAGAATAGGGTGAGGCCTTTGTGGCATCTTGAGTAGGCCTTTTGTGGCGAGCTCACACCCCTCCAATGAGACGTACTCCCTTAACAAGGAGGAACTCGGGAATACATCCTCGTCTCCGTGTGCCTCGGTTATCTCTATACCCGAGCTTTATCTTATGCAATTTACATTATGATAGCCTTCGTGCTTGAAGTTCTTTATCTTGCTATCACCTTGTTCCTTGCCTTGCTTAGCATAAGTTGTTGGTGCACATAGGTGACCCTAGTAATTTAGGTTGTTGGCTTGTTAATTTAAACACCTAGTTTTATTCCGCAATTATCAAGCCCCTAAATAGAAAAAGTGTAATCACCTATTCACCCCCCTCCCCCCTCTAGGCGACATCCGGGACATCGTTTGTTCTTTCAATTGGTATCAGAGCCTCGGCTCTCTTGTTGGGCTTCACCGCCTAGAGAGTAAAGATGTCGTTTAGAGGATTAGTGCACAATTCCATGTTTATATTCAATGGCACAAATTTTAATGTTTGGCAAACTCATATGCTTAGTCACTTACGGGTCTTGGACCCCAATATTGAGCGTACCTTAGATATAGGTTTTTCTCCTCCAAAGGATTATGAAAGTACGACTTTAGAGGATGAGAAAAACTTATATCTAGATGCTCTAGCTTCTAATGAGTTTTGCAAATTTGTGAGTGTTGTAGTTTTCGAGTCAATCATGCCTCTCCGGGACGCTCATGAGCTTTTGATCAAGCTTCAAGATAAATATGGAGTGTCCAACACTATGTAGGGGGTTGGCCCGATCTTCACGGATTTGAGGGGGAAAAGTGGATGAACACGAAGAACACGATGAACACGGAGGGGAAACGGGGGAAAAAGGGCAAATCGTGGGGATAACTCGCGAAGCCTACAAGGGAGAATCACCCGGCAACAAACCCCCAACGGAGCAGCCTCCGGATCCCAAAACCCAAGTCAACAACACGCTTAATGAAACCGATTTCTCTTACCGGCCGGTCCACCGATCCAATAGAATTACCGCAGTGAAAGATTGGTTTGCACTACTAGAGACACCTAAGTGAAAGAGTAGCTACAACAAGAGATTCATCATCCTCCTCGGAGGAACCCATCACGGGAAGGAGCAACGCTCAACTCTAGTTCATTCTTCTCTGCCTCAAATGGAAAAGGGGGAAAGCTATTTATAGTCTTAGTGCAAAAGGAGCTGAAAGGTGGGGGTCCGGCCTGGGGGCCGGCCTGGGCCGGCCTGGAGGCCGGTGGCGTCTGTAGGGGGCCCGGCCTGGTGGCCGGCCTGGGCCGGCCTGGAGGCCGGCGTCGTCTGGAGGGGTGCCGGCCTGGGGGCCGGCCTGGGCCGGCTGGGAGGCCGGCCGGCTCTGGTGGGGTGCCGGCCTAGGCCGGGCTGGAGGCCGGCCTGCCTGATTTCGCCTCCTTCTTCCTCTCCTTGTCCATGACGCTTCCTTCTCCTCATCCACGCGTACGCCTTGGATGAAATCAACTCTTGGCTTCCTCGGCACCTCCCATCGGCTTTGTATCCATCGTGTCAAACCTAGCAATGCAAATGGGCGGATGCTCAAGTAGCATACCATTCCAAAGGGTAGGAAATGAGATCTCGAAGAGGATGGAGTTCACCTTTGACGTCCATGGTGACTTGGCATTTGTTGGCATGCTTGACATGGTGATGTCGTTGGGTTGGGCTACATCATCTCCCCCTCCTTCGAAAAGCGTCGTCCACGACGCTAGCACGTCCTCATCAAGTGAAGGAGATAGATGTCTCGACGTTGAAGTGGAAGTCACCATGCCGCTATTGATACCTATACGCACCAAAGACCAAGCAAAATATGTGTGTGCATGGTAGAGGAGCACATCATTGATGACATGTCCAAATTTGTTCATAACACCATTAGCACAACACAAATATATGGAATGGAATACAAATGCAAGGTCAATGTGCAAACAACTCGTCCAAACATCCTCAAAATTTGGGAACACAAAATCTCCAAGAAAATTTGAGAAGGCTAAGATAGCTATCTCATTTTGAACCATATGATGTTCATTGCATTGAAAGCGTCGGAAAGAGATGTTTGTGAACCACACAAGGTGAGAGAGTCTCTTATCATCGCCATCATGGGTGCAAACAAAGCAAAGAGAAGAGCAAGTGTTCATCAATTTTGTTGCAACACCAAGAAGATAACATCCCAAGGCCTCATGACAAGACATGCTAAAAATATCATTATGGTGACCAACAAACATAAGGAAAGGGAAATTGCTCATCAAGTTTGTGGCAACACATAAATCATCTACAAGGAAGATCAAGGGAGCATGAATGTCACAAAGGAAAACCAAAGCACTCACATGTTTGCACGCGAACCAAAGGAAAGAGCAATTGTTCAATTTGTTCGATGCAAAATATGGAAAAGGAAATAGAGGTTGGTCGAAGCCACAACTCTCATGGTAAATGCTCTCAAGAGCTCTTTTTGTCAACTCATGTGCAGTTGAAGTTGACATTATGAAGCATGAGCCATTACACACAAAATTCCATAAAAAGAAATTGTGTGCATGGTACATGAATGCATCATCCATCATGATGCGTCTCTTCATTTGCACATCACCAAACACACCACGTTCAAAATGGAAGTGTGAAGTATGCGGATGGTCAACATGCAAAATGAAGGAAGGAAAATTCTCAACATAGCAAAAGGAACCATCTCCAAAAATTGAGAATGCTATGGGGGCAAACTCATTATCAAGCATTTTATCATCATTGCAAGCAACACATAGGAAAGAGAAATTGTTCGACATATTGCATGCAACAATGGGAGAAAATTGGAAAGATTCATAGCAAGGCATGCATGTGGCAAGATCATCACACATAGGAAATTCCACATGATCAACATTGGTTTGGAACAAGGTATCACATGGGAATATGAAAGAATCATAGGTGACATCGAAAGAAACATCCACATCATGCAAGCAATCACAAGTCATCATGTCCACTAGTGGGATCATGGCATCATCAACACCCATATGCGTACCTTTGTAGTCCCGCTCAAGAGAAGTAGGTGTTGTGGTAGAGGTAGCGGCGTCCAAGTAGCCGACTTGTACATCTTCATGTAAGCATGGGGTGGCATCGTCTTCATCCTCCATGTACATCTTCTCCATCATAGACACCATCATGTCGAGGCTTGGCGTCTCATCATCCATTGAACCTAGTAGAACATGAGAGAACACACTAGAGGTAGAGGGTAAGTTGTTAGAAATCGAAATGGCCTTACTTGACCTATCAACTACCTCTCCCAACTCAAGGTGTGTATCACTCATTCCCTCAAAATGGAAGCACTCAATCTCACATATGGTGGAGGCACTCAACTCACTATCACTCTCACTCAAGTGGGCTAGGTGGCTCTCATGCTCACATGGGATTGGTACCAACTCATCATTCAAGCACATAGGGATAGGCTCGGTAGTCTCAACTCCATTTGCCGCCGTGGTAGAAGGGACACTCCCATGCTCAACCTCTTCACTTGGCTCGCCGTCACAAGTGGTAGCCTCTTCAATGCTCGCCTCCTTGGTCGAAGGGAAAATCCCATGCTCGACCGTCTTCTCGCCATCTTCATGGTCACCATCGTGTAGTGGAGTCGATAATAAGCTCGGTGAAGAGTCATGTGCGGGCTTGAAGAACTTGGATAAGCCAGCGATGAAGTTCTCGCGGATGGTCTTGAGCTCGGCTTGCTCGATCTCGAAGTTGGCATTGTCAGTGTCGAGCTTGGTCTTCAACTTGTCGAGGTCGGCTTGGAGTTTGAGAAGCATGTCCCGGTCCTTCTTGGAGTGTGATCTACTCTTGGACGCCCTTTTGGTGGTGGCACGCGGAGGAGGCTCCATTTGATGTGTACTTGCCGCCATCTTGGAAGTTGATGTAGATGCGTGATGGCGTGGCCTTGAGTAGCTTGAGTCCTCATAGTGGCGTCGATGATGATCATGAGTAGACGTACGCCGATGAAGATCCTTGGTGTTCCTTGATGAAGACTCATGTGCATAGGCACTTTGCGTTGGCCGCCATCTTGAGGGTGAGGTAGCTTGACGTCGAGGAGGAGGGCGTGTCTCCTTGTCCTCTAGGCGAAGATGCCTTGAGCTCCGTCTCCTTGAGCTTGAAGTAGGTTCTTGACGGCGGTGGCGCTCTTGAGTTCTTGGCCTTGAGGATCGCCGAGGTGGGTACTCATCGTCGGAGTCGTCATCAACATGGTGTGTAGAGCCTCGTGGAAGATCCTTGACGTGCCTTGAGGAGCCGTAGTCGATGTAGGGTTCCACCACCTCATTGTAGTTGTAGTCGAAGTAGTGGTCCACCATGGAGTTGACGCTTGTGGGCTCGAAGTCGATGTAGCTCTCCAAGTCGTGGACAATTGCGGCATCGTAGTCGTTGTAGTGGTGGTTCTCCGCCATGTAGTCCATGCTCATGGGGGTGTCGTTGATGTCGAGGTCCACCATATCATCCATGCTTGGGGCGCCGTAGTCATTGTCGCTCATGATGTCATCCATGCTTGGCGCGCCGAAGTCGTTGTCGCTCATCATGTTCTCATCATCATGGCCTCCATAGGATGCTCCGCTCTCACTAGAGATGGTCAATCACAAGACAAGTGTATATATATGTGGAGTGGAAGGAACTAAGAAACCAACCTCACCTAGTAGATAGTATTGGAACTAGTGGACCATGCCAAGAGAAACCGATACACAAGAATGCGGGTGACTTGAATTTCAAAGATCCAAACGCAACTCCAAAACACACACGGCTTATGAGTGGATAGGTATGAATTGTGGAAAGCAAATGGAACAACCGGAAACCAAGATATTGTAAAGGCAAGTAGAGAACCACGATGACCACAAAGCAAATACAAGTCGATCTCAAAGGATAGAAGTGAAGCACATAGAAACACACGCTTTGAAAAGTGGGACTTGTGCAACCAAAATGAGCTAGTGATGGACCTAGCGAAGACTAAAGCTCAAGTTACACAAGTGCAAGAGAAACGAACTCGATTGCAAATTATTGGTGGGCTACAAGATTTACACAAAGATACCACACCTACAAATTTTTCATCGAGCTAGCGCGACCTACAAGAGATATGGCATTGAGTCTCTTTCTTTTTATTTGCTCTCTTTTGATTCTTTTTCTATTCTCTTTTGGCCTCTTACTCTCTTTTTCTATTTTGCCTCTCACTTTGCTTGCCAACAACAACTATATGAACTAGCGCATACAAGTTTTGCTCGGAACACTAAGAGGTATCAAGTGTGCAAAGCCCAAGCAATCATAGATGAGCTAGTCTCAATAGGTAAGATAGGCACAAATGGCTTGGCTAACAAGTGATGCAAGGTGGGAGAAGGTTCGGGGATGTTATACCTTTCGTCGACGATCTTCACCCGGTGGAGTGGAATGTCCCTTCCTTGATCACGAAATATGGTGGCAATAGATGATGGATCAACCGCCGTGGTGATGTAGAGCTTGTCCGTAGCTTCGATTAGAGACGAAAATCACCAAAAACGGAGTCCGGAGTGAAAAGTTATGGCCAAAACAAAATTTCTGCAGGGGAACCGGCCTGGAGGCCGGCCTGGGCCGGGCTGGAGGCCGGCGGCTTCTGCCGGGGGTCCGGCCTAGAGGCCAGCCTAGGCCGGGCTGGAGGCCGGCCGACACTACCCTCCGGGACGCGAAAATGGGCGATTTTGGGCGGAAAACGGCCCAAAAAACAACAAATCGGAGGGGAAATCAAAGGAATTTGGCCATGGGAACGCAAAGGGAGGTAGATCAACAAGTATAGCAATGGATCCACGGATCAAAACCTACCAAAACTCACAAGAATCTCAGATCGAACCAAAAGCAATTTGGGGCTATTTTTGGTGGAAATTTTCGAAATTAGCAAAATCAAAGAAAAAATTTGTGGATATGGGGGTGGAAACAAAGGCAAATCCGTGGCAACCCTTGCTCTGATACCATATGATGTAGGGGGTTGGCCCGATCTTCACGGATTTGAGGGGGAAAAGTGGATGAACACGAAGAACACGATGAACACGGAGGGGAAACGGGGGAAAAAGGGCAAATCGTGGGGATAACTCGCGAAGCCTACAAGGGAGAATCACCCGGCAACAAACCCCCAACGGAGCAGCCTCCAGATCCCAAAACCCAAGTCAACAACACGCTTAATGAAACCGATTTCTCTTACCGGCCGGTCCACCGATCCAATAGAATCACCGCAGTGAAAGATTGGTTTGCACTACTAGAGACACCTAAGTGAAAGAGTAGCTACAACAAGAGATTCATCATCCTCCTCGGAGGAACCCATCACGGGAAGGAGCAACGCTCAACTCTAGTTCATTCTTCTCTGCCTCAAATGGAAAAGGGGGAAAGCTATTTATAGTCTTAGTGCAAAAGGAGCTGAAAGGTGGGGGTCCGGCCTGGAGGCCGGTGGCGTCTGTAGGGGGCCCGGCCTGGTGGCCGGCCTGGGCCGGCCTGGAGGCCGGCGTCGTCTGGAGGGGTGCCGGCCTGGGGGCCGGCCTGGGCCGGCTGGGAGGCCGGCCGGCTCTGGTTGGGTGCTGGCCTGGGGGCCGGCCTAGGCCGGCTGGGAGGCCGGCCGGCTCTGGTGGGGTGCCGGGCTAGGCCGGGCTGGAGGCCGGCCTGCCTGATTTCGCCTCCTTCTTCCTCTCCTTGTCCATGACGCTTCCTTCTCCTCATCCACGCGTACGCCTTGGATGAAATCAACTCTTGGCTTCCTCGGCACCTCCCATCGGCTTTGTATCCATCGTGTCAAACCTAGCAATGCAAATGGGTGGATGCTCAAGTAGCATACCATTCCAAAGGGTAGGAAATGAGATCTCGAAGAGGATGGAGTTCACCTTTGACGTCCATGGTGAATTGGCATTTGTTGGCATGCTTGACATGGTGATGTCGTTGGGTTGGGCTACATCACAACTCTATTGAGGATGATTGTTCTCCCTCCACCTCCGACCGTGACGAGTTCTCGTCTTCGTCTACTTCACCAAAATGTGGTAAGCCACAAACCAATGTGATGATGAGTAGTGATAGGTTATGCAATATTGATAGTGACCTCATTCTTGATGATCTTTTATCTCTATCTTGTTGCAATGCCTCATCTTTGGACCTAAACACACATAGCACTATAAATGTCATACATGCTAGTGTTGATAGTCCTTGCATATCATCCAAAAATTGCTTAGATAAATCTCTTGATGATATGTTTGCTTTATCTTGTTGCCATGATAAAAATGCTTGTGTTCCCTCTAACTCTTGCATGAATAATAATGTAGAGGAAACCCAATTTGCTATGCAACAAGATGTGAACTTGAGTAGTTCAAAAATTAATTGTTCCTCTTCATCCACCAACTTTTGCCTTATGGCTAAATCTTCAAGTAATGATGATAATCATAATAATGGTGATGATGATAATAATAATGATGAGGAAGAAAACATTGATGAACTCCTTCATAATAAAGGTCTAATGGTTCTTAAGGCTATTTCAAAGAATAAAAATGCTTGTGATAACCTCTATGAAATCATGAGCACCCTTGTTGAGCGAGGAGATACTATTAAGGCCTTAGAATCAAGCCTTGAAGAAAAGGGTAAGATAGAAAGAGATGATGCCATGGAAAAGGCATCGTTAGAAGATGCCCTTGAGGAAGGGAAAGTGACTCGGGCTTCTCTTTAGGAGAAACTCGAATCCATTGAGGAGTCTCATAATGAAATCATTGCTAAACTCATCAAAGAACGTGACCATGCAATTGCTAAATATAAAGTCACGAAAAAGGAAAATGCTAGCTTTAAGGAAGAGCTAGCCAAGTTTTCTTCTTCCATTCCTAATGTTAATGATGCTTGTGCTACTAACTCCATTTCTTGTGAAGCATCTATTTTGAAGGAGAATGTTGAGCTAAGGGCTCAACTTGAGTTGCTAACTAGCAAGTATGGGATGTTGGAAGAAAGTCATGAAAAGCTATCTAGCTCTAATGATGATCTTCTAGCATCCTATGCTAGTCTAAAGTTAGCTCATGAGGCCATCACTACAAAGGTAACATCTTGTGAGCCTCATGTGGACAATGGCACAAATTTTTCTAAAAATGCTATATTGCCATGTGCTAGTCCTAGTAGTTCATCGACTCGCAATGTTGGTACCTCTTGTGATGAATTACTTGCTTTGCCTTGTTGCTCTAACAATGATGCATCTACCTCCTCTAGTACTTGTGTTGTCACTAACCATGTAGAGAAAAGGGGAGAGCTCAAGGCCCAAGCCACTTCTTTGAAGAAAGGCTTGGAAAAGCGTCATCAAGGGAAGAGTGCACTTGACAACATGTTGAGTGTGCAACAATCCCCTAATGACAAGAGTGGACTTGGATTCAACTCCAACATCAAGAACAAGTACAATGTTGAGAAGAAGAAGAAGGGCCAAGTTCAAATCAAGAACCCGGCCAAGATCATTTGCTTCAAGTGCAAGCTAGAAGGGCACCATGTTCGGGATCGCCCAATGAAGAAGAAGCCTCTTAGTGAGAAGCAACTAGGGAAGCGGCCTCTTGTTCTACCTCATGGTCCACCACGAGTTGAACAACGGCCACCTCCTAAGAAGACTCAAGTCAACGCTCCTCAAGTTAAGGAGCCTATTAAGAAGAAAGAGAAGAGTCGATGTTGCTACCTTTGCCGTGGCAAAGGTCATTTTGCTTCTTCATGCACTAACGGTACCTCATCTAACCCTATCATAATTGATGATGTTTATTCTCTTCGGAAGGATAGGATTGGCAATGTGTTTGCCAAATATGTGGGGACTCAAAGTGGTGTCAAGAAAAGCACCATTTGGGTTCCCAAGCCTATTGTGACTAACCTCTTAGGACCCAACTTGGTTGGGGACCAACAAGCTCAAACTTGATCAATAGGTGTTAATGGAGGACATTGGAGACTTGGTTACTTTTGAAGAATTAAGGGATCTTCATGGTTATTATTTCATCAAGCCAAGTCAATTGGATTGTATTGTCATCTCTCATATCCAATGCTCCTCCTTACGGTAACTTGTATTTAATCATATATATACATTGAAAGTTGCTTGCTCCCTTGCATGTGTTAGTTTTGTTCCTAGCATGTGCTTGTATATGATATGCTACTTTCCTACTTGTCTTATTATTTAAGATTGTGTTTGATAGTTGTGTATCATGTATGTGTAACTTTGTGTTGAGCTTTATTGGGTCTTGTGTTGATTTCAATTGGCTCTCCTTTGAAAGATTAATGGACTATCCCATTTTGGGGGAGTGATATGCTTTGTGCACTTCACAATCCTAAAAATGTGTGTACATGAGGCACACCACCTAGTATTGATATTTCATTATTATCTAGTTACTATGTGGTATGTCATGCTCATGAGAAATTCAAATTCTACAATGTCCATTAATCTCTCTAGTTGGTTTTTATTTGCCTCTTGTTTAAAAATAAAATGAATTATCACATTATGGGGGAGTAATAAGCTATGTGCGTATTACAATTCCATAAAAATGTGAACATTTGAGGTTGGCCACTTAGATTTGATATTGTAAATTATCTTATTCCTATGTGGCATGTTTGCTCGAACAAGGTCCAGTTTCCTTTGTGGTTGTCTTTTGGCTCTTGCTTGTGTGAGTTTGCTTGGTGTGGTTTTTCTCTAATATGCATTTCAATATATTATTTGAGAAACCATTTGTTCCATATTATTCTAACCATGGTTTTGCCGGTTGGTTCGAATAGTTGAAACTACCAACAAACCTTTTTCAAAATATGGTGTCTTATTTCTTATCTTTTGCCATATGCTTATTGGTTGTGAAGTTGGTCATGAACATCATTCCTATATACCACTGAGAAATATCTCAATATACTCCTTTTCCATGACAAGTGATTCTAGTAATTGTGGTGGATTTTGTAGATCATCTTCACATTGACTCTTGCGTTAAATTGCCTTATTTATTGCCTTCTTTGCTCTTGCAAGGATCCTATTTTTTCAATTAGTAGTGTTTAGTGTTGTAAATAAAATAGGGAGAGTAATGATCCCTTGTGAGTGCATTTTGTATTCAAATACAAACATCAAAGATAATGCATTAATCTTGAGGGAGCATTCCTTTTATTTAGAACACTATCCTATCTATCAATATTTGATCCTTTCATTTGGCAATTGATTCTTTATCTTTGTTTTGGTACCTTCAATTGGTATTAATTGGTATTTAATATCTCCTCCATAGATATTAGTCTCAATTAGTATCTCTTATAGGAGATTTGATACCTTGCTTCTTGACTTCTAGCTTACTTGATATCTTTCAAGTAATATCCTTCTTTTGGTACCCTCGCTTCTAGTTGGTATCTTTTTTTCAATTGGCGTCTTATCGATCATGTGGTGTTTTGATTCGATTCCCATTGATATCACACTTCATGTGTTGATGTGTTTTGGAATCAATCATATGTTGATTTGATTTTTTCCTCAATCATGTGTTGATTTGGATTTTGATATAATTTGGACAACCTTTTTGTGGCACACTTTGGTGTGCTCTCTTTTTTGGTTTATTTGGTGTTTTTATCCAATTTGTATCTATTATGGTTCTTGGAAAGACTTTGCATGTACATTCTCTAATATATTATATGGCATGTTTGTCTTTCTAGTTCCAATATATAGGGGGATACTCCACCAAATCCTAAATCGGCTAAGATGTGCATGAAATTCAATATTTATGTGAAGTGTTTCCTATATATTGTAGTTTATCTAACTACTATGGGATCCAGTGAGTTTGGAAACCATTTTGTGCTTGAATTTTGTTTTAGGTACAATGGAGATGCATTTGATGCTTGCCTCATTCATAAGGAAGGTGTTCTCACCATGTGATTATTGGAGTCAAGCTTTGATGATAAACAAAATTCCCATCTTCTTCATCGTCAATGTATCTTGGTAACAAGTATCTATCCCATGCATACTTTTCTAGTCTCAACCTTGTGTAGGTTGCTTCTTGGCATGAAAGCTTTTATGTGCAATTGTTGTGGTTTTGACTTTTTCCTTCACATGGTATATCTTTGTGATATTTGTGATGAAAGTGCAAAAACCTTTTCTTTAATTGGTATTATTTCTTTGTGATACTTGTTGCCTATCTCAAAGCATCTTCACTATCTCTTGTTCCCTTAGTGATATGTGTGATGTCTTTGAAATTTTTGAAGTTCATTTATATACAATGAGATAAATTTGAGCTTTGTGCTATGCTTTTAAGCAATAATCTCTTTTGTATATTCATGACTTCCCTTTTGGATACTTTGGTCTCTCCTTCATCGACCATTTCATATGTGCAAGTTCCTTTGTGGATATATATCATCAATGATCTGTCTACTTAGAAACCTATACATATGAGTGAGGTCACCTTTTAGTTGGTATCCCATTTCTTTCGAGCCACCTTGTTTTTCATCTATAATTCTTTGGTGGCCCCAAATTTGTCTCGTGAGTGCTTGTCTCTTTTCTTTTTTGCATCTTTGCGCACTCATTTTTTTTGAAGATCTTTGTCTTCATGCTTATCACGGTGAGCATGTTGATTTTATTGGCTAAATGTTCTCACTAGCTCTTTGCTTTTTCAATTGGTTTTAGTTTCCAATTGGTATCCTTGAGCTCGTGAACATATTCTTTTTGAAAAGATATTTGTATCTTGGTTGGGCCTATCTTATGTTTGAATCTTTAAAAATTGGTATCTTCTTATGGCTCAACCATATCTTTGGTGCAAGTGCTATGTTTTGCCTTTGCTTTATGCACACTTGCACTTGTTGCGGGTTCTATATGATTTTGGGGGAGTGGGGATTCCATATTTGTGCACTCCTCATTTGTGCATGAACATTGGGGAGCTTCTTCATTTTTATTTAGAACTCTCGTTTTGGATCTTCTCGATTGCTTTTCTCCTTTGTGGAGATGTTTAGAATGTTTTCATCCTTTTGGAATCTTTGGATCCTCAATATAGTTTGATTTCCTCTAAATTATTCGTCAATGGATATGTGCATTTGATTTCACTCATATTTTGAGAAATGCACACTTTATGGAGGAAATCATACTATATTGGCCTTCTAAATTTTTCTTCCCATTTCGGCAATCGATGCCAATGGGGGAGAAGTTTAGAGGGTTTAAGGATATTTGGGTTTTATGCTTTTGTTGCATTTGCCACACATGCGCTGGCATCCTTTCTCGTTTGTCTTGCAAGGATGCTTTATTCATTATATAAACCCTCTTAATAAGGGATTGTCATCAATTACCAAAATGGGGAGATTGAAAGTGCATGGTTGACCCCATTCATGGTTTTGGTAATTAATGACAATCTCTATGGACTAATGTTTGTATTGAGCTACTTGTAGGTGTGTCCTTTTATGTTGCTTGATCTCCATTTGATGGAGTCAAGATTAAGGGAAGAAGAGCGGTTGTTGATCAAGGCTAAGTGCGTGTTGAACAACACTCAAGTCCAAGTGAAGATATGCCGAAGAAGAAGTTCTCCCATATTGGTGTATGGGGAGCATCATGTGAATCTTCACCAACCGAATCGCAATCAAGAAAGGTGGTTCATCTTGAGGAGATGAAGATCGTCATCATCGACCTCAAGTGTATTAATGCGCAAGGCAAAGGTATGATCTTGATAGGTTTTCTATTTTACTGGTCTCATGATGTTAGTTGAGAGACCGGGTTATAGGATAGATAACCATACTATCAAGAGGGGCTCTCGACCGAGTATCTTGATCGTATCGTTCGTGGAGAGCTCAAACCTTTGCATCCTTGCAATCATCTTTATTTCTTGGTTGTTATTTGGATTTTATCCTTGTGAGAATTTAGAGCTTGTGTTCATCTCCATACCAAGTTCTAGTTCATCAAAAACGGATTTCATGAATATCTTCTTGCGTTTTTGATATTGGAGGTTTTACCGGTTTGTCTCTTCTAAGAGAGGTCAAACTCTCTCCTTATGATTTCCTCCTCACATGATGGACTATGATGTGTATATGTATGATCTTGTAGGGCTTGTGATTATCTTTGAAACAAGCCCAATATCATAGAAAACGGAGTCTTGATGAAAAACTTGTTGGTTTTTGATGTTGGAGAATTTACCGGTTGTTCTTTTTTAGAGAAGGTTTAACTTTCTACATTTGGTTTTATTCTACATTGTAGGACTATGATGTTTCTCCGCATGATCTTGTAGAGCTCTTCGTTGCGGTTCCAACGAGCCCAAGATCATCGAAATCGGAGTCCGGGTGAAAAAGTTATTGCAATTTTCGTTTTGCTGTTTCTGCTGTTTTCCTGTAGGCCGGAGTCTCCGGCCCTAGACCGGAATCTCCGGTCTGAAACTTTGTTTTTTCATCGATCGGGTGGTGCGGCTCTGTTGCCCTGCCAGAGACACCCCGGAGTCTCCGGTTTGGGCCGGAGTATCCGGCCTGGGCAGACCGGAGTTTCCGGGGTAAGTTTCCTGCTACGGCTCTTTTTTTGTGGGGAACTATAAAAGGCCCCCTTCTTCCCCAAAGTGACTAAGGGTTCTTCCAGCACGTTTTCCCCTCTATCTCACACCATTGTTGACCTTGGAAAACCTTGCCCCCTCTCAATCCCTCCCTTGATTCTTGCATATCTTTGAGGGAAAAGTGAGAGGAGATCTAGATCTACCTTTCCACCAATCAATCTCTCCTCTAAGTGAGGGGAACCTAGTGGATCTAGTTCTTGGAGTTCTTTTGTGGTTCTCCCCCTTGTTCTTCCTCTCTTATTCCCCCCAAAGCATTTGTTGCTTGGTTGTAATTTGAGAGTGAAGGAGTTGACCACTTTGTGTGTTCTTCCCTTTTGCATTAGTTGCATCGGGTTGCTCTCTCCACGGTGATACATGAAGTTGAAGGTTGAGAAGCTTGTTACTCTTGGGTGCATTGTGTTCCCAAGAGCTTGTTGCCTCTTGGGTGCATTGTGTACCCTAGACGGTTGGAGGTGCCGCGAAGACTTCGAGTTGTGAAGCTTCGGCACGAGTTTGGGAGCCCCCAATTGAGTTGTGGGTGTGTGCCCCAAGAAGAGTTGTAAAGGGCGCCGGAATCCGTGTCGAAGGATTCCGATAGTGGAAGGTGAACCAATCCCTTGGGTGAGGTTTATCAGAGAATAGGGTGAGGCCTTTGTGGCATCTTGAGTAGGCCTTTTGTGGCGAGCTCACACCCCTCCAACGAGACGTACTCCCTTAACAAGGAGGAACTCGGGAATACATCCTCGTCTCCGTGTGCCTCGGTTATCTCTATACCCGAGCTTTCTCTTATGCAATTTACATTATGATAGCCTTCGTGCTTAAAGTTCTTTATCTTGCTATCACCTTGTTCCTTGCCTTGCTTAGCATAAGTTGTTGGTGCACATAGGTGACCCTAGTAATTTAGGTTGTTGGCTTGTTAATTTAAACACCTAGTTTTATTCTGCAATTATCAAGCCCCTAAATAGAAAAAGTGTAATCGCCTATTCACCCCCCCCCCCCTCTAGGCGACATCCGTGACATTGTTTGTTCTTTCAGCAATGGAGAGCACACCTTTGCCAGATTCTCAGTACTTGATCATGCACTTCGACGGCTCAAAGATGAAAGAGGGCTCGGCGGCTGGCGTAGTGTTAAAGTCACCCAAGGGTGACAAGCTTAGCTATGTCCTCCGAATCCACTTCAACGCCACCAACAATGTAGCAGAGTAAGAAGCCCTCCTACATGGCCTTCATATGGCTAAGGAATTGGGAGTAAAGCGCATACTTTGCTTTGGCGACTCGGATCTTGTGGTGCAGCAACTTGATGGAGCCTGGGACACAAAAAGCCCAACAATGGCAGAATACAGGAGAACAGTCGACGAATTCGGTAGATGTTTTGCCGGCTTAGAAGTCCGACAGATCTCCCGAGACGACAATGAAGCTGCTGACGATTTAGCCAGGATAGGCTCTAAGCAGATGGAGGTGCCTCCGGACGTATTCCTCCATCATCTGCATAAGCCGTCCATCAAAGGCGGCGATGAAGATTACCCCTTATCGGAAGAATCGGTTCACGTGTGCTTGGTAACTCCAGATTGGACCACGCCGTATATTGATTTTCTGGTGAACAAGAAACTGCCGAAGGATGACGAAGTGCTAAGCCGTCAGATCGAACGTCAAGCAAAGGCGTACACGATAATTGATGGACAGCTTTATAAACGGAGCACATCCGGCATCTTCCAAAGATGCATTTCTCCAGAGGAAGGGCGGCAAATCCTAGAGGAAATCCATTCCGGCGAATGTGGGAATCACGTGGCGGCAAAGGCATTGGTCGCCAAGGCGTTCCGGCACGGTTTCTTCTGGCTGACGGCTAAGGAGGATGCTATCAACATCGTCAAAACTTGTGAAGGGTGTCAACGCTACGCAAAGCAGGCTCACTTGCCAGCTCAGGAGCTCCGGACAATCCCTATAACTTGGACGTTCGCGGTCTGGGGGCTCGACATGGTGGGACCTTTCAAGACTGCAAGGGGAGGCTTAACTCATCTGCTGGTGGCGGTCGACAAATTCACAAAGTGGGTGGAGGCAAAACCCATTAAGAAACTCGACGGAGCTACAGCTACAAAGTTCATTGTCGAGATAACAACTCGATTTGGCATACCGCATAGCATTATCACTGACAATGGCACAAACTTTACCGTCGGTGAGCTATCGAAGTTTTGCAGCCGTTCAAAAATTCGGCTCGATTTGGCATCGGTGGCACATCTGCAATCCAATGGACAGGTAGAGCACACTAACGGCATAATTCTGCAAGATATTAAGCCGAGGCTAGAGACCCCTTTGCATCGAGCAGCTGGCACTTGGGTAGATGAATTGCCGGCTGTTTTATGGAGTATTCGTACTACCACAAACAGGTCAACCGGCTTCACTCCTTTTTTCCTTGTTTACGGAGCTGAAGCAGTACTGCCAACCGACATGATCCATGATTCACCTCGAGTCGCAGCCTCCGTCAAGAAAGACGCAGAAGAAGCACGTCAAGACGGCTTAGATATCCTCGAAGAAGAAATAGAGTTAGCTCTCCAACGATCCGCCATCTATCAGCAAGATCTACGTCGCTATCAGAGCCGTAGAGTGCGGAATCAGTCTTTTCGAGAAGGCGACTTAGTGCTTCGGCTTGTGCAAAGCCGGTAGCACAAGTTGTCCCCTCCATGGGAAGGACCTTTTGTTATCAGTAAAACACTAAAAACGGGTCATACTATCTCCTCGACTTAAGGGATTCAAAGAAAGATCCTAGGAAGAAAGGTCGCAAGAGGAAAAGGCTTGTAGATGACGACTTAGATGAGATGAAATGTCCCTAGAATATCGCTCAGCTACGCCATTTTTACACTTAGCAAATTCTATTGTAACCCCGTCAATGTGATCATGAAATAAAAATTTTAGTTTCTCTCATGTGAAATTCGAGAATCTGTACCATCCTTTATTTCCCAATGATCTTATTGATATTATCTGTTTACCCGAAATTGCCTGTGTTGCTAGTTGGTAAACTGTATTTCTTGATTGAATCCGCCTTAAGGTGATGAAAAAACAAAGTTTTGCCAAATAACATTTGTCTGATAGCTTTTGCGCCGGGTTGCTTCAAAGCGTTTCGGCACCGAAGGGCGGCACTTGATCTGGGTCTAAACAGATTGGTCATTGTGTACCTGTTACTCAGCAAGTTTGCTTCGCAATAGGTTTGCTTAAAGGCTAAAGTGTCAAGGCCAGAATAAACTGAGATATAAAAATTGCAAACTTGAAAAATAGATAAGCTGAATTAACATGGCAAAAGACTTTGTTGCTTACAAGCATTTCATACTGTTTGAACAAGCTTTACATCTTAAGCTTTACATTTTCAGGAAGGCCGGCTCAAAGGAGCAACTTCGGCTTATGCAGATTTGTTCGCCTCTTCGCCGTCATCATCAGACTGGACGGGAGTTGGCGGGCATGGCACTTCCTTGAAGATGGTGGTCAGGGAGACCATCTTGGTGACTTTGCTGGCATAGCCGGAGATGGAGTTAAGGATTTTCTTGCGCTCTTGATCGTTCAGCGGCGAGCCATCCTCTTTTTCAAGAGGAAAGCCGGATGCAACACGCCAGGCTTCTGCCTCTGGGTAATTCGCCATCATTAGGCCCAAGGCCGTCTTTGCGCCTCCACAAGCACTGGACCGCAGCCGTTCGTCAAAGAACGAAGTTGCCTCGTCCAGTTCGGCTGCCAAACCTGCAAGGTCCTTCAAGGGTTCGGGGTTGCCGGGAAAGAATTTCTCGACAAGCTTCTTTCCCGAAGAATGGATCTTCGGGATGAGCTCCCCTACTTCCAAAATCCGGTCAAGCTGGTTTTCCGCTGACAGCTCGTGGCCATAACCCGCCGGAGCTGCAAAAAGCGAAGTTCAGTTATAACTGGCTAAGTTAAAAGACAACGAATTTGGGTTCTGAAATGAAACTTACTCAAAAGGTTGTCTATGGCCAGCGATTCATCCAGACGCTTGTCAAGCCGGTCCTGAATGTCACGGAGGGCATCCTTGTTTTTCTGCCTTTCCGTCTCCAGGGTCTGTTCGGCTTGGGCAAGGCTTTTTTTGGCCGTCTCCAGCTCAGCTTTCATCGATTCATTAAGCTTGTTCAGCTCAATGTTTTCGTTGCAGAGCCGGTCGATGCTGCCAATGTTCTCAGTAAACTCCTTGGCCTTGTTGATGGCGTCTGCGTTAGACAAATTGTCAGCAGTATAACAAATAAGCCCGATACAAGAAGACAAAGGTTTTAGGAATTTATACCTTGATATGTGACCCGGTCCGCCTCAAACCCAGTGATGATGGCGTCCTTGTTTGCCAGCTCGGTCTTTAGCCGGCGCATCTCCCGATTTCGCACACCCAAACAATTGATGGTTTCAGTGCCAATTTTTCGGTGGATCTGCTTAAGGAGTTGCTAAAAGCCTAAAGCTATATTGGCAAGTTAAGGTGGCAATAGGGCGGCATTTCATGGCTAGGGGGCTAAGCATATGCATACGCATTAACTCGGACCACTATGTCGGCTAGTTCTTATAACTTAACCCGGCAAAGTGCTCGGGGGGCTACTGGGGAAGTGAAAGGACAAGGATGTCGCCTAGAGGGGGGGTGAATAGGCGATTTAAACTTTTTCTATTTAAGGCTTGATAATTACGAAATAAAACTAGATGTTTAAATTAACAAGCCAACAACCTAATATACTAGGTTTGCCTAAATGCACCAACAACTTATGCCAAGCAATAAAACAACAAGGTGATAGCAATATATATGACTTCAAGCACGAAGGCTATCACAATGTAAATTGCATAAGTAAAGAGCTCGGGTATAGAAATAACCGAGGCACGCGGAGACGAGGATATATTCCCGAGTTCCTCCTTGTTAAGAGAGTACGTCTCGTTGGAGGGGTGTGAGCTCGCCACAAGAGGCCTACTCAAGATGCCACAAAGGCCTCACCCTATTCTCCGATGAACCGCACCCAAGGGTTTGGTTCACCTTCCATTATCGGAATCCTTCTAGGCGGAATCCGGAGCCTTTACACCACTAAGGTTGGGGCACGCATCCACAACCGAATTGGAGGCTCCCAAGAATCACCACAACACCGTCTAGGGTCCAATGACCCAAGAGTAACAAGCTCCCAGCCTTCAATCCCATGAATCACCGTGGGGAGCACAACCCGATGCAACTAATGCAAAAGGCAAGAACACACCAAGTGGTAAAATTCTTCTCCCCAAACTCCAACAAAAGCAACCAATTCTATGGAGGGATTTAGGAGGAAGAACAAAGGAGAAACACCAAGAACTCCAAAATCTAGATCCAACGAGTTCCCCTCACTTAGAGGAGATTTTGTTTGGTGGAAGAGTAGATCTAGACCTTCTCCTTCAATCCTCCAAAGATCAACGAGTTTGGGTGGAGTGATTGGGAGATCTATGCGATTTGAGCTCTTGCAACAATGGAGGAAAGAGAGGAAAAAGGAGCTCAAAAGGTTAGAGAACCATTGGGGAAGAAGGCCCCTTAAATAGGTCAACCAAATATCCAACCGTTATGCCCAGAAACGTGCCGGGGCGGTACTACCGGAATTTTTACCGGTACTACCGGATTTAGACAGAAGCTGGAGTCCATAAGCGGAAGTAGGGGCGGTACTACCGCCCTTTGAAAAACTGTCGGAACACCGATACCAAAACGAGCATAACTTTTGCTTCCGGACTCCGTTTTTGATGATCTTGGGATCGTTGGAATCTTAACAAAGAGCTCTACAAGAATATACAAAGAAACATCATAGTCCAACAAGGTAGGATAAACCAAATGGGGAAAGGTAAAGCCTCTCTATAAACGACGAACCGAGAAAACCATCAATATGAAAAACGCAATAGAAGACGCAAACAAACTCCGATTTTAATGAACTTGGGCTCGTTGGAATAACAACAATGAGATCTATAATATTATGCAGAGAAACATCATAGTACATTAAGGAAGGATCCAACCAAATGGGGAAAAGATAGACCTCTCTTTTGTAAACCGGAAACACCATAATCTTTGCAAATGAAGTCCGAAAGAGGTGAAACCAATTTTGCTGGAAAGAGGACGATAAGAGCTTACCCTACAAAATATAAAAACAAGCAAGGGGTATTTTGCAAACAATTGGAAGAGTGAAACTTTTCACATGGAAGAACCGGTAAAAACTCGAACACCGAAAACGCAATAGAAGAGGCATACGAAAACCGTTCTCGGTGAACTTGGCCTTGTCATGACAAGCACGACAAGCACCAAGACCACACCACGATAAGAGCCAAATAAGAACCAATAAAGATGATTGCAAGGATGAAAAGAATTATGCTCTCTACGACGATACGATCATGATATTCGGTCGAGAGCCCCTCTTGATAGTACGGCTATCTATCCTATAACCCGGTCTCTCAGCTAACATCATGAGACCGGTAAAATAGAAAACCTATCAAGATCATACCTTTGCCTTGCGCTTAATCCACTTGAGGTCACTGAAGACGATCTTCATCTCCTCAAGGCGAACCACCTTTCTTGATTGCGCTTCGCTTGGTGAAGACTCACATGTTGCTCCCCCATACACCAATATGGGAGAAGCACCTCTTCGGCATATCTTCACTTGGCCTTTATCTTGCTGACGATCACCAAGACGCCATCCTCCATGAGCTACATAGGATCTTCCTCTTGATTCATGCTCATGGAGAAACACCTTAGCCTTGATCAACAAATGATCTTCTTCTTTTAGCCTTGACTCCAACATATGGAGATCAAGCAAGCTAATGGACCAAACCTACAAGTATAGCTCAAAGCACACATTAGTCCATAGAGATTGTCATTAATTACCAAAACCACACATGAGGGCAACCATGCACTTTCAGGAAGTTATTTACCTGGTAGTGCTCGCGGAGAAGGGACATGCCGGCCTCAAAGCTCTCAGGAAAGTAGTTCTGCTGGTCTTCGAGGATCTCTATGACATCAAAGGTGTCATAGGCCTTGGTTTGTTCTGGTTCATCATCCCAGACGGTTGTTCCCTTCTTCCGGGGCAGCCGAGGGGCGCGCATGAACCGGCTCATGAATTTCGGCTTAATGTATCCCTCTTCGTCAAAGGCCTCTGCCTTGATCAGAGGAAAGGACGGGGCATCATTAGCCGGAGCTTCAGCCATTCACTAGTGGAAAAAGGGCCTTTTGTCCCGGGCCCAGAGGACCTTTAGTCCCGGTTGCACAACCGGGACTGCGCAATTGGGACTAAAGGCCCACCCCTTTAGTCCCGGTTGCGTTACAAACCGAGATGAAAGGTTCCCCACGTGGCCGCTGCCGAGCACCCGGGGTCGGAGACCCTTTAGTCACGGTTGGTAACACCAACCGGGACGAAAGGTCTGCACGTGGCCGCTGCCGAGCGCCCGGGGTCGGAGACCCTTTAGTCCCGGTTGGTAACACCAACCGGGACTAAAGGTCTGCACGCTGGGTTTTAGGGTTTAGGTTTTCTTTTACTGTTTTTTGTTTCAATTTTTTTTCATTTATTGTTTTCCTTTTTAGGGTTAAGGTTTTGCATTCAATTCGACGGTACTACATATATATACAATAAAGAAGGAACCATTACACAGCATCGTCATAAATATAAGATCAAAGTGTGACCTATTTCATCGTCCTCTTGCAGTCGAACCTATTACATATATAGTACCATATATATACAATATCTCTTACGATCTCTACTAGTAGGGATAATATTCTGCGCCCTTAGGTATGACAAGAAGAATGCCGCCAACTCCTCTTGAATTGCTCGCAGGCGTTCCTTTGGTAGGAGCCCGTCCCGCATCCGTTGGATCTAATTTAAAAAAGGGGTCAATATTTATATATGAATGAATCTCAACACAATTGATGATAATAAAATAATATTGTGAACGTACTCGAAGTTGTTCTAAGATTTTGCCCCTCTCACAGGTCGTCTCGCGAATGAACTCGCAGACGTAGAATCCACATAAATTATTCCCGGATCCCTGCCTCAGGCACTTTACGAGAATATAGTTCAATCAAAATAATAATCAATCGAAATGATAATGTTATTAAAAGTAGAATCAAACAGATGCGCGGGTCTAGCTAGTACTACTTACACTTAGTTCTTTAAATTCAAGCTTCTCTTTCCACTCACCCCGAGCCCAACTGGTGAACCGTTTCCATGCCCTGGCAGGTAAAGAAAATGAATAAAGGACTTATTAATTACTAGATACTAGGAAATGAATGAAAGTTGTCTATATAGTGCCATAATGGTTAAAATCACCTCTGCAGCATTTCAGCCATGTCTTCCCACTTCTCAGTCTCACTACGTAGCGGGTCCATTACTAGTACTACTCCTTGGTCAGGAATAATGATTAGCAGAATATAGTGGAACCTGCGCATGCATAACTCGTCAATTACACTTAACATCGAGTAAACGAATAGAATGTGTATAACAAAAGTAACACTCACCCGAAGTTGTAAGGAAATAGTATTTCCCTTTTGGTTTCCTGTCTCTTTAACGCCTGCACCAATGCGTCATCCGTTACATTGGGTTTATATTTTAGATTATATCCATGAACGACATCTGGGTCAACGAACCCAATGTCATATATTCGTCCTCGTTTGCATTCGAGAATCTTCAATCTGCATTATAGAGTGAGGATAATTATACATGCAATGAACGAGCTGAGCTAGAGACTTAATTACAGAAGAAATACTTACAGACAATAGGCACTGACGATAGATTTGTCGATGGCGTCTTGATTGAATAACTGAAATAATTCTTCAAATTCAATATGGATCTCGTCTTTTCCACGCAAGAAATGCCCATCTTTAATTCCCAAAATGAGATAGTTTGTCCCTTTCTTTGCTTCTTCCATGTACCACTGATGGAATCTTCGCATTTTGGTAGGAAGATTCCGGACCTCCTCCGGTCTGACAAGAGGCTCCCCGTGCTTGTATTTGTATTTGCACGGCTTAGCCATGGGATACTCTTTCATAGAGCCTAAGTATTCAACCAAAGACACCCCAAGATTATCGTCCGCTACTCTCATTAGTTTTGTATATTCCGAATCAACCGGGATATCAGAAAACACGTTGAGAGGGGGGCACGATTGGTTTTTCTGTTATCCGAGCTGGGCAACTTTTCTCCCGCTTGCACGCGGCCGCTCCTTCTGAGATGTATGTAACTTAATAATAGAGCGGTCGTAGTCTGGTAGCGTTTCCTCAGCCGTTGGTCGCCTCAGGTTTTCCAATGTTCTCCTCACTTTTACCGGATCTAATTTCGGCTCAGGCGGGGGCCGTTTCGGTGCTAACTGGCGTGCCACATCTTCCTTTACTGATAGCTCAAGTTCCTCTTGAGTCTTCTCGTAAGATAACTTGGCAGGAGCAGCCTTCGCTTTCTTCTTTGAGGATTTACTCCGAGCTGTAGCACTAGCCGCCGGAGCGGCGCCAGTGGTGCTCTTCCGCTTTAGCACCCGTGGTTGAGGCGGCGGAGATGGCTGTTTCTGCTGAGGCGGCGGAGATGGCTCTTTTTGCAGAGGCGGCGGAGATGGTTGTTTCTGCTGATGCGGCGGAGATGGCTGGCGCGGCGGAGATGGCTGACGCGGTGGAGATGGCTGGCGCGGTGGAGATGGCTGGCATGGAGGAGATGGCGGAGGTGGTGGAGACGGTGGCCTTGGCTTCCAATTTGGAAGCACAATGTGTTCCTTCCGCCACAGAATAGTAGTTTTTCTGCCATCTCTCAATGCAGTCTCCCCTTCACCTGTAGGGTAGTCAAGTTCCAGGTCCTCAAATCCCTTAATAACTTCATCCACTACGATAACAGCATAGCCATCTGGAATCGGAGAGGAATGGTAAGTTCCATTAGGTGTAGGAGGTAAGACTACGCCGACCGCCACCTTCACAGTTAGGTTCATCAATGGAGCATGTAGCTCACAATTTTCCCTCTCCGTGATATCATCCACGGGGGTAGCGACGAGTCGAGATATCTGGCCGAACGAGCTCCGTGGAAGCCACGCTGCTTTTCCGTTGAGATGGTGGGCCGCTAATTTCCAATGCAGGATCTTCGTGCCGCTGAGATTGGCCGGTAGCTTGCTGGGTGGTAAGTGCATCTAGTATCTCCTGCTGCCTCGTTAGTTTTTCTTCGATCTGTTTCAGCCGGTCTGCCTCCTCTTTCTTTTTCCTCCCCCGGCTTCTATAAGTGTCACTGCAGTCGGGAAACCCATACTTCCACGGAACGGAGCCTTCTGTGCCTCGTGTTCGTCCACTGTGTTCTGGATTCCTGAGGGCGCGTGACAGCTCATCCTTCTCTCTGTCTGGATGGAACTCCCCAGCTTCTACCTCCTCCATTATCTTTTTAAGTTCAGCGAGGGGGGTTGCAAGTTGTGCTTTTGTAAAAATGCACTTCCCTGTTTCTGGGTGCAACTTACCTCCATGCCCGTAGAACCAAAGCTTTGCCCGTTCAGCCCAATTCAGCGTCTCGGGAATTATCCCTTTCTGAAGCAGGTCGTTCTCATCTTTCTCCAACTTAGGCTTGATAGCCCTGTAGCCACCTGACCCCATGCTATGGTGATATTCTTTCTTTGCAGCATTTTTCTTATTTATTGCTGACCTTTTCTTAGCCTCCTCCGATTTCTTGTACTCGAAAAATTCGTCCCACTGATCTTTGAGCTTCTCATACGCTCCGATGAATTCCGGAGTCAATCCTTTCTGGACATATTCCCTGTTCAATCTTTTCTTCCAGCTGATAAATTGTTCGGACATCTTCTTAAGTGCCCACTCCTTGACCTTTTTCTCTATGGGATCCTTAATATTTTCATCCCCCTCTAACGGATGAGTGTCGTCCTCTTCATTTTGACGAGGTAGCGTGAAATTAGCCATGAGCGTTTTCCATTGATTGTCTTTGGATCTATCATCGACATAACTAGCAGCTGAGCGTCGTCCACCCGTCTTTGGCTTATTCCAGTCTTGAACGGTGATCGGGATGGTGTCCCTAACAATAACTCCGCATTGACTTATAAATACCGTGGCATGCGACACGGGAAGAATTGGTCTGCCATCTTCAGCGATGACTTCGATCTTGTACCTTTCTAAACTCCCCAACCTTTTGGCTGGGCCTCGTTTGGTGTCGGAAGATTTGCTCGATCCGGAGGGCTAAAAGAAGAAAGAGCATTAATATTTGTATATACAAATCAAATAATGCATTTTGTCAACATACGGTTACTTAATATACCTCGCCGGACCCTGTAGTAATTACGGTTCGAGAACCGGAGCCGTCATCTTCTATGTCCACCCCCTCACCGGAGTCGTTCAAAAAGCTCGAGGCGATATCCACGTCATCATCACCACGGATCATATCCTCCAATATGTTTTCCTGATCTTCGTCTCTGTCGTGATCCATAGTTTCGGCAAAGACAAATGGCAAAAAAATGAGTAACCTAGCTAATAAAATTAACAAAGAGATAAGACATATAATTTTTAACAAAATTAACCTAGGTAATAAAATTAACCTAGGTAATAAAATTAACTAGTAAATTGCTAACAAAACTAACCTAGCTAACAAAATTAACCTAACTAAGAAAAATTCTAACAAAACTAACCTAGCTAACAAAATTATCCTAGCTAATAAATTAACCTACCTAATTAACCTAACTAGTAAATTGCTAACAAATATTGCTAACAAAACTAACCTAGCTAACAAAATTAATCTAACTAAGAAAAATTCTAACAAAACTAACCTAGCTAACAAAATTATCCTAGCTAATAAATTAACCTAACTAGTAAATTGCTAACAAAACTAACCTAGGTAATAAAATTAACCTAGGTAATAAAATTAATAAATATTGCTAACAAAACTAACCTAGGTAGTAAAATTAATAAATATTGCTAACAAAATTAACCTAGCTAACAAAATTAACCTAACAAGAAAAAATTGCTAACAAAAATTATCCTTTGTATGTGCAAAAATCATCTAAATTCAACTCAGAGCGGATATCCTTTGTATGTGCAAAAATTACAGTAGAATCGAAGACGAACTAATCAGACTAGGACGTTGCATTTGCTGGTGTCATCTTCATCTCTGTCCAACAGGGCCTTGCAATTGCGGTAACCAACAATTTTTTTTACTGAGATGTCATTTTAATCTCGGTCCAGGAGGTTGCTACGCTGAATGCTTGGTTACTGAAATTATCAATTTGCAGGTTGGTATATCGATCTATATTTCGGGTATTGATGCAAATCACAAGGCCGAGGATGTCATGTACACGGGGGTTTGAAAGGGGGAGTGGAGATGTACCGGGGTCAGCGGCCGGGGTTGGAGAAGCGGTGGCGGCCGGGGGCGAGATGAACCGGTGGCCGGGGTCGAGATGAAGCGGCGGCCGGGGTTGGAGAAGCGGTGGCCGGGGGCGAGATGAAGCGGCGGAGACCTCAGGCGACGGCCGGCGAGCGGGGGGCAGCGATGCGTGGAGGAGGAGGAGGAGGACGGCGGCGGAATCCGGCATCCTGACGGCGTCGTGGTGGTTACGCGCGCTCCTCCTGGTCCTTAGCGAAGAAAACGAATGAGAGGGAGAAGGGGAGGCAGAGGGAGAGATATAGGAGAGACCTTTAGTCCCGGTTTGTGGCTCCAACCGGGACGAAAGGGACCCTTTTGTCCCGGTTCTAGGCACGAACCGGGACAAAAGGTCATTTTCGGCGGCACCGAAAGGGCGCGCGCCAAAAGGACCTTTTGTCCCAGTTCCATCCACGAACCGGGACAAAAGGTCTTCCCGAAATTAAATTTTCGGGCGCCAAGGCCACAGTTTAGTTTCTTTTTTGAAAAAAGTAATAAATTTATAAATTCAATATCTTTTGATCTGTTTATCAGAAAAATGCAATTAAAATATCAAATTGTTCATAAAAATGTAATCTATCTATTTATAATAAATTCATTTTTGTTTGAAATTTGAGGTGAATTTATTTAATTACAAAATTTGGAATTTGAACTTAATTAACTTTTAAACTTATAAATTCAATATCTTTTGATCTGTTTATCAGAAAAATGCAATTAAAATATCAAATTGTTCATAAAAATGTAATCTATATATTTATAATAAATTCATTTTTGTTTGAAATTTGAGGTGAATTTGTTTAATTACAAAATTTGGAATTCGAACTTAATTAACTTTTAAACTTATAAATTCAATATCTTTTGATCTGTTTATCATAAAAATGCAATTAAAATATCAAATTGTTCATAAAAATGTAGTCTATCTATTTATAATAAATTCATTTTTGTTTGAAATTTGAGGTGAATTTGTTTAATTACAAAATTTGGAATTTGAACTTAATTAACTTTTAAACTTATAAATTCAATATCTTTCGATCTATTTATCATAAAAATGCAATTAAAATATCAAATTGTTCATAAAAATGTAATCTATCTATTTATAATAAATTCATTTTGTTTGAAATTGGAGGTGAATTTATTTAATTACAAAATTTGGAATTTGAACTTAATTAACTTTTAAACTTATAAATTCAATATCTTTTGATCTGTTTATCAGAAAAATGCAATTAAAATATCAAATTGTTCATAAAAATGTAATCTATATATTTATAATAAATTCATTTAGAAATCCTTTAGTTCATCGACCGAATACAAATCATTCCTTTTGGTACCACTTGGTTCTAAAGAAAATGCATTAAACCTTTTATGTCCCACCATGAGGAGGAGATGAAGAACAAGAGGGGGCAACAACAGAAAGGGAATACAAATCATTCGGATTTCCTGCATACGTCCAACGGTGCATTTGATATGCAGGCACTCACGAGCCATCGTTGGGCTGTATGCAGGGGAAACCATGTGTTTTGTTCTATCTACAAAATACTTTAGTTCATCGACCGAATCACACGGATCGTGTGTTTCTTTACAGCGCTTGTGAGCCGTTGGATCAGAAGCACACGGATCGTGTGTTTCTTTAGAGCGCTTGTGAGCCGTTGGATCAGAAGCACACGGATCGTGTGTTTCTTTAGAGCGCTTGTGAGCCGTTGGATCAAAAGCACACGGATCGTGTGTTTCTTTAGAGCGCTTGTGAGCCGTTGGATCAGAAGCACATGGATTGTGTGTTTCTTTAGAGCGCTTGTGAGCCGTTGGATCAGAAGCACACGGATATAAATATCCAACCGGAGAGAGTCACTCGGAGAGGCATGTCTATAAGAGAGGCAGCAGTACACTTCACAGCCATCAACTGTGATGATATGTAACACTTTTGGGAACCAGCGCCAAGGGCTTCTTTGATGATCTGGTATATCACCAACACTTGTTGGGACGGTTGCAGATCATCAGAGAAGTCTTGCAGCTACTTCGATCGAATGCCCGTTTAAAATGGGTAGGCTTCTCACCAGTTTTTGTTGCAGCAGATCTCTAGAAATCATTCAGTTGATCGACCGAATACAAATCAAACGGTTTCACCTGCATACGCCCTACGGTGCATTTGATATGCGGGCACTCTCTAGCCACAGTAGGGTTGTATGCAGGTGATACCGTGTGTTTTGTTCTATCTAGGAATCCTTCAGTTCATCGACCGAATACAAATTATTACAGATCACCAACATCCCTATCTAGTGTTTCGGTTTTTTCTCTGCCGTAACCATGGTGCATCTTCATTAATTAAAAGGAGACTTGGGTCATCCTTCACTGCGAAGGGTGGAATTTCATGAAACTTATCATAATCTTCTGACATGTCTGTCTTGTCCTCCACTCCCACGATGTTTCTTTTCCCTGAAAGAACTACGTGACGCTTTGGCTCGTCAGGTGATGTATTTGTTTGCATATTTTTTCTTTTTCTCGGTTTGGTAGACATGTCCTTCACATAGAAAACCTGAGCCACATCATTGGCTAGGACGAATGGTTCGTCTCTGTAACCAAGATTGTTGAGATCCACTGTTGTCATTCCGTACGGCTTGTCTACCTGAACCCCGACTCCATTCAGCTTGACCCATTTGCACCGAAACAAAGGGACCTTAAAAGAAGGTCCATAATCAAGTTCCCATATCTCCTCTATGTAACCATAATATGTGTCCTTTTGCCCACTGTTGTTTGTTGCATCAAAGCGGACACCACTGTTTTGGTTGGTGCTCTTTTTATCTTGGGCGATCGTGTAAAATGTATTCTCATTTATCTCGTACCCTTCAAAAGTCAATACAGTCGAAGATGGTGACCTGGCCAACAAGTAGAGCTGATCTCCAATAATGTTGTTATTCATGAGATGTGTTCGCAACCAACTACCAAATGTCTCAATGTGTTCATGTGTAATCCAGGTGTCAGACTGTCCCGGGTGTTGAGACCGTACTATATTCATGTGTTCCTCGATATACGGAGCCACCAAGGTAGAACTCTGTAGAATTGTGTAGTGTGCTTGAGTTAAAGAATGCCCGTCCCTACATATTTTTGCTTTCTTTCCTAGCGTTCCTTTTCCACTCAGTCTCCCCTCATGCCGTGATTGTGGAACACCAATCGGCTTAAGGTCAGGAATAAAGTCAACACAGAACTCAATGACTTCCTCTGTTTCATAGCCCTTGGAGATGCTTCCTTCTGGCCTAGCACGGTTATGGACATATTTCTTTAAACCTCCCATGAACCTCTCAAAGGGGAACATATTGTGTAGAAATACAGGACCGAGAATGGCAATCTCTTCGACTAGGTGAACCAGGAGATGCGTCATAATATTGAAGAACGATGGTGGGAACACCAACTCAAAACTAACAAGACATTGGACCACATCATTCTGTAACCTTGACAGAATATCTGGATTGATTACCTTTTGAGATATTGCATTGAGAAATGCACATAGCTTCATAATGGGTACTCGAACATTTTCCGGTAGAAGCCCCCTCAATGCAATCGGAAGCAACTGCGTCATAATCACGTGGCAGTCATGAGACTTTAGGTTTTGGAATTTTTTCTCTGCCATATTTATTATTCCCTTTATATTCGACGAGAAGCCAGGCGGGACCTTGATACTGCTCAGGCATTCAAAAAAGATTTCCTTCTCTGCTTTGGTAAGAGCGTAGCTGGTCCGGGTCTTGTCGTGTGAATGCATGTTGTTTGGGTCTTTCATACGTTGCTGGTCCTCCCGTGCTTCTGGTATATCTTTCGTCTTCCCATACACGCCCAGGAAGCCTAGTAGGTTCACGCAAAGATTCTTCGTCACGTGCATCACGTCGATTGAAGAGCGGACCTCTAGGACTTTCCAATAGGGTAGCTCCCAAAATATAGATTTCTTCTTCCACATGAGCGCGTGTACGGTACCGTCATTCGGAACAGATTGACCGCCAGTACCTTTTCCAAAAATAACTTCTAGATCCTTGACCATATCAAATATATCATCACCAGTACGGTGGCCAGGCTTCCTCCAATGATCGGGCATACCTTTGAAATGCTTGCCTTTCTTTCTTACGGGATGCTTAGTCGGAAGAAATCGACGATGCCCCAAGTACACAACCTTCTTACATTTCTCCAAATATATACTATCAGTCTCCTCTAAACAGTGCGTGCATGCATTGTATCCCTTGTTTGTCTGTCCTGAAAGGTTACTAGGAGCAGGCCAATCATTGATAGTTATGAATAGCAATGCTCGTAGGTCAAATTCCACTTATTTGTGCTCATCCCACATACGTACACCTTCTTCACGCCACAACTATAAAAGTTCTTCAACTAAAGGCCTCAGGTACACATCTATGTCGTTGCCGGGTTGCTTCGGGCCTTGGATGAGCACTGGCATCATAATGAACTTCTGCTTCATGCATAACCAAGGAGGAAGGTTACAGATACATAGATTCACAGGCCACATGCTATGACTGCAGCTCTGCTCTCCAAAAGGATTCATGCCATCTGTACTTAGACCAAACCTTAAATTTCTTGCATCATCTGCAAAGTTCGGGAACTCTCTCTCGATTTTTCTCCACTGCGAGCCATCAGTGGGGTGTCTCAACATCGCGTCTTTCTTACGGTCTTCTTTGTGCCATCGCAACAACCTGGCATGCTCTTTGTTTCTGAACAAACGTTTCAACCGTGGTATTATAGGAGCATACCACATCACCTTGGCAGGAACCCTTTTGCTGCGGCGCTCGCCCTCAACATCACCAGGGTCATCTCGTCTGATCTTATACCGCAATGCAGTGCATACCGGGCATGCCTCCAAATTCTCGTACTCCTCACCGCGGTAGAGGATGCAGTCATTAGGGCATGCATGTATCTTATGCACGTCTAATCCTAGAGGGCAGACAACCTTTTTTGCTTCGTACGTACTGGTGGGCAATTCGTTACCCTTTGGAAGATCCTTCTTCATTATTTTTAGCAATTTTTCAAATCCCTTGTCGGTCACACCATTCTCTGCCTTCCATTGCAGCAATTCCAGTGTGCTACCCAGTTTTTTCAGGCCATCTTCGCAATTTGGGTACAACGGTTTGTTGTGATCCTCTAACATATGCGCGTATTTCGACCTCTCATTATCAGTTCCACACTCTCTCTGTGCATCAGCAATGGCACGACCAAGATCATCAGCCGGCTCATCAGATGCCTCTTGATCTTCAGCTTCCCCCGTTGCAGTATCACCGTATTCAGGGTACATAGGATAGTTGTCACCGTCCTCTTCTTCTTCATTTTCTTCCATCATAACCCCTCTTTCTCCATGCTTGGTCCAACAATTATAGTTGGGCATGAAACTGGTCCGAAGAAGGTGGCTGTGAAGGATTTTCGAGGAAGAGTAATCCTTCTTATTCTGACAGGAAACACATGGACAACACATAAAACCATTCTGATTGTTTGCCTCGGCCACACTGATAAAACTACGCAGGCCTGTAATGAAATCGTCAGTCCGTCGGTTACCGTACATCCATTGTCGGTCCATCTGCATTATTTTATCAAAAACCATTACGCACAACATCGTGAATAGAGAAGTGACCAAATTAATTCATACAAGTTAATCACATTAAAACCAAATTAGAGTAGTGATCAAATGTGATACATAGTTCTCATAATTAAAACATACATTGAAACTAACATCCAAACTATGTAATGAATTTAAATGCAACAACAAATGCTATCAAAATCGCAACTAAGGTAACAATTGATCCAACAGCATAATGATACCAAGCCTCTTTATTAATGGCATAATTTCTAATCTTTATAATCTTCAAGCGCATTGCATCCATCTTGATCTTGTGATCATCGACAACATCAGCAAGATACAACTCCAATTTCATCTTCTCTTCTTCAATTTGTTTCAATTTTTCTTTCAAATCATCATTTTCTTTTTCAACTAAATTTAACTTCTCAACAAGAGGGTCGGTTGGAATTTCCGGTTCATATATGTCCTAGATAAAAATATGTATGTCAAGTGTTGGTCGGCATAATTATTATAAACACGAAATTAAAAAAATAGTTATAAAAGATAATATACCACATCCGAATCATAAACCGGACGAGCGCCGACGGGGACGGATATCAAAACCATGGCACTTTACATTTATGAAACAATCATAAAAGTAAGAAAATTATACAAGTAACTATATAAATCATATAAATAACAATTTTATTATTTTTTAATAAGAACAAGAGGCTCACCAAGGTGGTACCGGCAACGGGGCGGCGGGGGCGATCGACGGCGTTGTTGCAATGGCACTAAACCAACAAATCATACTATAAGTTGAGCTCAAATTGCATATAAAACAAATAAATTCTCTAACTTAGACATTTTATCAAACACCTTGCTTGCACTAGAAAAATGAAAAGAGCTAAACTAATAATGAAATGAGCTAAATCTGCAACGCCGGAAGAAAGGATGAAGTTGCTAATCCTTGATTAGATGGGTGCTGCCAAACTTGTCAAATGGTGGAGAAAAATATGTTGAACTTGAGCTTGGGAGAGAGTAAACCGAAAGAAAAATGGAGAAGAGTGAGGATGGCTCGGGGTGGAAGAAGAAGATAAAGGTGGTCGAAACCTTTAGTCCCGGTTCGTATTACAAACCGGGACTAAAGGTCCATCTTTAGTCCCGGTTCGTAATACGAACCGGGACTAAAGGTTTCGCACCTCGGCTGCTGTCGGGCGCAGACCTTTAGTCCCGGTTCGAGGCTGGAACCGGGACTAAAGGTCCCAGACGAACCGGGACGAAAGCCGCGGTGTCATCTTGGCAATTTGAACCGGGACTAAAGGTCACATTCGTCCTGGTTCAAATTGTGACCGGGACAAAAGCTTCGGACGAAAGCCTCTTTTTCTACTAGTGATTGGTGGGGAAGGAGGTGTTGTCACCTTCCCCGTCATTTCCATCCATTGCGGGGGAGGGACAATCCCGGCTCTTCCCAGGGTAGAGCCTGTCGCCATGGTGCGGGTGCTCTCCTCAACTGGATTCGGCTTTGGAACCGAAGGAGTAGCAGGAGCAACAGTGGGAGATGTCTTCTTCCGCATGGCACACACATTTTGTTTAAGGGATGGACCCTTCTTTATCCTGCAAAGGTAAAGGGTCAGGCTTAGCAAGTTCGCCAATGCTGCAGAGTAAGGAGGAGATGTTGTTAGCCGACTTACTTCTTGCTGGGGATGTTGAGCCCAGCGAGAGCATCGTCGTCCTCTGATGACTTGGCGCCAATCATAATAGATTGGCTTCTCCTCTTCCGGCTCTCTGCAGGAGCCGAAGAAAAGGTGATAGGCCGCTGGGTCACTTTGCTGGACGAAGATGCGCCTGCGGACCCAGTAGCGGAAAGACCTGGAATATGAAGAATGAACACAAGTCAGCTTGTTAAGCATAAAGTCAAAATCCCATCAAGAATTGAACTTTGAATTAGGCAAAGTACCTTTGGGGGAGGGTTGGCTACCGTATACATCGGCAGCGATTCTTCATATTGCCGGCCTTCGTTAGGCCGGGCTTTGATAAGCCGGTTGAGGCACGCTTGGAAGAGCTCCACATCCATGTCTTTGACGCTGGTCCTCATGGGATCAGTATTGTTTGTGTACTCGCACAAGAGGCGAGTACGGTGCTGGAGGGGCTGGATCCATCTCTTGATCTAGCATATTATGGTGTCCTCCCCAGTTACGGGAGGAGAGCCGGAGGTTAACTCCGAAATCCTTGCTTGAATAGCGGCATGGTCTGTCGGCATCCTCACCGACGGCTTCTTCTTCCACGAGGGCAGGGGTGTGCCGGCCTCGTCTGTGAAAGGGGCAAGCCCCTGCAGCCGGTTTGTAGTAGAAAAAGGTGGACGACACGTCCTTGCAGTAGAAAAAGGTGGACGCCCACCCCTTTGCCGAATCAACGATTGGCACCTGAGGGTACCAATCTATATCCCGGCGGCAGTTGAAGCTGATGGAGCCGACCACCAGAAGCTCCTTATTCACAGTTTGCCTCCTGACTAAGAAGCATCTTTGGAAGAAGTCTAACCTAGGTTTTAAGCCTAAGTAGCCTTCAAAGAGTGCTACAAAGCCGGAGATGTATAATAAGCTGTTGGGGGTGATGTTGTGGAGTTGGAGGCCATAATGGTCTAAGATCTCTATCAGAAAAGCCGATGGCGGCATAGAGAAACCCCTAGAGATATGGGAAGAGAGAAGTACCCGCTCATCCCTGATCGGTGTCGAGTACAGGTCGCCTAAGGCAGAGCGCCAAGCCAGCGCAGTCGCGGAAGTCGGAGGAAGGACGCCTTCTGATGGGGGGATACTTTATAGGTAGGCCCATGGACCCAAAAAGTAGACCCGCCAAGACCAAGAAGGCCAAAGCCGAGTCAAGAGCCAAGTCGCATGGGCTGGGCCGGAGACAAGCCGACCAAGGCCCGTGTGGAGAAGGGACTCGCCAGAGATGAGTCCTGGTACAACCCGGAGTTCTAACTTGGAAGGACAAGACCTAGAGTAGGACTCCGTGTCTATGTATGACTCGGCACAAGTTGTAAGTCCAGGGACCCGGCCACCTTTATAAGGAGGGCCCTGGACCTTAGTTCGATAAGCTTTTCTAGAGAGAGAAATCCTAGAACAACAGAGAGAAGTTGCCGACTCCTGATTTAGAGGAGTCGGATCCTTGTAATCGATATCAACACCAAGCAATAAAGAAGAAGCAGGACGTAGGTCTTTACCTCCTTCGAGAGGGGCTGAACCTGGGTAAATCCGTGTCCTTTGGCGAGATTAACCTCTCTCACGTACTTCGATCATCAATGGCCCCAGAACTCATCTTCCCTAAGGAAGAACTCGCCATGACAACCCCACGACAGTTGGTGCCCACCGTGGGGCCTATGATGAAAGGAGTTGAGATCGTGGGAGCAGCTCGCCGAGCCATGGAGAAACTTGCCATTGGGCGAGTCTACACTGATGAGCGCGGAGAGACCGAGATCGATGACTTCGGCTGGACTCCTGAGATGCAGGAAGTCGACGAGGGCTATCAGTTTGTCTTCGGAGGAATCAACGTGTTCGTTGGCATGGTTAGCACATCAGGAATTCGCTCTAACTCAGTGGAATCAGTTTCAGAGCCTACCGTTGTTGTCGAGTCCGATGGAGAAGAGTCGGTCGGCACGTCAGAAGTCGGCATCATCGCCGAGTCCGAAGAGGAGCAGAACCAGGCTGAGAAGCCAGGGATGCTGCAAGATTCATGTTCAGATCCAGATTATGATGCAGACTCAGAATCTATCTTACCCTTGTTTGAAGATCGGCTTGGGTATGGCATTGAAGAGGAGGACTATGCAGAGTCGCCAGCACGCACCCGCGTCGTTGGAGTTTATATGTCTGGAAACGGTGGAAATCAGTTTGATCCAGCTTTACTGACAAAGGAGATTAATGCAAGCAACGCCGCAGAATGGGCGGCTGAATTGACCAGCGCTCGTGCTGCGTTGGAGAGGCAATTAGCAGATGTCACAGAAGCAAATCGCAGGTTGGCAGAGGAGCGAGCCCGGGTCCAAGTTGAGGCCCAGGTAGTGCGGAGTCGCCGCGAGGAGCTCACTTCGATTCAGCATCGCAGGGCAAGGAGTCGCCTGCGCGATGGAGTCCACATTAATCCAACAACTTTGTTCACCACACCCAATGGTCCAGGCTCAGGAGCCGGACTAGGGAGTTCAGCGGCTACAGGAGGCGCTGCGGGCGGAGGAGCAGCAGCAGCACCACCACCACCCCCACCACCACCACCCCCAGGAGGAGCTGGAGGCAGCCGTACCAACGGACCACCACCTGAAGGAGGAGTCGGAGGAGGGACAGCTGGTGGCATGGGACCTCAGCCTAACAGATTCCATACTCCAGAGGGACACTACTCCAATCCAATTGACAACGTTCATGCGGCAACTATGAGGTTGGAGAACATTGTAGTACCAGAAGGACCAGCAGGTCAGGAGACTCGTGATGCAATTGAGATGTTGAAGACGGCATTGAATCAGCAAGCTCTTTATCCGGCGTTTCCAGACGCAAGTAGGCTACACTCAACACCTTTCAACTCAGGCACGAGGAGTCGGCACGGTGAGTCCAACCCGGCCAACTCCACAAGCGCAAGGCGTCGTGAACAAGAGAGGAATAGAGCAAACATACCAACTACTTCACGAGCTCAACTAGTAGTCGATGAAGCAAGACAACGACGAGAAAGGGAGGCGGCCAGGGCTCGGGAGGCTGAAAGGGACAGGGCGCTAGCTGGTGCAGCTAACCCACCTCAGCCAACCCGGGCGCACACAGAAGTGACTTCTCCTGGTGCTTCTCCTGCGTTAACAGGACCAGAGTGCCTGCCAAAAGACCCATCTATTAGTAGCAGTGGACAAGTTTACCAAGTGGGTGGAAGTGGAACCCGTCAGCAGAGTCGACGGTGCATCAGCAGTGCGGTTCTTCAAAAAGATAGCAACACGCTTTGGGTATCCTCACAGCATTATTACAGACAATGGGACCAACTTATCAGTTGGAGAGATGGCCAAGTTCTGTGGTGAGAACAACATCAGACTCGACCTAGCCTCAGTGGCACATCCACAGTCTAACGGACAAGCCGAGCGGGCAAATCAGGAGTTGTTAAAGGGAATTAAACCTCGGCTACGAGTTCCTTTGTTGAGAGCCGCTGGGAGTTGGGTTGAGGAGTTACCAGCAGTGCTTTGGAGTATCAGAACGACTCCTAACAGATCCACTGGATTCACACCTTTCTTCATGGTGTATGGAGCAGAAGCCGTCTTGCCTAGCGACTTGTTGCACGACTCGCCACGAGTCGCTAATTACGTCGAGGTACAGAATGAGTTCGCTCGTCAGGACTCGGTAGACGCGCTCGAGGAAGCAAGGGAGTTAGCCCTTGAGAGGTCAGCAGTCTATCAGCAGGACTTGCGGCGATATCACGCACGCAGAATCAGGACCTGGACTTTCCAGGAGGGTGACTTAGTGCTTCGCCTAGTCCAGAATAAGGAAGGGATGCACAAGTTATCCCCACCATGGGAAGGACCGTTCATCATAAGCAAGAATTTGAACAATGGGTCGTACTATCTAATGGATGTACGAGAGCCGGCAAGCGCAAGCAAAGGAGCCGACACAGCTCACACTCTAGACCCATATGCAGAGGCAAAGAGGCCGTGGAATATAGCTCAGTTACGTCCTTATTATAACTAAAGTTGTAATAGTTTTATAAGTTGAAAGGCAAAGAGCCCAGTGAGTCATGCCTAAATGTAATCAAATTTTCGTGATCAAAGGAAATAAAGCCGGCTTCTGTGAATATGAGTCATTTAGTCGAGTCACCCAGTGAGTGCGCTTTATTCATTATATCTGATCACAAGGTTCTTGGGGGCTTGCTTTTCAGGAAAAAAGTCAAGCTTAGACCTTTGAACTTGGCACAGTAGCCAAATTTTTCCTAATTTTCTCGCTGGTAAGTCAGATGCATCCTGCACAATATGAATAATCTACAGGCATGACTTGTCTCTAGCTCTTATGAATCCTAAGGACATAAGAGGTTAGGAGCCTCTCATCACAAACTGTAAGAGAAGTCATGCAGGGCCTACTTATTCATCAGTGAAAAATTAGACGGGTTATAAGAACCAAGCAATGACTTGTATAGATAAGACATAGCAATGTCGCAGTTGAGTAAAACAAGTCATTACAAGCCGATTGGCACAACTCAGAATAAATAGTTTGAACATCAAAAGTTTTACAACAGTTGTACATCAATACAACATTTTTTCAGAAGTCATCAAGAGGGTGGTCCTTCTCAGGAGTCGGCTTCTTGGCTGTAGCTGAGGAGTCCTTTTTGGCAGGTGACTTGTCTTTAGCCATGGAAGTAGATGCGCGAGTTGCCTTTGTGGGAGTCTTGGCAGCAATCTTCTTCATGTGAAAAACACCAGCTTTTGGACTTTTGTCATGGTGTACCTGCTCTTCTTCTTGAGGCTTGGGGTCCCCAGCTGTAACTCTTGAAGGAGTGGGCGCGGCAGGAGTCTTCAATGTAGGCTCTGCACCAGCCGGGTTCCCAGCAACAGGAGCCGCCGGAGTAGAAGAGCTCGGCGCAGCAGAAGGAACACCAGCTAAGTCCTGTGAGGGATGGCCAAAGTTTACGATCGCAGGATTCTCTGGGGTAGTGATGAACCCATACCTCAGGGTCCATCTTATTGGCAATCTCACAAGCATAGGGCCGCACCAATTTTTCTTCAGCTTTGAAATCATCCTGGGTGAAGGGAGTGTCATCTTCATGTTGCTCCGGTTTTCCCATGGTAAGCAGAGCCGGCTCCAAGACAGTGGGATAGTAGCTGTGTGCCAATGCAAGGATCCTGATGGAGGCTCTCCTCAAAGAAGATTGCTTCCACAGACGCATATATCCTGGTGCCCTTGATAACTCATCCACCAGGCACTCAGGCTCTTTGGGGCACTTGCCCTTAGCATTTAGATATTTAACCACAGCACGGGCTCCCTCTTGCAACCCGTGACAGTAGTCAAGCATCTCGTGAAGTTGCTTGCTTGTGGGCAGTTTGAGTTTTGGGGAGTCAGTCCCTGCAACACAAGAAGTTTGCAAGCATAAGACGTAGAGTTCTTCAGATCAATTTTAAAGGAGGAGTAGGCAAAGACATCAACTTACCAAAGATGTGTTGGCACATAGCCCTAATCCCTCGATGGCAAGTGTCATGGATTGCCTTCAGATCGTTGTGGGCCTTTTGGGCAGTCCTCTTGGCAGCCTCCGACTCCTTTTTCACCTGCTCTAGCTCAGCAGCCAGGATTTTCAGATCCTTCTCCTGTTGAAGGGAATGTTGTTTCTCAGCTTGAGCAGACCTGGCACTGGCAGCTGCTTGGTCCTCTAGCTCCTTCATGTCCCTCTTCATTTTGGAGATAAGGTTCTGCAAGTACAAGTCAGACAGCACAAGTCAGATTTTGCAAGTCTGGCATATAACTCATGAGCTCCAAGTCGTCACAAGTTAACAACTTGGCGCTTGGGGGCTACTCAGGAGTCAGATTTTTTCCAGATGCAAAGGACACAAGTCGTAGTCAGAAAGTTTGTAGCTCCAAGTCGTCACAAGTTAACAACTTGGCGCTTGGGGGCTACTGGCAGATCAGAATTTCTTCTCAAGGATAAGTACCAGTTAATTATATTAGTTTGTAGCTCCAAGTTGTCGCAGGCTGACAACCCGGCGCTTGGGGGCTACTCGTGGAAAAGTTTTTGTTAAAGCATCCAAGAGTCATCGAATCAACAGCCCCGAGTCCTAGTAGAGCTAAGGACTCAGTGCTTGGGGGCTACAGTGTGAAAGTTTTTCCATATGCCAGGATGAGTTCAGACTAAAGCACCTATCTTAGCTCCAAGTCACCGCAGATAAGGTGCTTGGGGGCTACTGCAATAGGAGGCTAGCAGAGAAAATGTAGAGATTAAAAGTCAGAAAACTTACATTGTGGATCGTCTGAAGGGATCTAAGGGCCAGTTGCTCCTCGTCCTTCAGTCTGGCAGACTGGTCATTCAGTTCAACAGCCTCTATCCAGGCTTCAGAAATGACTTGTCGTCAGATATTCGAAGTCGGCTATAGTCAATTGAGGACTTAGCTGGCTCGTTAGTCAGTTGAGCTGCAGGAGCCGCCTTCTGAGAAGTCGGAGGGGCTTGAGGCACAATTGTAGGAGTCCCAGTCCCAGAGGAGGACTGGACCACCAGTGGAGTTTCCACTCGAGTCCTTGGAAGGGACTCGGGGACAGTAGGAGCAGTTGCTGTGGTGACACCCGCAGATGCAGGTGTAGAGGGAGCCGTCCTTGTGCTCGTCGTCTGAGAAGTCGACAGTGGGGCGGCTCCACGGGCTGATGTTACATCAGTCATGCTTTGGAGCTTGGCGACCTTCAGATAAGGTCGACCTCTGAAACAAAGACAAGTCAGAATTCAGTAACAAAGTTTATGAAGAGGAAAAAGTAGAAGTCATGTGAGTACAAGTAAAGTAGAAGTCATACCCAGCGTTTGTCTCAAGGTCCAAGGAGGCCTGAGAGTCAGAAGATGGCATAGACATGCCAGAATGGTAGGAGTCAGCCTTCTCAGGAGGAGAGGTCGACTTCCTTTGGTGGGAAACAGGCAGGGGCAGAGGAGTCTCTGCAGGGCCCTCTGAGCGCAGCTTTCTCTTCCTGGCAGCGATAACTTTCTGCGCAGGTTCTTCAAGTTTAGCAGTGGAGCTGCTTGATCCATGGGCTCGCGAGAGAGGTACCTTAGGGACAGCCGCTCGGGACCCATTTTTGGTAAGAGCCGGAGGAGATGGAGAGCGACTTTTTTGCGTCTGAGGACTCCTCAGACGAAGTTGGCTGGGCTGCTGCAGGACTCGATGCAGCGCGTTCCTGCTCAGTGTTAGGAGCCTCTGGAGAGGACTCCTCTTCAGCAACATTCTCAACAGGAGCCCCCGGGGAGGACTCCTCATCTTCATCATCAGCACCAGCGGTAGGAGCCTCCTGGGAGGACTCCTCGCTGGAATCATCATCAACAGTTTCTGCCGCAGCAGAGGCATTCTCTTTGCCCTTCTCAGTTTCAGTTTCGAGAGATGGCTTCCAGAAGGAGTCAGTAAGCTGCAAAGGAAACAGAAAGGATGAGTTAGCAAGTGAGATAATGAAAGCAAGTGAAAGGAAAAGCAAATGAAGTACTTACATCAGGGGCTGGGTTGGTGGAGCAGAAGGGCTGGAGCCCAAAGTGTTCCTGGTCCTTCACCGGCTTCCCAGTCAGGTTCTTGATCAGTCGGCCAAGTTCAGGACCATCTGATAGCTTGTCCGTGATGCGGAGGTCATCACCCACACAACGGGTGTACGTGCAAATGAGCCGAGTCCTAGGACTCAGCGGCTGAATTCTCCAGGTTGTCCAGCAGCGGACAAGATCCACATTCTCCAAGTTATGGGATAGAAGGGCTTGGATTCTGACGATCAAGGACTCAATTTTTGGCCGGGCGGCCTCCGAGCACCTAGCCTTCATAAGGGGAGTCGCCTCTAAGCGATCCTCAGAGAATAGTGGGAGTCGGGGTTCACCCGAGGGAGAGGTGTCCTGGCAGTAGAAGAAAGTTTTGTGCCAGTCTTTGATGCGATTGGGGAAAACTGGTTTGGGAAAGACGGAGTTCAGGCGACGCTGAAGAGCTACAGCGCCACACTACAGGAGAGGACCCCCAGAGGTCTCAGGCTGGGGGTTGCAGTAGAAGAGCTCGAGCCAGAGATCTAGGTCTGGCTCGATTTGGAGGTAATCCTCACAAAGGGTGACAAAGTTGGACAGAGTAAGGACGGAGTTTGGAGCTAGGTCATGAATCCGCAGCTTATAGAAGTCGAGGAGCTGGCGGAAGAAGAGATTACCCGGAGGCGTGAATCCGCGGAACAGATGCTCGGTGAAGATGACGATCTCGTCCTTCACGGGAGAGGGGATCATTTCGTCTCCTGGAGCTCGAGCCTTGACGCCAGATGGAAGAAGGCCTGACAGCCGGTGCGCCTTCAATTGCTCCGCCGTGACTGTGGATCCTCCCCAATCGGTGGAGATCGATCTCTTTGAAGATGAAGATTTGGCGGCGGCGGCGGCCTCGGCGGTGATGTCAATGACCCTGCTGGACAAGGAGGCCTTGGCCTTGGAAGTGGCTCTGGTGCGCTTGGGGGCCATGGCGTTCGTGCGGAGCGTGCGGGGTGTGCCGTGCGCGGGAAGCAGATAGGCGTGAGGGAGAAAAGGAATTTTGGGGCGAAAGGGGACAAGTGAGGTTTTGAGCCCTACCCTTTGCAATTTATAAATGGGTAAAAACCCTAGAAAGTTACGGTGGTAGTCCACAGTAAAATGTGGATAAGGATTCAGAGGTTAGAAGTCAAACAGGAAATTCCTGAGAAATCAAAGTCACAGAAGTGGAAGAGGAGCCGGCTTGTCTCAGAAAGGCGGGTCCTGTGACTTAAAGAATTGAAAATCCTCAGAGCCAGTTTACAGGAGCCACAACAGACTCGACCAGCATTGCGAAAAGGCAAGGGTGGTGGACTGGAACAAGGGGCGAGGATGAACTCATTTTATGTGTGTTTTATATTTTAATGCAGGAATTCATCTTGGAGCTAGCAGCAGGCGACTTTTGAGCCTGTGACTCAGGTGAAGGAGTCGACCCAAGGAGTCGAACCAGGAGTGAAACCAAAGAGTGGGAGGAAGCCGTCGAAGCTGTGCCCAACATAAATTCGGGGGCTACTGATGGGGGGATACTTTATAGGTAGGCCCATGGACCCGAAAAGTAGACCCGCCAAGACCAAGAAGGCCAAAGCCGAGTCAAGATCCAAGTCGCATGGGCTGGGCCGGAGACAAGCCGACCAAGGCCCGTGTGGAGAAGGGACTCGCCAGAGAGGAGTCCTGGTACAACCCGGAGTTCTAACTTGGAAGGACAAGACCTAGAGTAGGACTCCGTGTCTATGTATGACTCGGCACAAGTTGTAAGTCCAGGGACCCGGCCACCTTTATAAGGAGGGCCCTGGACCTTAGTTCGATAAGCTTTTCCAGAGAGAGAAATCCTAGAACACCAGAGAGAAGTCGCCGACTCCTGATTTAGAGGAGTCGGATCCTTGTAATCGATATCAACACCAAGCAATAAAGAAGAAGCAGGACGTAGGTCTTTACCTCCTTCGAGAGGGGCCGAACCTGGGTAAATCCGTGTCCTTTGGCGAGATTAACCTCTCTCACGTACTTCGATCATCAATGGCCCCAGAACTCATCTTCCCTAAGGAAGAACTCGCCGTGACAACCCCACGACACCTTCGGAGGCCATGCTTTGTAGCTCGCCTTCCTCTACAGCAGAGCTGACCCAGTTGTGGGTCGGGTTGTTGGCAGCTTCGTTGTTGTTGCCAGCTTTCTCTTCCTCCTCTTCTTCGCCGCCACTTAAGCCTTCGGCCGCAGCGTCAGTGGCCGCAGAAGCAGAGGCCACCGTGGCGGCGGCTTTGGCTGCGGCTTTTGCTAAAGCCACTTCGTCGTGGCCTGTAGCGGTGGAGGTGCTCGCCGGAGCTGGAGAAGATGCAGATACAGCGGCGGTTGGCACGGTGTCGGTGGCGGCGGCCGAGGACACGGAGCCGCCCATCGGCGGAGCCGTGTCGAGCGGCGTTGCGTCGATGACGGGAGAGCTGGGGACGCTAGATGCCATGGAGCACGGTGATGAACTGGAAGAACTCGAGCTCGGGAGATCTGAGGGAGGAAGAAGCTAGGGTTTGCGAATGGCCTGTGACCGCGGCGAAGGCGAGGCGTCTGGTATTTATAACGGGTGCGCCGAGATTCACGCAACGGTCAGGAGCCTAGATTTTTGCCACGCATCGCGGATCAAGCCGTTGTGAGAAGATTTCTTCCCTTCGACTCCTCGATTCTCGCGCAGGAAAAACGGAGTTAGCCCCTACGTTCAAAGATGCTCCTCCACTCACTCTGTCGGGTCTGACAGAGCCGTCAAATCGACGGACGCGTGTCAAAGCGCACTCAAGTGTTTTTCTGGCATAACAAGTCGGCACTTTGAGATCGACAAACAAGTTCGGCATGATTGCAGGTTTCTGGGAATGCTCCAAAACTGACGACGGATGAAGAGTTTCTCGGACAGTGCTTTGTCGGGAGAATGAAGCCAACCGTGCAAGTACTTGAAGCTTTCCGGGGGCTACTGTTGGGGTTATGCCGAACAGGTATCCTCACGGATGTGAAGTAAAGCCAGCGTACCAGGGTGGCCCATAGTGGTGGTAAGCCGAAATCCGGCTTACCGGGCGGCCCAGTACGATGAAGCGCAGGAGGCCCATCCGGCTAAGGGAAGATTCCAGAAGGCGGCCAGCATTGCGGAAGACTTAGCCCACAAGGCAAGGCCCAAGCCGGATTAGATTAGGACTCTGAGACTTAGTCAGTAGGATTCTTCCTGTAAGCCCTAGGCCGGACGGCTTTATAAGCCGGCCTACGGGACGCCGTAGGGCACGACTCAATACGATTCAGTTTAGACATAGCGATCTCGACGAGAACCTCTGTCTCGGCGAGATCTATCACTGTAACTCGGCGATATTACCTTATAGTGATTTATAGCAGCACGTAGGATCACGCCACCGTCGTGTGATCCGAAGCTGGGTAAACTTGTGTCTATCCCGTCGCCGGAATACCCCACATCTCCAAAACCCCTTTCTCTACCTAGCTCGATGGCACCCCTGCCGATGCTAGATTCTACAATACCACAACACCCAAAATCTCAAACTGACAATAATTAGATACAAACATTACTGCACAACAATTGCTAGTGAAATACAGGTAAGAGTGCGATAGTGCAGGGCCGTGACTTACCCACCTGGTAGTGAGTGGTAGGCCTCAGAATTAGCCTACTCCAGCAGCTCCAAATGCGATAGGGGATTCCGACTACCACGAGCACCAGGAGGAGGAGGGCCGGCCCGTCGCCGAGCCGCGTCACCACCACCCACTGCCGTGCCGCTGCCCGCCATGGAGGACAAGGGTCGAAGCTTTCTCATGCTGCTCTTATCCTATGTACAGACGGGATCCCCGTTCCTGGCCTCCGTGCAGTACGACGGAATCAACCTCGCAGAAAACGGTGCCGCAGGCACTCCAGTATCACCGATGCAGGAAGCCTCGCCGAGCCTTGGACCGAAAAATCACAACTTGGATGTGGAGGGGAGCGAGGCGGCGAGGGGAGGGGAGCGAGGTGGCTAGGAGAGCGCGGCGAGGTTGAGGGGAGCACGGCGGCGAAGCGAGGGCATATCGGCGGCGAGAGGAAGGGGGAGTGAGGCGGTGGACCACGGCGAGGTGGAGGAGATCGCGGCCTGCAGCCGTGCGGGTGGATACGCAAAAAAAAAAGGTTAGGCGACTTGTGGGCACTCGGGTTGTGTTGTGTCCCAAAATCACAAGTTTTTCTTTGCACTAGGAAAATGCCTGTGCGTTGCAACGGATTTAAATGGATTTAAATAAATTGATACGGTGTTCACGATCATAGAAATAATGTAATTTGTATTCCTCAAACATCTTCGATTTCACTTCGGTATTATTTTCGGATTAATTCACTTCAAACTTTTGTTAAACCCGTTCAGTTGGCATCTCGTGTGTTCCCACATAGTGGCTCCACCTTTGTTAGTGTGCAGTTTTAAGGATACTGAGGCCAAGAGGCTACTGTAACTGGCGAAGAAATTTTACCGACAAACAAAATAAAGCACACATCTGGAAAGCATACACATTATTGTCGAGAAGCACCATAAAATCCTTGCAGACTATAGAGTAGAGTCCAAGGTGAGAAAATACTACAGTATAGTATTTGCTATAATGTTTAGTAGAATCGAAGGTGAGAAAATGCTTTGTTTCAGGCATGAACAAAGCTAACCTAAGTGGTTGCAAATTGCAAGAGTAGAGAAAAGTCTATTAGGAAGTGTACACATTACCAGCAATGTATGCCACATAGTGAAACAAAGTGCATTAGCTTACATATGTTTTTAGCGGAAACATCAATGATTTGAAGTTGTATGGTCATCTACAAACTTTCTGGCTGACACCTCCTCACCGAACAAGCTCTAGCGCATGAATGCACATGCTTGAATGTCTGTACTCCCCAAAACATGCAATATGTCCCTTTATACCAACATGATCCATGACTACATGAGTATGATAATTTCAGCACCAATGGCCCTCCAGAACAATAAATAGAACATAATACTGTAGGTCCTAGTTAATTAAGTAGTTATGTGGAAGCACAACAGACCCATATGTGCAAACAATTGTCACTTGGTCAAATTCCTCCATGTATCCTACTCTAGCCATGTGTGCTTGATCAGATATACTGTATGTTGTTTTGCTCTAACTCTTCGCTTGTACGTCCCTGCCCATATAGAAACATTAGGAAACATTACTCATGGTATCTACGTAATGTACTCTAACATGATCTGCAACACTGGTCCAAAAACGTTTGACAAATATACCAGATGGTGACCAGTAACAATACATCAATTATTAATACCCTAACATGAGAACTATTCCCCTTTGGGGGTTGTTATCACCACAGGAAATACACAGTTGGGGATCTCACATGAATATCCAAACGAATACCAGCCTTACAGGAAGAACCAAACTGATTTACGTACTCCTCACCTGATTGCCTTCTTCAAGAACCCACGCATTGGATATCTTCTTGCTCGATAGCCATCAGATCCTAACATAATGGTCGCATGACTCATTTTTTTAGCAACCAACGATAGTCATGAACTACAAGGAGATAGAAAGGGTTACAAATTGAGGGCGGGAATAGATAGAGCAATAGTTTGTACATATATTTTTTTCTATTGTTTTTGTTGCATGGTCTACTCCAGATTTTAGAAGTGCGTCTCCCTCTGTCTGCTCTATATAAATACGTAGACTTGTCAACTATAATTACCGGTTTCAACAGCTTCTGCCTCATTGTCAACTAAAATGTCAAGCGGAAGCCAGTACAACACTAAATAAAAAATAAGAGCTTTCTAGAATCCAATTCAGTTTGGAATAAAATGTTGTATTCTGAACAAGTACAGTAAATCATTTGATAAATGTCCATCTACACTATAAACAGTCACATAGTAGTTTTTTTAGACACCACAGCAAGGCTAGGACAGTACTCCAGTAACAATTGGTTAACAACCTCAGTGCTATTTGATCGTAAAGGCTGGGACAGAAGCAAGAGTTTTCTAGCTACTCGAACTATGATTGTATTGTTTGGACCTGATCACATGAGGCATCATTAGATATGCCTGTCAGATGCTAAATTGCCGAGTACAGCAGCAGAGCAGGTATCTAGAAGAAAACGGCATCAAAAACAGCTTAGAAGTATCTATCAGATTAACACTAAATGGTTAACTTGAAAGAATAAAACTCCAAAACTGTACCAAGATAAACAATATGGACATGAAAAAATACATTTGTGATGCAATTACATGATCATAATTAGTTTACACATTCCAAGTCATAAAACTGCAGGCCCCTACTGAAGATCATACTACATGCCATGTTGTGAATGCTTCGATAAATCAGAGTCAGGTTTGCAAGGAGCCTGGAACTTTACATGCGTAGTTGTTGTATATGAAAAATCTAGATACCTCAGAGGATTCGTTCTACTCATCCTAGACTCCTAGTAGCAACTATGTATATAGGAAAAGAAAAAGATACCTCGGAGCTAACCTTGACATGTACGTAATGGAGAGAACCAAGAAACGTATCCAATCTCCTAAGATCTGCAAATAAGAGACACTGGCCTCATATATGACATGAAAGACTCTGGCATCGATACAACTCACGCTTGAGCCATCTTCCAGTAATGGAGGAACAAGACAAGCTGAGGGCGTAGTTTACTGGAATAACCAATCCCCATTTGCCAGTGATGGAGGGACAAGAGAAGCTGAGGGCAACTGCGCTTGAGCCTGGATGGGGACTGTGGGCGCCAAGTTGTGTGCGAAGAGTCCAGACCCATCGTGACCAATCCTCAGCGATCAGCACTGAAGTTAGGGAGATCGGGAGATGCTTGATGGAGGTGGGTTGGCAGCGGTGGGTACGGCGGTGGCGATTCCCGTCTCCATGGCTGCTACTGGTCTAGATCGACTTGTCGCGCTAGAAGGGGCCGGGTCAAGGAGGGTGGGCATGTGACGCTGATGTGGTAGACTCCCGTGGGGAGAGTAGGCCCAAGAAGGGAGGAGCGCCGCCGGTCTCCAAGCAAAGAAAGGGAGGGGCGCCGCCGCTCCTGCAGGGTATGGGAAGGGGCTCCACTGGTGAAGTACTGGGACAGGGCTCCATCGGAGAGAGGATGCGATGCGGGTTCTTCGCGGTGGCAGAACATGGTGAGAGAGTGGCCGGCGCACGGGTTCCTGTCGGCGGCAGCGCGCAGGGAGAGTCAGGGGCATGCGGCGGACAGTGGGGAGAGTGAGGGGCTGGGCGACGCGGGGTGAGAGGCAGGTGGGCGTAGCGGTCCTATGATTGCGGTGTGTTTTTTCGGGCGCGTTGACTAAGGGCGAAGGTGTGATGAAAACGCTGCGGAGTCCATCAAATTCTCTTCTTAGATTCTACCTCACTTCCATAAAGCCTTTTCAGTATTTATCTTTCCATCCATATCTAAACATGTTTTACTCTTGCACTAAAACATGTTTAGATACAGATGAAAGAGAAATGTTAGAAAGGCTTATATTATGGAACGGATGGAGTAGGAGAGAAAACAACCAGTCGCACGTAGAGCTGGCTAACGGACCGCACCGCACGGCACGGCACTGCATATAGCTGGGGCCTTGTTTCACGGGCCGGTCCAAGGCACGAATTTTTCAGCACAACTCGATAGAAGCATTGCCCGTGTTAATCGGGTCGAGGCACGGCACGAATCCGTTAGTGCTTGTGTTTGACTTTGATTCACACCCCGTGGGCCGGGCTGGCGCGACACGATTGCTGTTTTTTCTTAAAAATTAGCTATTTTTCATGTTTTTGAATTTTGGGCCGTATTATTTTCGGTGGGTTGTGTCTAACCCATCCGTTGGGCCGTATCCGTGTCGGTAGGCCGTGCGGACGATGAGTTCGCAGCCCGTGGGCCGGCCCGGCACGGCACGATTTTCTATCGAGCCATTTTCATGTCGGGTCGTATTGGTGTTGGGCCGGGCACCGTAACGGGCCATGCCGCCCGTTTGGCCAGCTATAGCACCGCCTGGTGCTAAACAGGCCTAGCACGGGCCGACACATGGTGTCTCGTTTACTTTGTGGGCCGTGTTGTGCCGTGCTAGCCCGCGGGTCTGGGCCTCTAGACACGACATATCAGATGTGTCGGTCCGGGCACGTTTAGTCCTCATTCATGGAGCTATTTTGACGCGCTCCTAAACATGACATTTTCATACTATTTTTTTGGCCGTTTTCAGCTTATTTTCTGGAAGAAAAAATAAAAACATCTTAATGGGTTGTGTTGTGCCGACACACAGGCCTAGCCTCGAGGACCAAACACGGTCCTAGGCGTGCCACGGGCTAGGCCCATTTAGCCATGTGTCAAGTCGGGCACGCGTGCTAACGGGCCGGTCTGTGAGCATGGTCCCAAGTGGAATGCTCTGGTCGCGCATGGGTCCCATTGCCCCCGTTTCGTTTCACTGCCCAATAACCATGCCCCACGGCCTCCCCCGAAGAAAAAATTTCTTCGCAGGCCTTAGACCGGGTTTGGGACAAACACCGTTTAGGGTCCTACCATGTTCGTTCCTTGTTCGCTCATGACCTACCCATCAACACACGCAATCCTTTCAAATTCCCTATTCCTTTCCTCGTTTGCCAATTTTAGTCGCCATGGGGAGGATCGGAGTCTACGACACTGACCTCCTCCTCAACAACCTCATCCTCCTCGTCCTCGACGCTCCCAATAGTGCAGATCATTCTAAGACGAAACTGATTCAACAAATTATCACAAGAGATGTTGGTGACTAACCTCATACGACTTATTTTAAAGTGAGAAGGGCTTTAGTCTATCGACTTCAAGGCCTCCACATTCTCCTTTGCCAGCTTGCGCATGAAGTCAGTGAGAATGCCTTCCTCCCACTGTTGATTTAAGCAACAGATCTTACCCTCAACATCTTCAGTATACTCGCAAATGAGCCTTGGTCGAGGGCTGATGGGCCGAATCTGTCACTTCACCTAGTAGGCGACTAGATTCAATTCGTGCAGACAATGCTTGATCAAGGCTCGGATCTTGTTCTATTACAGCCTCACGGTTCCATGAGCTGCAGTATCTGCTCGAACCGACATTGTTGGAGTCATCGTGAATGGCTCGACGGAGAAGCGTGTGAGGCGAGTCTCACATGGAGGAGAGGAGTCTTCGCAATAAAAGAAAGTTTCCTATCACCCTTCACCCAATTCAATAACTTCAGCTTCGAGTAAAGAGAGTTAATTTGGGCGAGTTTGGAACGCGACGGCTCCACAAGTCACCAGAGGACCTCCGATGTCTCGTGATGTTTGTTATTGGACAAACACTCTAATCAGAGGGCCATAGCGATCTCAATCTCTAGGTAATCTTCCCATAGAATGTGGAAGCAACTGACCTAGCTAGAGAATCAAGTTGGGCGTGAGGTCGTTAAGTCGGAGCCCGTAGTGCGCCAGCAACTCGTGGAAGAACCTCGAGCCCGGTGGCATAAAGCCGCAGTAGATGTGGCTCATGAAGACAATGATCGTTATCCTGGCTTAGGCACGTCCTTCTTCTCCTTAGTTGGCTGCATATGTTGTTCATGAAATGTCATTTTTCCGATCGTTGATTTATGTTTCATCCTTAACTGATTCGTAATTTGTAAACTTGAAATTCTGAATTTTGTAATAAAAATCCGTATGCATCGCTTGATGCAGAGGCTTGGGAACCTCTTTTTGAAAAAAAAAAGTTGGCAGTAGACCGTTGTTCATGAACCCCTTTATCTAGGCCTCCTAGTTGCACAAGATGCTCGTCTGGGATTTAGCCTTTGTTTTGGGTGTGTCCATGAGTGTACGCCTTGGCCTTGGCCTTGCTGGGGTTGCCCTTTGGTGCTATGGCGGATCAAGGTAAGTCAAATACGAGAGTTGGGAGAAGATGGAGAATGGTGGTAGAAGAGAGAAGAAGATGGGAAAATGATATGCGAGTGTGAGGGGCAAAGTGAATCCATTGTTTCACCCCTTGCCTTGTAAAGTTTTAGGATAAAATCTCGGAATTGCCCCTACGCAGAGCAACAAAATCGCAATAGATCAGGTTGCCTTGGTCAACCTCGTATGACACCTTGGGTTCTTCATGAAGGAGCACAATGGAGCAAATGATTCAGAACTCGCCACATTCACATCAAGTTATAGCTGGCCAAACTGGCCGGCACGACACGGCCTGTGACAGGCACGACTCGTGACCGACACGGTCTGTTAGGCACGATTAACATTTGTGTCGCGTCGGGCCGGCTACGTGTCACGACTCCAACTTCGGCATGGCCCACCGGCACTAATTTGGCCCCTCGGACCGGGTTAGGCACAGCCCACTCGCACTAATACGACCCAAAGTTCAAAAAATAGGTACAAAATTAAAAAAAAACAGGCAAAACGAAGTCGGCCACAAACCCAATCGGACCCTGCCGTGCCGCGACACGATTAGAACGGGCCGTGCCTGAATCGGACCGTGCCGAAAAGGACGTGCCAAGGGCTGGCCCGTGAAAAGTAGCCAGTTTGGCCAGCTATACATCAAGAGGACTAAGATGGGAGATGGTTTGGACCCGTGTCGTGGGGTCACTCCTCGACTACCCCACGGTGGTGATACCTGGGTCACGCCAAGAACATCTGCCTTATGACGAGGGCCCAAGGAAGGCCCAAGGAGGACGACGTGCGGCCCAAGATAGTCGACGTTAGGTCATCAGCCTCGATCGTCTTGTAAGTGCCATCGGCACCGTTCACCCGAGACCTAGCCTATCATATAAAGGCTAGGAGGGTCCCTCGTCTAGGGTAACGCATACGCTCACGCTCATAGCCGCCATCTCAAACCCTAGCGAGATTGCCATCTCGCCATTGTAGCCACACTCAACATCAATACCAGACAAGCAGGAAGTAGGGTTTTATCCTCCGGGAGCCTGAACCTGGGTAAACGCCTCGCCTGTTAGCCGTCGTGATCACCAGCGCTCATCTCTCTCCCCCTCAATCAACCCGGGGTACTCGATCCAGGGATTTGCCGAGTCTCAGCCTCGTCAACCCGTGGACTCCTGTCCAGAGCCCAAAGTCCTGAGCCTGACTCCGCCAAGGAGGAAAATATGGCTTGAGTGTAGAGTGCAGCTTTTTGGTGCACGGGCTCCATGGAGCCTATTTTTTGAAGAAACAAAAATCATATTTTAAAGTTTCAAAAAAATCTAAATTTTTTCCTAGATGCAGACAATGATTATTTCTACCGATGTGCAAAAAATCAATACGAAATATTCTATGATCTATGTAAACATGAGAAATTTCTGAATCTGGGTCGGTAAACAATACCCAATTCGAAAATTACAAATTTGTCAGAATTTGTCTTTTTTATGTAGGCCGGTATACAAAATATTTCTGACTCAAAATTTATAGGACTGTACAACACGTCACTGTAAACATGTTTCGGAATTTTTACAAACTTTAAATATCGATTTAAAAAATCAATAAAAAGGGAACGAGCTCCAATATGATTTTTCGGTGTTCCCCTTCCAGTCCCTCTGCCCCCACGCCCTACAGATCCATCGAGGCAGCCTATCTCTTCCTCGATTCGATTAGGATTCCGAAATCTTCTTGGTCCCCATCATCCAGCTTGCCTATATATCTCTGGATCCCACCCCAATCCATTGCGCGCGTCGATTCTTACCCTATACCGATCGATGGGATCTTTCTTCTCTTCCCCTGCCGCCACCGCCGCCGCCGGCGAGTTGGATTACACAAGAAGGCGCCCTAGGTCGCTCATCCCAAGGGAGCGCCTCGGTCGCCGTATTCCCAAAGAGATGCTGGGTCCAGAACATGAACATGACGACCAACTCTTCACAACAGAGTACGCCTCCATCCACCATCTCTTCTTGATTCGTTCTGGGCGAACAATGGATTGGATTGGACTGGATTGGATTCTGTTGTTTATTTTGTGTTTCTTCTTTCGTTTCGTTGCAGAGCGACCCACGCCCGCTGCATTTGTTGGCTCGCCCACCGCGCGCTCAAACACTACAACGCCAACAACCCGGTAAGGAAGCCACCAATTCTAGAATCCTAATCTCGATTTTCTAGCCTAACTTTAACCATGAACTTCACAGACAATAGTATATATCATAAAATGTGCACCATAGTTGAAACAAGTTCCCAACCATAACGCATATGACTTTGTTAGTAGCCCAAGCCTGTGTTGGGACGATTTAGAAACTGAACTCCCCGTTTTGTAAATAAATTCCTTACAGTTTAGCTAGTTGATATTTGCACCTTTTTTGGAGAGTTTGTGGGGGTTGTCCTGCTGCTTTCATCTTGCGGTGGTAGAATGCTATTTTTGGACCTGTTGATGGATACACTCCATTTTCTTGAATGAAACTGGGAGCCCCTTTTGGGGTTCCTTTACCTCCGAAAAAATTTATGGTCAAAGTTAGGCTCAAACTTAAAACGGAGGGAGTACTTACTGTTTGATGCAGGGCGCCGAGTTCGACTACCCTTCCGAGTCCACCACGGAGATGAAGGCCGCCTGTATCGGTTTCAGAGAACATTTCCTCTGGTACCACATCGGCTTCTCGGCTCGCCGGAGGGATAACCAAGAGATGCACTGCTTCTTCGCCGAGTTGTCCTACCATATGTACTCCCCTAAAATCACCGTTGAAACGTGCACCATCTTAGGTAGGTACCTGAATTTATTTTACAATCCTCTTGGCCACTGCGTTGGCTACTTGGGCATATTATGCAACTCCATCGATCCTATAGAATTATATATCTTTCTCTCTGTATATCCATGTCTGCAGAAGAGCCTTTGTGCCGCTTTAGAAGTAGTTGTGCATTCTGTCCCGGAGAATCCAAGATTTTACACCCAAGCGAATCGAACTTTGTGTGTGGAAAGGAGGGGCAACAAACTGAATTCTTCCGCAAGAGACGTATGCTACTGTGGCCATTCCAGAAGTCTGTGGGCAATCTTGATCTGTAATATGGACCGACGATTGATGACTCAACCATCTTATGATGAGATGGACAGACGACTGATTGACTCTTTATGTATCTTGGTCATTAGAGATAAACTATTCTGGAAAATCCTTGTGCACAAGAAGGGTGCAAGAACCAAGAAACATGCGTGCTGCTACAACTCGCATACACTATTTTACTAGCATCTAAAGAATACATCCTTGAGGGAAACCTGAGGCTTCCCAGAGCTTAGAAACATCCGGCCGTCCTATAGGATTACCACTCGATCCTCACCGTCCATTCCCTAGCGATACCTGGTCGGCCGGCAGTTTTCTACCCGCGTGGAGCTGCGCCGTGGAAACCCTAGCCCCGCGTCCTCACTCTCCACCCAATCCCCTCACGTCTCTCCCGCCGCCTCGCTCCCGCGGCTTTTCTCCTCCTCCATCTCGTCGTCCACCCCGCCGCCTCCGCCAAACGGACGCCCGCGCCGACGCGCCACCTCGCTGGCGGTGGAGGCTCTCAAGAGGGCGGCGCACGGCGGCGGTGTGGAGTGGCGGCGCACGGCGGGAGGAGCTGACCCGCGGTGGAAAACCCTAGCCGCCAATCCCCGTTTCGTCTCTCCCCCCAATCCCCTCGCGTCCCTCCACTCCCTGTCACCGCCGGCCTCCTCCCGGAGACCCACGCGGTGAGGAAGATGAGGTGACGCGAGGGAGAGCGGCAGTGGCGACGGCGCATCGACGAGTTGGTGGGCTTGGGCCATCGAAATGCGGCGATCGCGCTCCTCTTCTCCTCTCCGGCCGTCGCCGGCGTCCTCCACCGAGCCGTCGTCCGCCTCATTCGCCACTCCCCGCCCCTTCGTACCCTCCTCGCGTGCCACCCCTCCTCCCGCATCGTCTCCCCGAGCCGAAGATGCAGCTGCCGTCCTCCATCGCTGTCGTCGAACCATGGAAAAATCCGTCATGGCTGCTGCCTCCTCCTGGACCGCGCTTTTGCCTGCTCCCGCCCCTTCTTCTCCCGTCGCCAAGCTCGCGTTGTTGCTGCGCTTCACCTCGCCATCCTCCTCAACACTCAGCAGGAGGAGCACGGGTCGCCGCTCGGAGATCGACATGGCTCAGGTTCTTATCCGCACACCCCATCCATCTCCTGCTCGATTCCCCACTTGGATCTGATGTGTGCCCATTTTCGTCCCCATTGTCAGTGAGATCCAGCCGATCTATGTTTTGGAGAGAGGTTGGGAGGCTCGGCTGGTTCTGGTACGGACTCTCCATGGAGGGATGCTACTTTCTTTTGGTTTGCCTTCATCTCCTTTTCCGTTTCTAGGTGCTTGATGTGGAGAGGTGGGAGAGGAAGATGGTTCTGGAGGTGGAGCAGGATGGAAGGAGCTCGAGGAGCGGCGCTGGGTGGAGGATGGGCTTGGGGCGGTGCTGGCCTAGAGGAGAAGCTGCAGCCATGGGAGGATCGGTCCTGCTCCCCTTCTTCTCTCCCCACTCCCAAGATTCACGTGCTGCAGCTCAAGCCGTCCCCAATGTCTCGCACCAAGGTGTGTTGCTTCGACTTTCTTTATTTTCTTTGCTTCATCATGTTTTTATCTACGGATCCAATCGCCTTGGGTATTCAGCTGTGAGTGCTGTCTTATATTGCATGTTTTCTATTGTCTGAAATCCAAGCCATCCTGGGGAATTTGTATCGGAAATATTGCAAGGTGTAGTGCAGTTTTATAGTTTCTGTTTGAGTGTGTTCTAATTGGTTTGGTTTGCTTCATATTTATTATTGGTCTATATGTGCAGGTAGTTTTACAAATATAACCAAGGTCAGTTAAACCGATGCACGTGCGATGGTATTTTTTTTCCTTTGTGATTGGATATTCTTTGTTTGAGACACCCCCATAATATTGCCACACTCAAGCCTTCATCTGCCTATACAGCCAGACATCTCATCCAAGTAGAGAAGGAGCAGTTGATACAAGGTGCAGAGCTCTTTTTTTGCCACCAAGATCTTTTAGGAAATTCCCATGAGAGAATCAAATGTGAGTAATGCTGATATTATATTTTGTATCAACTAGGTTTGCTCAGATGATTCAAGAATTGAATGAACAAAGCTCACTGCCGGCGCCAACCCCATCGCCGCGCCCTCTCGGCCGCCGCCACCATCCATTACCTTGCCGTCGGCCAGGTCTGCCCGCTCCGTCGTGGCCTCCACTTCCAACCCCGGCGGCTGCAGCACGGCGAGCACGCGTGGGGACCGAGCTAGATCGATGGCGCTGCAGGGACCTGAGGCTGGTTGAGGTAAGATGCGTCTCCTTCTCTTCTCCCTTTATTCCCCTCTCTGTTGTTCTGCCATCTGATTACCGGTTCTGTCTATGTAGTTGATGTTGTGACCTCCCTTTTGAATGGATCCGGTGCACATCGGAATCACGGGTTTCATTTTGGTTGAGTTATGCTGCCCCTGGATCCTCCCCCTATACTCTGCTTTTTTCCCCTCTGTTTGCCCACCTGTTTTTATGTTCGATCCGTCTGATTAAGCTTGCCATTGGCCTTCTTTTCTCTGCAGTAGCCGCTCTGACTTCTCTTACGTTGGATCTGGTGCACCGTTGGAAGCTGCTGGTTTGAGGTAAGTGCGAGAGATCTATTTAGTTTTGTCTATGCAAATAAGTGATCTATTTTCTTTACCTTTCGTTTGGCTATGCATACGGGTAGCTGTAGTTCCTAGGTTCTTTGGGCTGTCGAATTTATTTAGAGCACCGATGCTTGCTGTCCATGCCTATAGATAGATGTAGTTGTTTCAGTGGTTTCTTATTCATGCTTGCTGTCCATGCCTATAGATAGATCTCAAGTAACTAATGCTTGATGTTTTGGTTTGCTTTGTTTGTGTCATACGATTAGCTGGTTCCTAGGTTATTTGTGCTGTTCAAATGGCGATCTATTGTATTTTCCTGTTGTTGGTTGGCTGTCGGTGCTCATTTGTCAGTACGTGGATAGTCAAATCTGTCCTTTTTGTTGTCACATGCAGAGTCTCTAGCTATTTTGGAAGGAAGTAAGCTTTGGACGTTTATCTGCAGTTGGTTGCTTCCAGTTGTTAGTTGATTATTCTCTGTGAGGTATTGATATTGCTTTTCTGCTGTATATGCTTTAATTTGTGTGTATGTTTATTTGTTTTATCCTTGTGTTTCTGTCGTTGGACATGCTCTCTGATATATATATGGCTAATGATGTTTCTTTCTTCAGTTTATTTCTTGTGTTGGGTAATGAATTTTATAGTTCTTGGTACCACAGGATGGTCGTTGTTTATTCTCTCTGCCTGTTTGGTTGCTATTAGAGCTTGGCTTGTGCGTTCTGTCAGGTATTGGTCTTCATTTTTTACTGTCAGTGATGTTACAGCAATTTTATTTACCTTCCTCTGTTATCTTTTGTTCTATGTTCCTAAAAGTTAGGATCCTATTGGAGGGGCAAACATTTTCACCATATGGGGCTGCATCCAGGTGGAAAGTAAGTTTTGTTCTTCTTTACTTTTTTCATCCATTTTCGCATGCAATTATGCAAGAAATAGGCACACTCACCTGGACACTGGTTTCCAAGGTAAAGTTGAGGCCTTTTCAATACTATTGTTGCATGGCATGTTTTCTCAAACTTTAGTTTGAGTGGATGGTATATAATGTTTGTGTTTTATCTTGAAATAATACCATATGAAGAGCTTATACTGGCCATAATGAACTTTCTATTTCAGTTCACATTGGTCTCTTTTACTGGTGCTTATAAAATAAAATGAAAGGCAATATGTAAATAACATCACCGGATATTAAATTCTCTGTACTCTTTGTTCCTTAGGACGTTGGTCATGTTGGGGGAGTTTTATATTGACTGCCATTAGGTAATCATATAGAGATTTGTCTTTCGGATTATTTCAGAGTGGATACATGCCCACATCTTTGATCTTTGTTTGACGTGTGGCATGGCAATGTTGTTCCTTGCAGTTCATGAACACCATCGGTTGCTACAGGAAACCTTGCAGTGTACTTGCTTGATTCAGGTGTGCTACCTTCCTCTGCTCCATAGCAACCTTGCAGTGTACTTGCTTGATTCAGGTGTGCTACCTTCCTCTGCTCCATATTGCTTAGACACACTTTGTTATAATGTGTTACTATTTTGCCCACGTTATCTTGGAAGGTGGAATATTCAATCGACTAAAATTATCTTGATTTGGTTTGTTACTTTGCTAAGCACCTGAATTTCTTTCTTCCTTTCTGTATCTTTAGTGTCTTTGAAGAAGAAACAAAGAGAAGAACCAACAGCTGTGTTTTTGTATTGAAATATGGCATGTTAACTATTGATTGGGAATAACTACTTTGAATACATCTGGTGCTTCAATTTGCGTTTGGCTTCTTCTGTCCTATAAATGATATAGTAGATTCAATTTTTATCATCTATTTTCTTATGGTATTAAAAGAACTGCACCTTCTGTTTTCAGCCAAAAATTATGCTCTATTTAGTTCATGCATTTATTGTCACTTGGTTGGCAGTGTTTGAAATATAGGTTATATGCTGATTTAGTGTCTACAAACTGAATGAGATCTTCTGTTTTGCTGGAAGAAATTTTAACCACTTAGGTTTGTTGGTCTAGAAGTGCTAGGTGTATTTAAGGTCAGCTTGCTTATGTTGGTTAAGAAAAATGTAAGTGAGCACCAAAACAACCTTTCTAATGTTTTATGTGTTATTGACCACATGTCCTGTTTTTCTAGAAAGCATGTTGTTCGTAAGCATTAGAAGTCAAAATTTTCAGTTTCTAATATCATCCTTCAGCTGGCGAAATACTGAACTTTGACTGTGGACTCAAAGTACTCAGTTAGCTTTATGTGCTCGCTGCCTTTTTATGGGAATATCGTTATGTGTTTGCAGGCTTTTTATCATTCTATCAAGAAGACAGTTTTGGTTTTATAATGTGTCTAACAATTCATTATAGTTATATGATTATGGAAGCCAACATAAAATTTAGGCAATACATTATTTATTTGCTTTCAATTATGATTGGCAGATAAAATAATCTATTATCACCTTGGAAGAGATAAGATAAGCTATAATTATTTATTGCTTGATTTATCTCTCAGATCTAAGATGTTCATGCTCCGATCTGTGCTTGGAAGAGAGGTTTAGGACATGCTGGTTCTACGCTCTCTTACGGCCATGGCGCCAGCTGGTAATCCCCCAATTCTCACCAAACTACCTCTTATGCTTTCCCCTTTTCTGATTTGGTGCTACTACCCCCTGCTGGATTGTTTTATTGGAGGACAAATAACCGAGCCTTATTGTTTTATAGAAACAGTCAAGCATACTGAAGTTTGCAAAATTTACAATAGTTGCATATGTGTTTGTGTTTGTCCGGCATTATGTAAAACAGCTGATTTCTGATTAATTATAGTAGACACATTTGTTACTAAACTGATGTCAAGTATTACCACTGTACAAATTTATTGTTTTATTGGAGGACAAATAACCGGGCCTTATTGTTTCATAGAAGAAGTCAAGCATACTGAAGTTTGCCAAATTTACAATAGTTGTGTATGTGTTTGTGTCTGTCCAACATTACATTACACATGAATTTCAGTTTACTTCAGGCTCCAGACTTTGATTGCACTAACTCATATTGTATAAATTGCTGTCAATTTAATGCAGGCATGACTGACTCTACGTGGTGAAGAATAGATGCACCCACTGGGATATGCACATCACTGAAGCGAACACTGATCTAACCATCGATAGACAAGGCAAATGTTACAATTTGCCAACAGACCCTTCTGTGAGGAGGTGCATATTCTTATCATTTATTTTTCATGTTTCATCGGTTCACAAGTAACATATTTTGTTTATGGTTAATGTTTCATTTGTGGTATAGTGTGAACCATTTATATTTATCTAATCACGAGGAGCAAAAATAGTTTATGGGAGTGCTAACAGTTTCTGTGAATATTTCTATTTTTACTAGGCTTGAATGATCAATGAAAAATGAGTCACCAAGTGTTATGGTGGACACCGCACTGTAAGGAATGTTAGTAATTTGTGGCCTGGTAAGATTTTGCTGAAATGTTCTTGCTTCGCAGTTTCTCTCTGAAGCATGAACTCGAACAAAAACATAGATGTTTCACATTGTCTACAATATCCGGTGTTCATTCTAATAATTGGGACAAATAGAGTGGCGTGGAAAAAAAATCACACATTTTTTGGTTATAGCATACCAGTAATTTGAGTAAAAAAGTTTAGTTAAGCCTATTGATATGGTGTTAGTTAGTTGCTACTTTGTTGTTCTTTCAATCCAGTTGATGTTGTGTGTATCTGCATAATGACATGCTTTACCAGGAGCCAATTTCGCTTTCGTCTATTCGGTATTAATTGCTACTGTGTGTTAGTCCACATGGTCTGATAGATTTCTTCATCTCCTACTGACCATGTTTTGGATTCTATTTCAGTTGTAAGATGTCCTTGGATATTTCTTTGCCTCGCCATCTCACCATATGCCTATATGATGCTCCTAAGTTGTGTTCTTCAAATTGTTCGTTGTCTTTGTGCTGTCTTCGAAAGTTCAGATGTCTTTATGCTTTCAGTTGCTTATCTTTTGGCAGAAAAGATTGCTTTCTTTTGGAGCAACGATCTGATTAACCGTGTCTATGATAAAAACGATCGGGACTTGCTATTATTAACAGTAATTGCTGAGATCGGAAGTGTAGAACTTAGAGATGTGCCCTACTTTTCTTTATGTAAATAACGGTGTGATATCTGTGCTCGATCCAGATATGTTAAACATATCTGCATGACTATGATATTACCATTTTGTTTAGCTTATACATTAGGATATTAATCATCTCCTTAATAATCTGTATAAAATGTGAAAACCACGGGCAAAAAATTCAAAGAACCAAAAAGTGTCGCGCGGCAAGCCGCGCCGTTCGAATCTAGTAGACATCGAAACTAGTAGAGACACAATAATGGACATTTGATCTTCTAACTGAAATCAGCCGGTAGGTTCTTCCAAGGGATATTAATACAGTTAGGTTAGCCTTAATACACATTAGACATTATAACGTAATCATTCACTAACTGCAATTACAGAAGGGTACAGCAGACCTTCTTTGAGATGTGCACGGTGCTGTACCCCGGAAGCCCGCCTTGTCATGTTTGTCTTGGAAGGTTCTAGAAAAACCACTGCCAGGTAAGCACATTAATTACCATCCCAGGCTCAACGATGAAGACCATGCGTTGCTGGGGCGGACGTCAGCGAGCGCAACGCTGCTCCTAAACCAGTGGGGAGAAAACAGAGAAGGAGCATAGCGAACTACGGACACAGAAGCACGAGTTAGCCTCCCTCAACTTAGCCGTCCTCTCAATATACTGACGCCAAGAAACAGAGCATCTTTGCCCCGCACGACGCCTGACAAAACAGAGCACCAGCCAGTCTCAAAGTTCAGACTATGAAGAACTAGCCTCACCTCTGGACGTGGCGTCAATGGAATTTACGTGTTGGTCATATGCGCTTCTCAGTTCTGGTAGGTCGATGGTGTCCCTTCCTTCTTATGCACAGGAGTAACTTTTGGCATTTTCTCTATTTATCCAGGAAACCAAACAACAAGGATGTTAAACGAACTAGCAGCACCTCTTGATGATTTGAAGATTCAGCTGAAATCCTGGTTTTCGAGCTGTGAAGTTGTGCACTGTCGACGATCAGCAAACAAAGCTGCCCACGAGCTAGCTATTCTGGGGAAAAACTGTAATGCCCAAAGTTGTAGTGGGGGATTTGCCCCAGTTATCGTAATAAAGCTTGTTGCTTTTCAAAAAAAAAAAAAGGATTTTAAACGAACAGAAGTCAATAGCTATCCTACAGTAGCAATACATAGATATTCCGTATGTCCGAAGTATTTCTATAGAGTTGACGTAATATGAAAAAAAAATTCCTCCTCCTTGCCACACACAAATATTCAGCGTCGCTTGGGTGCAAAATCTTGGATTCAGCTGGACAAAAAGCACACCTCCTTCTGAAGGCGTACAACGGCTCGGATCTTACAACCTGTAGTCACGTTCGTCAGGGTGGTCTGCAGCTTAACTGCATATCACTCAGACTGGCTGTATTATCACTAGATCTGCAGTGTTTGGTTTTTCAAGTCAAAGCAAATGAGGTCTCTTTAGCTGTATAGTACACCATACAACACCATTGACCATCTACCTTGCTATCCCCTGTCTGAGTCTGAATAATGCTACACTTTTCAGATCAAAGTCTGCACTGTGTTACTCACCCTGTTTTAGACTCATATATACCACGTCAAGGCTTCGACATTACTTAAGCTATAAACGGATTTATGGCATGAGTCACGAGATACGTATCAAGGAAGCAGAGACAAACGTACAGAACTTCATTCCAACATCCAAGCAACTATATATACACTATGATAACTAAATGTTGTGTGTATTTTTCAGTATAACCCACACCAGAAGGGCACAAGCAAAACTATACACATCACTCTTCAACGAGAAAATTGCAAAAAAAACCACCACATTTGGGGCTAGGGTTTCAAAAAACCACCATGTTGCCGATTTTTTTCAAAAAAAACCCCAGTTTTCAGTAACAGCTTAACAAATAGCACTGATCGGATAGTTAGCCGCGCTCTAAGTGAATTTCTGGCCAGTGGGTCCCAATGAACAGGCTTACGTGGCATCTATTTTAGAAAAAAGACCTTGCTATTTTACATCTTCTCATTCCCCATCCCTAACCATGCGGACCACCACCTCCTAGACCACTGTGCTCCTCCTCTCTGCCGCTCTGCTTTGCTCTTGCACGGGTTTGGTGGCCGGCATGGACCTCAACCACGGCAAGCTCGCCGCCACGCTCCCTTCAAGCTCGGCCGTGAGCGTGGAGCAGGGCTCGACGGTGGCCGAAGACGCGGCGAACACTCGAGGAACCTCCTGCTTTGTGGTGTGTCGGCGGGTCAGAGCATTGAGCCGACGCAGCCTCCTGCTATGTGGCGGGTGGCGGGGCGCGTTGTGCGGACGGCGGCGCGGCGAGGCACGACGCGAGCGAAGGCCGCAGCACGGCGTGAGCTGAGGCGCGGCGGCAGCGGTGCGCGCGTGAGCAGAGGCGGCGAGGTACGAGCGGAGGAGGCGGCGGCAGCGGGTGGAGTTGACTGATGATTGATGATAATAGCACTGGGTGGTGCCTAAGCGAAAGCGTGGATGTAGCAAGTAGCAGTTTTCCTTCAGTGTCAGTGAAGAACCAAGGTTTAATCGAACCAGTATTACTTTAAAATTAACAACGAGGTGCACGTGATGATCTCTGGCGATTAACCGTCAACAAACATGGACATGCATACACTCAAACTATTACTTTGCCCTCAACGGTAGGAAGGTTGTCAATCTTCTCGGTCTGCTGAAAACAAAACGGTTAAATGTATAGTGTAGTGGATAAAAATATAAAAACGGACCAGCGAGCAAGTGAATATGGAAAACACGTAAACTGTGTTGTAATCAATAAAAAAAGATAGATCGGGGCCAAGGGTTCACTAGTGGTGTCTCAGTATTGGGTGATTAGATAAGATGCACGACTATTTGTTTTACACGAAGATGCACAACTAAACTTTTTAATTTATTTTTTAGAACTCAATGCACGAAAGATAAGATGGCGTGTGCGGGTGCGAGTGCTGAGGATTGCACGTGTGAAGGGGAGTGGTGTTTTGGCTCCCGCATCCATGGGTACCCTTTATTTAAAAATTATCTTAAATACACTTCAAAATCCTAAAAAATATGCGAAAACATGTATGCGCATTGATATTAACATGCTATGTGTTCAAAGTCATTTCACGGAAAATGGACATATTTTGTGGCTTGTATAGAACAAATAAAAAAATTGGTGCAACATTTATTCCATTTTAGATACCGGTGCATCAAAGAGAATTTTATTTCGAAATATTTCAACATTCCAAAATATTTTTTTAGATACCGGGTGCATCAAAGGGAATTTCATCTCGGGAAGGCCTTACATGGACAAAGTGAATTGTACAAATACTTTCTAAAAAAAAGGAAAGAATCAATCTGTAAACTCGCCATTTATATTAAAAAAACATGTCCACCATGTTTGAAAATATTATTCACGAGGTTCAAAAGTTGTTCATATGTTACACAAAAGGAAATTATTTGATTTCAAATAAAAAGAAACATGAAAGATAATTAGATTTTCAGATTGTTGGACAATTAGAAAGTACGTTGGATTTTGTATTTTCCTCTTCTTCTCAAAGGATCTTGGTGGCTTGGATCTTCTTTCGTCTTGATATGTCAACTTCTGTTAATCTGTTTACTCATCTATAACACGGGTTTCATGTTTTACGTCTTCGATCTCTGTGGCACTCTGCAGCTAGCAAAGCAAAGTCCTTGTACTCTGACACCGATGCCAGTGTAGGACTCGGAGTGAATCCCACCAGCTAGCAACCAAACGTCCAGATGCTCAGGGTCTGTTTGGTTCTGCTGTGGATTCTGAAAAATCTGCTGTGAACTGTGAAGCTACTGTGTCCAGATAACTGTGTGAAAGCTAGAAGTTGTTTGGTTAGAGCAACCGTGAAACTGTAGTTTTGATACAAATTATCTGTAATACTCCTGACTTCATGAGAGATTATTTATACAATAAGTGACCGCAAAACATCCATTATACATTGTTTGACATATAAATAGTAATGTTGGGAACGAAATAATCATTTTTTGGCAATGTTGCATACACATAGATAAATGCAACGTACAGATCCTCTAATCATCAATCTAATCATAGATATTTTTTTTTGCTCTCGATAGTGTTAGATACGATCAATCTAGCGAGCTAGCTTGTAAGTGCAAGTTTCACAAGCCAAAACGGCCAGCAGAAATAAATGCAACAGATCCTCTAATCATCAAGGTACCTGCACAACATGTTCATCGCTACTGATTCATCCAGTACAGTCTGTACTGTACAGATGAAATAAATAAAACAGACGACGACCCGGCTCATATACGTGAGGGAGAGGAGTCTAGCTGAAGCGGACGAGAGAATAGATGGCTGTGGCCGGCGGCGCTGCTGTTCCTGATCAGTGTGTTCCTGATCCGTGACACGATGGGATCTGGGGGCTGGTCTTCGTACAGGAAAACGAGCAAGGACGGGAGCAGGGGAGGAAGAGAATGGAGTCGGCGAGGCGCGTTGGGTCAGATGGTGTGCCGCCGCCGGCCGGCCGGAGGATGGGTCGCAGCCAACCCTAGGTCAGTTGGGACGGCGCCATGCGAGAGGAGCAAGAGATAAGGGAAATAACGAGGGATAGCACTCGATTGTACATGGATGGAAATTATAACGTGAAACGGTACGACTTATGAGTGGCAGCGTGGGTAATTTTTAAGGAAAGTTAGAACGCAACGCGATAGAAGCAGGGGTAGACCCGCTGTGAAGATAACCCTACGGGAATCAGGCTGCTTTTGTAGAATCGGCTTTGAAAATAACCCCTTTGGTTAGCTTTTACTCCCTCCGTATCAAAATATAAGATGTTTTAGCACTTCTCTTTCCATTCGTATCTAGACATGTTTTAGTGCAAGATTCATTTGAACCTTACACTAAAACATATTTACATACGGATGGAAAGAGAAATGCTAAAACATCTTATATTTTGATACGGAGAGAGTAGATTATTTTTCCTGGAAGCAGGTTGGAAAAGTAGAACCAAACGCACCCAAGGCAAAACCAATGCCAAAACCAGATTGGATTCGTACAGTAGAAGTATAAAAAGTAGACGCACCCACCCAGCCGGCTTCCAAACCAATCCAGCGCCGAGCGACCGATCGATCGAGCATCTTCCAAAGCAGATCGCCGGCCTCTCCTCTAGTCCGGCAGTCACGATGGTGCTTGCGCAGCTGGGCACGAGCATCTCCGGCGCGCTGGCGCGGATGAGCAACGCGACGGTGGTGGACGAGAAGGTGTTCGGGGAGTGCCTGAACGACATCACGCGAGCGCTCCTTCAGTCGGACGTCCGCTTCGAGACGGTCCGCGGCATGCAGGCCAGCATCAGGAAGACGGCGAGCCTCGACACCCTCGCCGCCGGCACCAACAAGCGGCGCATCATCCAGCAGGCCGTCGTCTCGGAGCTCTGCGCCATGCTGGACGCCGGGGAGCCGGCCTTCGTCCCTACCAAGGGGAAGAACAGCCCCAGCGTCGTCATGATGGTGGGATTGCAAGGCTCCGGGAAAACCACAACGTGTGCCAAGTACGCGCAGCACTACCGTCGGAAAGGATTCAGACCATCCATGGTGTGCGCCGACACATTCCGAGCTGGTGCTTTCGATCAGCTGAAACAGAATGCGAGCAAGGCGAGGATACCATTCTACGGGAGCTACATGGAGTCAGATCGCAGTGGAGGGGCTGGAGAGGTTCAGAAAAGACAGGTCCTCTGATCTCATCATCATCGACACCAGCGGACGCCATATGCAAGAGTCCGCACTCTTCGAGGAGATGCGTCAGGTTGCAGAGGCAACCAAACCGGACCTTGTGATCTTTGTCATGGATGCTAGTATCGGTCAGGCCGCGTTTGCTCAGGCGCAGGCGTTCAAACAGAGCGCTTTTGTCGGCTCTGTCATCGTCACCAAGATGGATGGTCATGCCAACGGAGGCGGCGCCCTTAGCGCCGTCGCAGCTACCAAAAGCCCCGTCATTTTCATTGGAACGGGAGAACACATGGATGACTTGGAGGCCTTCAACGTGAAACCATTTGTCAGTCGTCTCTTAGGCATGGGAGATGTCACTACGTCACGTCCTTGAATTCGAGGCACTTTTCTAGAGGCAAATTTAAAAACTGCCTCTGATATTTACTTTTGGAGGCACTTTTACAAGTAATGCCTCAAATTATTTAGCATTTTATGGCAATTTAGAAATAGTGCCTCAATTTTTTTTTATTTAGTGGCACTAATCAAAAGTGCCTCTAAATAAATATTATCTTAGGCATCTAAAAGTGCCTCAAATAGTAATCATTAGAGGCATTTTTGATTAGTGCCTCCAATAACTATCATTTAAGGTACTAATAAAAAGTGCCTCAAATGGTTACCATTTGAGTAACTTTTAGATGCCTCAAATAGTATTCATTTAGAGGCATTTTTGAATAGTGCCTCTAATAACTATCATTTACAGGCACTAATTAAAAGTGCCTCAAATGGTTACTATTTGAGGCACTTTTAGATGTGCCTCTAAATGAATAGTGCCTCTAAATGAAAAAAAATATCAATCCAGTAAAGCTCTTAATTACAGACTTGCTAACCAACTGTCGACTGATTTTAAATTTTAATTGTACAAAAGTCAAATCACTAGCTGTTCTTTTGTGCTTCGATTTGTGCAGTCGACTGACTATTTTTCGACATTAGTCAAAATTTTGTGCTACCGATTCGATTCGTCTCCATAATTAGCGCTCTCACCAACAAAGGCAAGCCTCCGTGATTGTTTTTGTTGGTCTGCAGGTACGTTGTTGGGTCGTACGTGGTAGCTTTTCATCTGCTCCGGAATTAGGATATGGGCTGCTTGTGTTGTGAGCCGATATGTACAGCGTCCTTGTAATCATGTAGACTACATTTTTCCTTATTTTTTTTGTAGTTCTTTTATTTTAAAAATTACAGCCCATTACATTTGTATTTACATGATCTGAAACATGTAAATTTAGGTAAACAGAACTGTATTTTTATTTTGTAATTATGTATTGTGGATTTTGTCGCTTTCCCTGTTTTCTTTGTTTATTTCTAATTCTATTTAGCAAGATGAACCAATAGCACGCACATAAATCTGGTTAATGATCGTCTAAGTGATTAATTGATTTTTTTTCTAGGCCACGTTCCATATTATGATAGGAAGAAAATTGACTTCTGACGAATTGAAAATCAGTCAAGTGATAAATATACACTCCCAATTAATTAAGACAACAAAATGCCAGGAAGCTTCGTGCACTGACGACATGCAACGCAACTGCCAGGATGTTTAGCGCACGGCGCTTGGCAGCAGGTTGCATCGATGAGCTCTTCTGGTTGCTCGATCCGTCTTGTGGGACGACTGTTCACGCAGGTGGGTCGGTGTCATAAGTATATTATATCAACTTAGGATCTGGAATACATCGGTACTCAACAGAAAACAGTAAGTATATGTATGATTTAATAGAGTCTAAAACAGGAATAAAACACCGCTAGAACTACTGTTATAATGCTAAACTAGATTGCTGATAAACTGAACTAGTGAAGCAATTAGGTAAATAACAATTAAATAAACGGCAAGGCGATGCTGGTGCCGTGATACCCTGCCGCATGCACATGGCCATGTGAAGAGTCAGCCTAGTCAATTGCAGAGATAAGGAGAGGACCAGGGAAATAAATCCTAAACCGCTCAATCCCCAAATCCTCACGATGCAACACAGGCAGAGAGCATGGCCACGGCTGGCCGGCCGGATCACCAGCGACGTCCGCCGCGCTCGTCCTCGTCAGAGGATCCGCCAGGGAGCTGCGTCCCGGGCGCGACGCCGTTCGCGAGTCCCAGCGCGGCCGGGCTCCACGAGCCACCGCGGCTGCTCGATGATGAGGCCGACGGCGTCCTCGTTGTCAAGGACGACAAGGTCGTTCCCCGGAGGCAGGGCAGCCACCACAGGGGTGACAGGTTCCCCGCACATCCACGCGGCGACGCGCCGCCTCCCCCTGGCGGCGCCTGCCTGGGCCCGCTCCCTAGGCCTCCCGCGCAGGCGCCCCGTCCGATACGCGTCGCTGCGCCTGCGCGCGTCCGCGGCGGCGGAGGCCACCACGTCGGCGAAGGAGGGGGCCGAGGAGCTCGGGTTCGAGGAGATGGCGTCCCGGACGACGCGGAGGTACTACATGCTCGGGGGCAAGGGAGGCGTCGGGAAGACGAGCTGCGCAGCGTCGCTGGCCGTGATCCGCCGCTACGGCGACGGCCCCGCGGCGCACCCGATCAACCTCATCGTCTCCCCCAGCCACATCGACTTCTGCTCCGAGGTCTCCTCCGCCGCGCGCCTCTCCGACTCGGCGCTCATCCTCGTCGACGCCGTCAAGGGCGTCCACATCCAGACACACGCCGTGCTGCGCCAGGCCTTCCTCGAGCGCCTCCGCCCCTGCCTTGTCCTCAACAAGCTCGACCACCTCACCACCGAGCTCCACGTCTCACCCCCGTCGAGGCCTACCTGCGCCTGTGCCGCATCCTCTCCGACGTCAACTCCATCTACTCTGCGCTGCGCTCGTACTCCTACTTCTCCGTCCTCGCCTCCCTCGAGGACCAGTCCTCCTCCAGCAACACATCCTCACAGGATGATCTCCCCGAGGATGCCGATGAAGACGACGAGGACGCCTTCCATCCACAGAGGACGCACTGTGAGTTACTGCAACCCTTGCTCTACTGGATCCAGCAGCTCCTGCTGAATGTTTTGCTTCTGGAGGTAGCATTTTGGTCATCGTCATAACAACGCTAACCCTGGCCCTCCGTAAGTATGCGTCCTCATCCTTGCCCTCCTTCACTACTTGAACTGCGATTTAGGGATAGCTGGTTGCTCACCAGGTGTTTGTGCTATTGCCTACCTGAGAGGCGCGTGCGGCTAAATGCCTCTTCTAGGATTAAGCTATGCTTAACTATAAATGAAGTGAAGTGTATTGTATCTTGCTTTTATAAGGGGGATTATTCACTCAGAGAAAGGAGTTCTAGTTCTGAACTCTTGTCTTTGACTTGGCTGCTTGACTGTTATGCTTATGGCTAATTAGCTTGCTTGGAAGAATTAGCATTAACATGCTCCTGAGTTACAATTGCTTGTTTGCTCAAGTTCTGAAGCTACAGCTAAATGTACGCCTGTTTCAAACAGGTCTGGATACAGCTGTATTGTAGAACAAAAAGGGATCCTGGATAGTGCACGTTTTCTAGTTTTTAGAAAAGAAACTTGAATAGGAATTGGAGACAAACAATGAGAATTATAGTTGCAAGCGTGCAGCTCATGACGAAATATAGTAGTATTGTGTTTTTCATCTTTCCAAAGAACATGGAGAGTAGAACATCACGTTTGGTCTGTCATAGAACACAAGTTTTGTGTATTTGATTGGTTGTATGCCAGCATCGGTCTTGTGCAATTGGTGGCATCATGTACTCGTAGGCCACACTTGAGTTGTCAATTAGTGCAAGAGTCATCATTATTTTACGCTTTAAGCTTCATCAACCGACTACTATTTTCTTCTGCAACAAGATCAACTGACTACTCTCATTCTTAGGTTTAGATCTATCCTCAAGTTTATGGAGATCGACGACCGGTGGCTTATGGTGGTGGTTCAGCACACACTCGCTCGCTAGCTGACCTCGAGTTCTAGAAGCAGCAGCTTGTGTCCAAGCCTCCAAGGACCATGCCACCAAGGTAACTAGCCCCTGCTCCTTCCTCTGTTGCTCTTGCATCTCACAGAGAGATAGAGATAGAGATAGATAAAGCGATGATGATGAGAAGGAGTGTAACCTCGCAGCGTCGTGGCCGCCTCGATGACCCGGTGTCTCCTTCGCTGGTTCCTCTCCCGGTCTGGTGGTGCGCGGGTGATCTGGTCCTCCTTCTCCTGAAGCTGCTGCTGTGCCGCTGTCACCGACAGGATGATGACGCACAGCTGCACGACTTCCTCGCCTGCCTCCTCTACTACGCCTCCTTCGACCACTTCCTCGACTACGCACATCTCAGTGTGTTGTTCTGCCTCGGCTACAACTCCTCGAGGTGAGCTCACTCCTGTGACCGGCCGTCTTGCCGATGAACTGTGGTGGTCTGGGGTTGTGCTGCGTTCATCCTGGTGATGAACTGATGCGTGTACTTGTGCTGTGCTGTGCTAGCTCTGTTCCTCACTGTCCGTCGTGTTAACTGAAGAAACCTTCAGTTTGACTAGCTAACTGCTCATATGTGTTATACATTAGTTTCAGAGATGAATTTTAGATGATTCACTCATATTTATGGTGTTGTGGATGATTTCCACAACTACTTGGTATATTTGATCTGTGGTGGTAATTAATTGATTGCTTTGCTTAATCTGTAGTGCATAAAGATCATATGATACCATGCTTAGAATACAGTGTATGATTTGTTTATATATTCTTTATTTTCTTGTGATAAGATAATATGTTGTTATCATCAATAAGTGTATATGTGTTGTGCCTACCGATAGGTTCCTGCAACTTGTTATTATATGTTTAATTAAGATGGAACTTGTGGGGTAAATACTGTAGTAATTCCTATATGTTTTTCTGGACAGATTTTACTTGCTGCTCTTAATTTACTTATGTTGTTTTATGAGTTCTTGATGATTTGCTAGCATCCAAACATGCCAGATTTATTTCCTAAGATAATATGCATGATTGAGTATATGTTTAGGTGTTATGTATTCCATTTTAGCGAGCTATAGTTTCTGGACAGATTTAGGTGTTGTTCGGCAACATATGAACTAGTTTGTTGTTTATATGATATCTATGCAATTGATGGGATTAGTGTTAAGATTAGTTCCATGTGTGATGTTGATCACTTGTGCTTATTTGCGTGCTTGTGCTTAAAATTATTCAAATTTAAGAGATGTTGATTCAGACTTTCGTGGTCATGTCGACCGCTTCACCAGTAAATGTCGAGATGAGGTAATGGTGCGTGCTTTATGCATGCAAAGTAATCTGTAAACAAGATAATCAGTCTTGTTACCAAACTGTCTTTTCATAACACCAAAGCTTTTGAATTCAAGTGGCTTTACATGGCATCCAATTGCCTTATGTATGCAAAAAAAAATGTTGACAAGATTGATTAAGTCTTGCTTCCAAACTACTGTTTAAGTAACACAAATCTTTTGAATAGTGATGATGATCATGTGGGCTTGATCTTCTGATTAGTTTTTCTTCAGTACCAGATGCAGTAGCAAATGCTTGCTGCTTGGAGTAATTTCTTCAGTAAGTTTAACTGAATTTCTTCATTATTTTTTGGATTAAATAACTGTTAATTGAATTTAGCTATTGCTAAGCAAATGCTTGCAATGTTTGGTGATGGCACTGCTTGTTTGCTGTCCATTGCTCTTACGGTTTGCTTGCTTGCTATTAAATATTGGGCACAAAACTCCCATGTGTTTGCTTTTACTTTTATCTGAATTAGCAAAAGCGTGGCATCATGGCGAGAAGCGTGAAGACGGCGTCGTGGTGCCCCAACCGTGGTACCGTGGTGATGCGTGATTTCACTTTGCAATCAGTTTTAGTTAATCTTAGCTGAATCAGTTTTAGTTAAACTGAAACTATCTCGTGGGCACATGGAAATTCTTGTGTACAATTCTAGTTGGTCCTAGTGTTGATGTATACAGTTCTTGTATATGCTGTATACAGTAGTGTTGATGTATACAGTCCTAGTTAAACTGAAACTATCGTGTGATAGTATTTTGAGAATTGGTCATGCTAGACAGTATTCTAGTGATGTAAAACAAGATTGTGAAAATATGCTTCAACAGCAAGATTGTTTAACCATATATGCGTCTGTATGTGCATTTATCTACTGTAGAGCTTATATTGTGCAATTATCACCTTATTGCATGAAAGTGCCTCCAATTGCAATTAGAGGCACTATTGAAAAGTGCCACCAATTGCAATTTGAGGCACTATTGAAAAGTGCCTCCAATTGCAAATAGTGGCACTATTGAAAAGTGCCTCCAATTGCAAATGGAGGCACTATTGAAAAGTGTCTCTAATTGCAAATGGAGGCACTATTGAAAAGTGTCTCCAATTGTAAATGGAGGCACTATCCAATAGTGCCTCAAATTGCAATTGGTGGCACTAATGAAAGTGTTGACAATTACAAATGGAGGCACTATTCAAACTGATGACAATTACAAATGGAGGCACTATCTAAAAGTGCCTTAAAATAGAATTCCCTACACGATCAAATCCAACACATTGAAAAGTGCCTCTAAAACTATTTAGAGGCAGTTTTAGAAGAATTAGAGGCACTTTCAACCGCCTCTAATTTTAGGATGTGGTGTAGTGTGTGTCTGGATTGATGGAGAAGATCCGGGATGTCATGCCTGCTGCTGCTGCTGATCAGCAAAAACAACCTGCAGATGAACTTGTCGCAAAGCTGACCCAAGGAACCTTCACTCTCAGATTCTTATACGAGCAGTTCCAGTATCTACTCAAAATGGGTCCCGTTGGCCAGCTCCCGCCTATGCTGCCTGGGTTGATGCACTCCAAGCTCCTTCAAAACCGACTGGATCCAAACTGCTTCAGCTGTTCCATTTGCCAACGCCTTATATTCAGCCTCAGTGCTAGAACGAGAAACTGTGGGCTGCTTACGAGCACTCCAAGATACGAGATTGGGTCCGAGAAACACAGCAAAGCCGCCGGTAGAACGACGGTCATCGGAACATCCTGCCCAATCAGCATCTGTAAAAATATTAAGCACAGACGAAGGCGAGGACTGAAACTGCAAACCGATGGAGAGAGTGCCACGGACATAGCGCAAAATTCGCTTGACTGCCTCATAATGAACGGATGTAGGCTGTGACAAAAACTGACAGACTTTGTTGACAGCAAATGATAAATCAGGGCGTGTCAAGGTAAGATACTGAAGACCGCCAACAAGACTCCTGTACCGAAAAGCATCATCAGTACTGAGAGGTTCTCCGAGGACACGAGAGAGCTTATCATGTGTAGACATCGGAGTGGAAACAGCACGGCAATTCTCCATGTTTGCACGATGTAATAAATCCAATGCATACTTATGTTGCGTCAGAACCAGCCCCTGGGTTTTATAGGCAACCTCAATTCCAAGAAAATACTCCAGCTGGCCAAGATCCTTGATGGGAAAAGTGCTAGAGAGAGTATGCACCAGACGATCAACCGCAGCAGCAGAGGAACCAGCAATAACAATATCATCGACGTAGACAAGCATATAAACTGTGATGCCCTGATGATCGAAGATGAAGAGAGAGGTATCGGCTTTGCTGGATACAAAACCAAGCTGATACAACCGATCACTCAACCTAGCATACCAAGCACGTGGTGACTGCTTGAGGCCATACAACGCCCTCTGAAGCTTACAAACATACTGCGGATGCTGAGAATCCTCAAAACCAGGAGGTTGCTGCATATAGACATCTTCCTCAAGAAAACCATGAAGAAAGGCATTACTGACATCAATTTGTCGAAGACACCACCCACGAGAGACAGCGAGAGAAAGAACAAGACGCACTGTAACTGGCTTTACCACTGGACTAAAAGTATCATGGTAGTCAATACCATGTTGTTGTGTGAAGCCACGTGCAACCAAGCGAGCTTTGTACTTGTCCACGGAACCATCTGGACGAAACTTAGTCTTGAAAATCCACTTACTGCCTACAATGTTGGTGCCAGAAGGACGAGGAACAAGCGACCATGTCTGATTCCGCATGAGAGCGTCAAATTCTTCTTCCATAGCCATCCGCCAGGCAGGGTCAGAGAGAGCTGTGCGGTGAGATGCAGGAACTGCCAGAAAAGCACCGCGACGGTAAGGATTATAGCGAACAGTACCATCTTGTCGAATCTTCGGACGATGTATCGTGTTGCGTCTCCGAGTGATCATGGAGTGCTGGTTTGGTGCTGCTTCCGTTTGTATTGGCGCAGCAGTAGGCTGCTCAGGAGAAGTGTGCGACGAGGCAGCGTCATCAGACCTAGTAGATGTAGCAGGAGAGTCCGGCCCAGACTCAGTGGCCAGCGAGGAGGTCGGCCCAGCACCAGAGGCGTGGAAAACTGGAGGAGAGCTGACCGTTGGCGACTCCAGCACATCATCGCTAGGCCCAGCTTGGCGTGGTGGAGATGCAACCGGCCCAGGACGCGGACGACGCGCAGCATCGCCAGGCGTGGGCTCGGTCGACGAGGCATGCAGATCATGCACGTTGATCCGCTCCTCGTGAAGCTGCTCCTGCACAGGAAAACCAGAGGAAACACCAGGCGGGTCAACCGGTAACAGGGAAATATCATATTGACGCGTGTTAGTATCCTGAATAGCTGATTCTTGTGCGGGAAAGGAAATCGGATGCAACTGAGACACGTCGACCGTAGTGCCGGGAGTAGCAAAAGGAAAAACTTTCTCGTCGAAAATAACATCACGAGAGATGTAGATACGACCTGTGGTACGATCGAGACAATTATAACCTTTATGCATATGACTATACCCAAGGAAAACACACATCTTGGATCGAAATTCCAACTTGCGAGAGTTGTACTTGCGAAGACTTGGCCAGCAGGCGCATCCAAACGTGCGCAAAAAGGAATACTCCGGTGACACGTGAAGAAGACGATAAATAGGTGTGGAATTTTGAAGCACTGGAGAAGGCATGCGATTTATAAGATAGCAGGCGGTGAGGAAAGCTTCATCCCAAAACCGAAGCGGGAGGGATGAGTGGGCAAGAAGAGCTAACCCTGTTTCAACAAGGTGTCGATGCTTGCGTTCGGCAATGCCGTTTTGTTGAGACGTGTGGGGACAAGACACACGATGAGAGATCCCCGTGCGCTGGAAATAGGCATGGAGACGGTGATACTCGCCGCCCCAATCAGACTGCACGGTGCGGATTTTAGCATTCAGGAGACGCTCAACATGTTTCTGAAAAATATAGAATATCCCCTCAACGTCAGATTTGTGTTTAATCAAATATATCCAACAATGGCGGCTATAGTCATCAATAAAACTAACGTAGTATTTATAACCTCCAGACGAAGGCATGGCAGGTCCCCAAACATCGGTGTGAATAAGCTCAAGAGGCGTGTGAGAAACATGAGTAGAAGAATAATAAGGTAATTGATGACTTTTAGCACGCTGACAAGCATCACACACAGAAGACTCCGAGTTTGACGAACAAGATAACTTATTGGACTTAACAATGTTTTGAACTACGCTATTTGACGGATGACCAAGACGATGATGCCATTGAAGAGACGAGAGCTTGACACTGGAAGATGCATGCCGCTCCTGAGAAGAAACTCGACCAAACGGAAGCGGATAGAGACCACCACGACTCCTACCGCGAAGAAGGATGTTCCTCGTGACCTTGTCCTTGACAAAGAAAAAATATTTGTGAAACTCAATGAAAATATCATTGTCGGAGACGAGGCGATAAACGGAAAGCAAATTTTTGCTGATGTTAGGAACATGAAGAACATTCTTCAAAGCGAGAGATTGCACAGGACCAGCTAAACGAGAATTACCAACATGCGCAATAGACAAACCTGTACCATTGGCGACTTGAACGTGATCCTTGCCGTGGTAGCGCTCATGGACGTTCAGACGTGCCATGTCGTTGGTGAGATGGTCGGTGGCACCGGAGTCCATGAACCATGGTTGATCATCATGAGAGGTGTTGGCGGAGTTGCCGGACCGCTGATCTTCGGCTTGGTAGACCTGATTGAAGCGGTTGCGACAATTTAGAGCCTCATGCCCCCAATTCTTGCAAATCTGACAACGTGGACGGTAGCGACCAGTGCGATTGCCGCCACCGTTGCCGCCACCATTGTTGCTTCCGTTGCCACCCCCGCCGCTAGAATTGCCACCCCCACCATTGCGGTTGCCGCGATTGCCCTGTTGGGCACCGCCATGGCTACCGTTATGCTGCCCTTCGTTTGGCCTGCCGCCCGGGCGGCCGTTGCTGATGTTGGTGTCGAAGGGACGGCCGCCACCGCGACCAGAGTCACCGCGACGAGCTGCGGTGTTAGCCGACGTGGTGAAGTCGTCGACTTGGGCGTTTTGCTCCTGGATGGACTCGCAGGAGAGAAGCAAGGCATAGAACTCGGAGAGACCAAGAGACTGGCCCGACGCACCGAGAACCGCCAAGGACGACTGCAGCGACGCGAACTGAGAACCAAGGCCGATGACGATGAAGTCGATCAGCTCGTCATCGGGAACAGGACTGCCGACCATGGCTAGGGCGTCAGCGAAGCCCTTCATCTTGTGGTAGTAGGCGTTGGCGGAGAGGTCCTTCTTCTTCATCGTCGTGAGCTGACGACGGATTTGGCGCACGCCGGCCTTGTTCTGAGCGGAGAACATGGCGTTAAGACAGCTCCAGACGGCGGCGGACGTGTGACGCCCGACCATCTGACCGAGAATCTCTTCAGACATGGAGCCAAGGAGGAGCGAGAGGACACGCTGGTCCGTGTACCACCAGATTGCAAACTGGGGATTGGCTTCCTTGACCGCGGCGTCGCCTTGGCCGGTGGTGATGGTGGCGGGCGGGGCGACACAGCTCCCGTCCAGGAATCCGTACCAACCATTGCCGGCGATGTTGGGGATGACCTGCGTCTTCCAAAGCAGGTAATTTGTGCGGTCGAGGCGCACCGTGACGGTGTTGGCGAAGGCGGCGGGAGCAGTGGTGGGCAGGGCGGAGAGCACGCCGGCGGGTATGGAGGCGGAAGGAGAGGAGGCGACACCGGCGGAAGAGGAGAGCTGGAGCGCGGAGGATGTCATCACGCTAGCGAACCCTGGATCGAACGCTCTGATACCAAGTTGAAAGATTAGTTTCGCCGTGGTTTTGCCCCACGGCTGGCTCTCCTTTTATATTAGACAAAACTTGTACATCAAGGTTACATTGGTATTGTATACCGATTCTAATTCTAATTCCTAAACCGACTCTATCTCTAACATAAAGGACACGAGAAGGAAGGCCAGGCAAAGATTAAGCGGTACATGACGATCATGGATTCCATGACAGATGCTGAGCTCGACAACACAAACCCGAAGCTGATGACTCAGTCGCGAATCGTCCGGATCGCTCGAGGGTCCGGCAGGCAAGTGAAGGATGTCACAGACATGCTCCAAGCAGAGTACAAGCAACTAGCCAAGATGTGGACCAAGATGAAGATCCCCAAGAACGGAAACCTCAACATCCAGCAGGTGATGAAAAACCTACCACCACAAGTGCTCAAGCAGGTGGGTGGCATGGCGGATGTGAGCAAATTGCTTGGTGGCCTGGGTGGGCCTTCGAAACGTAGGTAGTTCTTCTAGTAGCATATATAGGCAATGATCGGTTGAAGGCTTCGAATATTGGTGTATATAGTAAAGCAAGAAGTTGTATTCGATTGAACAGTCCATATCGTGTAGAGATGCTTAGGCCATACCGGCACTCCAACTCCAAGCCATCATCTGGTCTCTCCCTCCCGAGCTAAGGAGCTTGGAGTTTTATCGATCTTCCTGCCGCAGTTGGTTGAGTGGTTGTATTCGTTGTCAAGTTTCTTTGTTCGCCGCAAAAAAAAAAAGTTTTCGACGCTGAACTCGATGGTGTGGCTAAGGCTAGTCACAGTGGGAGTAACTTCACTAGTAACATCAATGCCACGTAAGCAAAAAAAAGATGATGTGGCAGCTAATTAATAATGAGAGAGAAGAATAGAGTAACATAGCTAGTTACTGTAACATCACACCTCTCAAGGTCATATGAGTCTATGACCTAATAAATATAGCTTTGCATGACACTACTCATATGTTACTACCCATTGTAAAGCTAGTAACATAATCTAGAAAAATGTGATGTTATCACACTATGTTACTCTCCATTGTGAGTAGCCTAATGTTGGGACGAGGCACGACATCACCACCCGACACATAGCATGGCACGGCCCAAAGTATGATTGGCCAGTGTACAATTCCACGCCGGGCCTTAAAACACAGCACGATAAGCGGCTCGAAGAGACAAATGCTATTTGCCGCCTTTAGCGGTGCAGGGTGATGGTGCCGCGCACCCCCGTGCGCTCAAATGGACCGGCCCGCGCACCCCTGCGCGCTCGACGGCCCAGTTGTTGTTTTTCTTTTTTTTCGTTTTTCTTTTTTTGTTTCTAACATTTTTCTTCGTCGTTTTTTCGTTCAGATATTGAATTTGTTCAAATTCGATTTTTTCGGACTTTGATTTTGTTTAAATACGAAATTATTTAATTTCAAAGTTGTTCAGATTTCAAATTTGTTCAGTTTGCAAATTCGTTTAGTTTTTTCGTTTTGTTTCTTTTATTTTTGTTTTCTTTTATCGTCACGTGTATATGATTCTGAAAAATATTTATTTTAATAATTGTTCATATTTTAAAAAAATCAAACTAGAAAGTTCACATTAAAATATGTTTAAGTCTAAAAAACATTCAAATTTTGAAAATGTCCAGATATTAAAAATGTTTAAATTCGAAATTTGTTCATATTAAATATCTTCAACATTGAAAATTGTTTCAATTTTGAAAAACATATAGATTTTGAAAATGTTGAATTTTTAAAAAGTGTTCAGATTAAAATAATGCTAAAATGCTCAGTTTTTAAAAATATTTTCGAATTTAAACTGTTTGATTTTGAAAATGTTCAATTTTAGCAAAACGTTCCTGATGGGCCGCGGCCTAGCCCGAACGCTCCAAAAAGAAAAGGAAAAAACGAACGGTAAAAAAACAATGAAAGCGGAGATGGGCCGGCTCGCGAAGCAAAGAAAGAAGGGAAGGGGTGCGCGGCGCGGGGCATTCACGCCGCTAAAGGCAGTGTAAAGGAGCTCCCGCTCGAAGGCGCGATGCCCAGGGCAACCATGTTTTATTAGGATTCAAAGTAACTCACTTAGGGGCACTCCTGTATCACACGTTTAGCTGGAGTTAGATCGCTCTGCGTATCCTCCGGTGCCCGCTGATATTTGAATCTTTAAGCGTATATTTTGTTGGGCTTGAATCTTTAAGCGTATATTTTGTTGGGCTTGAATCGTTGATTTAACAAGTGCGTACAGTCAAGATTGTCCGAGACAATCTGTCTCTTTTTATGTTAGTGACGATAAGGACATTACATAGTATAGTCGGGTGTTGATTATAAGATAGTGTCATGTTATTTATAGTGAACCTAATAACACATATATATATAATAGTTGATTATAAATATGGCTACTTTATTAATAGTTGGTCCACCTTCCACTCGCACATTGTACCTAGTAGCACGTGTTGTAATTGGCTCTTGCATGAAAACGCGATTTCTCTCTGCTCCATGTAAGTATAAATATATTAATTAAAATGTTATAGCCTACCTGGACTTTATTGTACTTGCACATAGGTACTTAGACAACAAGGACAATAAACAATAATACATGGGTCACATGGATTTCCATTGTCGTGCTTTCTAGTCATCAATCGTGTGTACATCTTACAGACCATGATTGCCATTACCAAGGAATGGCACCACAAGCATATCTCCCTCGAAGAAGAATTCTACTTGGCGTTCCTCCTTTCCACGTGTAAATTCAGCGTCGCTTGGGTGCAAAATCTTGGATTCATCGGGACACCATGCGCACCTACTTCTGAAGCGGCACAACGGCTTTTCTGCGGACATGAATACATATATATAGATAGGTAAATTAGCTGGTGCTCCATGGTGCCTGGACACCAGGATGGAATACTGTAAGTTTTGGGCACCAGTATATATAATATACTGTATATTATATATATATAATTAAAGAGAGAGAGGGAATCAGATATATTGGATCGATGGATATATATCTAGCACAATGGCGATCGAAGAAGGTAAAAAAAATCAAGTACCTACCTAAGATGGTGCACGTTTCAACCGTGATTTTGCGGGGTTGTACATGGTAGCACAGCTCGGCGAAGAAACGGTGCATCTCTTGGTTGTCCCTCCGGCGAGCTGAGAAGCCGAGGTGGTACCAGAGGAAATGTTGCTCGGAACCGACGCAAGCAGCCTTCATCTCCGTGGTGGACTGTAGGGGATACTCGAACTCGGCGCCCTGCATCATTTATATTGATTGATTGATGTTTGTTAAGCATGAATAAGTACTAATAGTAAATAATTTAATGAAATATAATCCAAACGAGATTAATTAAGATTTATATACCGGGTTGTTGGAATTGTAATGCTTGAGGGCGTGGTGGACGAGCCAGCGAGTGCAGTCGGCGTATACCTCTCTGTCATCAAACATAAATAAACAACACAATCCTCCGTTGTAAAAATCTGTAAGAAGGAATCAGGAAGAAGGTAGGCGCTGTAATCTGTTACCAGCACAGCACATAATTCTGCCTGCCGATCGAATAGGCGAATCAAGCGACCAAAATAATCATCATCAGCATGTTAAGATCGAAGAGGATCGGAAGATATGATGGAGGTACGTACTCTTGTGTGATGATGCGGCGTTGTGGACGAAAGAGCATCTTTTTCGACATGAAATCGTAGTCTGTCGGGATGGACGAGAGAGGGTGTCTGCTGTAATCAATCTCGCCGGCGGCGGCAGGGGAAGAGAACAAGGATCCCATTAGTCTTTCGACGGGGGGCGGCGGGCTGGACGAACGAACCAACCCTAATCGAATCGGCCGGCCGGGGAGGAGACCTGTATGTACAAGCTAGGATTGGAATACACCGAATTGGATCGCTGGCTCTTTTTTATGGGCTCCTTTCTATTACCTTTTCAGCCGGTCATAACTAGTTGGGCTGGGCTTTTCTTAGAGTGCTGATCCGATCGAGCTATTATGTGTTTCGGCCAGAAACGGAAGGGAGCTGGAAATCTATATATACCTAATAATAAAAGCGTAAGGTTTCTTCCTGTCCATTTTTTTCTACCCCTGTTTTCTATGAAAATTACAACGATTGTCACCGATAATTCACGTACCGCTTCAATTTCTTTGTCGTGCGTCAGCGAAGCTACCAAATCCCTTCGCCCTTGAGCCCTTCCCCTTCACGCGGCGAGCTGCCCTCAGCGGCTCAGCCTCCCCCGGCGTCGCCGTCGCACCCAGCCCGGACTCCTCCCCATCTGCTCTCTCAGACAGGAGCCACGCGTCCAGCCGGCCTCCGCCCCGTCCCCTACCGCGAAATTTCCCCGGTCGAATCGGAGGCTATCGATCAGATTTTATAGCACGGAAAGATGGCCTTTGCGTGGTGCTTGCCTCGTCTTCCTCGATCGACCATGAGCAGCGAGGAGGCCTTGAGGTCGCGAGCGTTGAGGTTGGCCTGCTCCGACGAGGCGCACACTCAATCCACCGGCGCTGATACTGAGATGAAAAACCACGGCGCCCAAGGGGATGACGCTCGCCGGCCGGTTTTTGGTGTATTGTACATGGCAAGGTCTTGCAAGTGGATAAGAGATAGGAGAGAGAGTACGTGCATGACAAAGCAGACCGGCGCCGGCGGCCTGTCTCAGTGTTTGACGTGAGAGATAGAGGATAATGTGTCCATCTGGCCGGAGATGAAACTGACACTGTCAGGATATAGTGTTCGACTTGGTAGAGAGTAATTTAGCTACTGTCTTGGTAACCAAGTGCAGTCGTCTTGAATCCTTTGCCCCGGAACGAGCAGGTGCATGCATCCGTGAAACAAAAATAGATCAAGGTTGGCATCAAGATTATGGGTGAGCATCAAGATTATGGGTGTGCTAAATGCTGAATATTTGTGGAAGACGACGAAGATTATCTCAAGCTGCACCTTGGCATATGTTCTTAGTCCGTGTACTTCTTCAAGTAGGTAAATATGCACAGGGAATGTTGATGCTGAATATTTCTAGAAGAAAGTCATAAAGATGATCTAAACATACTCAATGCTGCAACTCGTCATATATTTTCTAAGCACCTATTTCAAATTTGAGTAAAATAAGCATCAAGGATATTAATACGATCTTTTTTTTTTTTTTTTTGCTTCCATAGGGCACTTGGGATCGGGTTGGAGGCGACCCTGGGATGTGACGAGCCGGGACGATACGTAGAGAAGGCCCATGGGCAACCAGGTAGGGTGGTGTCGCTGGTGATCCACCTTCCATGTTTTCCCGTAGCAACATGGAAGGTGGATGACAGGGAGCCGAGACCAAGTAGCAACGCACGAGCATATGTGTTGGTATTTCGGCTGTGTGCATCCTAGCTATATAGAGGCAGTGCGTAATGTTTAAACTTTTTAAGTAATAAAGCTTCCTTTATCGGAAAAAAAAATGTGTTGGTGCAAGGAGTAAAACGGGGAGGCGGCACGGGTTAGAAGGGATGGTGCGCTATGAAAGTTCGACAATGAAAGCAGAAAAACCCGTAGCAACGCACGGGCATTTTTACTAGTCATTAGAAAAAGGAACCTTTGTAAAGGGAATTTTTCCTCCGCTCTTCTCGCGTCAAGTGACGCCTTCTCTTTGTGTTGTTGTTTCAATATTCGTCACGTGTCGTAACCGAAGTTAAAGTGGGGAGGAAGAGAGAGAAAGGAAGGGTACAGGTGGGAGGGAGTTTTCCCTTTTATTTTTCAAAACCGAATCTCAAAAACGAAATATCTTGAGAACCGCTTATCCAAATTACGAACCGTTTTCACTTTTGGACTCCTCGCGTCGAGATCTTCAAAACTAGATCCCATATCGATAGGTTTTGACGATTTTTTTTTTTGTACATCTAAAAGTTGAATACTTGTACATTCGATTCGATTTGAACGTACTTGTACTTCCGGTTTGATCGTATTTGTACTTTCGCTGTCAACGTACTTTGTACTCCGTTTTCTGTTTATTTGTACTCGGTGGGAAGGTAGCATTTTCCCTTTTATTTTTTGAACTGAAGTTTAAAAACGAAATATCTCGAGAACCATTTATTCAAATTACGAACCGTTTTCACTTTTGAACTCCTCGCATCGAGATCTTCAAAATTAGATCCCATGTCGATAGGTTTTGATAAAAAAAAATTGTACATCCAAAAGTTGAATACCTGTATATTTGTTTTGAACGTATTTGTATTTCGGGTTTGAACGTACTTGTACTTCGGCTGTCAACATACTTTGTACTCCGTTTTCTGTCTGTACACCCTAGTCGCTATACTCTGTACTTTCTGTTCTGTAAACTCTGTATTTCGATATTTCTAACGAATTTTTCCATGTAACGGACTGTATGCAACGCGTTAGCGTAAGCGTCAGGGTACGGAGGATTCGTCGCGTCGACGAGCGATGAAGCCTCCGTACCCTAACGCCCCGAGGCTGAGTCCGCCCATACGCCGCGATAGCGGCGACGGGGGACGAAGCCGAGCCGCTAGATTATGTAAAACTTGCAACTTGTATTATAAGTTAGGTTTTAGGGTGGGGTGGCAAGTAACCCAACTCATATATCGATATGCAAGAGAGATTTAGATTTATTATTTAGTTTGTACTTCATGTTATACATAGTTTGTACATTGCTCTCTGTGTAATTTATACACTGTGATATACTTTGTTTGTATTTAGTAATAGATGGTTCAACTGTACTCCGTACTATGTTTTAAACGTACAAAGTTCGCCACACAAACACGTACGCCAGGCAGCCTGGAAACGCGCCGCGGGAGGCTTCGACCTCCGTGCTCGCGGGAGGCATGTAGGGGCGCGCGCGGCAGCTGCGTACGGTGTGCAGCGGCAGGACGGCGTACGCCCGTCTCCGCACTTGCAACGTGGCAGCGTTAGCGGCATGCGGTTCCCTTCAGAAAGGGAACCCTTTCTCTAGTGCTACCCAAGGGAGCTCCTTTGCATCGCTCCATAGCGACAGCTTCATCCCGCGTTGCCTACACACTTTCTTAAGTGGGCCGGCCCAACTAGTTGCGTTGAAAGTTTCTCTCATCCCGAGTAATATCATTAGACTATTTTTTCTGTTTCTTTCTTTCTTTTCTATTTTCTTATCTTTTATTTTCTTTTCTGTTTTTGTTTGTTCAATTTATTTATGATTTTGAAAAATGTTCAATTTTGAAAATTTGTACAAATTTTAAATATGTTCAAATTTAAAAATTGTTTAGTTTTGAATAAAATGTTCAAAATATATTTTTTAAATTTAAACATTTCTTAAAATTGAATAAATTTTAATTTTTAACATTTTTGTCGAACAATTTTCAAATTTAAATAGAAAATGTTGGTGAACGGATTTTGACCTTTTTAAAAATCAATAAAAAAATGTCGGTGAACATGAACTATTTTGGAACAATTTTAAAAGTGAACATAAAATATCGGTGAACAAAACCTATTTTTTACAATTTTAAAAAGTGAACAAAAAAAGTCGGTGAACAAAAATTATTTTTGAGCAGATTTAACAAGTGAACACAAAACATTTATGAACAATTTTAAAAGCGAACTCAAAATATTTTTGAATGATTTTAAAAAGTGAACAGAAAAAGGTCGGTGAACAAAATTATATTTGAACAGATTTAAAAAAGTGAACAGAAAATAGGTTTATGAACAAATTTTATTTTTGAACGATTTTAAAAGTGAACGGAAATAATTTTTGAACGATTTTAAAAAGTGACCAAAAAAAGGTCGGTGAACAAAAATGATTTTTGAATGATTTTAAAAAATGAACAGAAAAAAGTTTTATGAAAGAAAACTAACTTTGAACGATTTTAAAAGTAAACGAAAACTATTTTTTGATGATTTGAAAAGTGAACAGGAAAATATCAGCGAAGACAACCTATTTGGAAAATAACTAAAAATGAATAACTTTGAAAAAAATTAGTATGTACATTTAAATTTGAACATTTTCTTTTTCTATTTGCCATTTTCATTTTTTTCCTTCTTTTTATTTGTTTTTTATGTTCAGATTCAAAAAATGTTCAAACTAAAAAATTGTTTGAATTCAAAAAATGTTCAGATTGAAAAATATTCATATTCAAAAAATATTTAGATTCAAAAAATGTTCAGATTGAAAAAATGTACACATTCAAAAAATATTCAAACTAAAAAATGTTCAAATTCAATAAAAAATCAGATCGAAAAATATTCATATTTAAAAAATTTCATACTGAAAAAATGTTCAAATTAAAAAGTTATTCAAATTTGAAAAGTGTTTGGATTTTGAAAAACATTCAGATTTGAAAATTTTGATTTTGAACAATCTTTAAATTCAAAAAATGTTCAGATTCAACAAGTAACAGAAAAAGAAGAAAATAGAAAAGGAAAATAACCAGAAAAAAAAAAGAAAAAAACAGAGAAGAAAATAGAAGAAGAAAGAAAAAATCGCAAAATGGCCAGCCCGTTAGCAGAAGCCTTCAGGCGACGTGCGCAAGATGTTTCGCCAACGAGCGACATATAGGAATCACGGAAACGGAAGGCGTACAATTACAAAAAAAATCGTTCCATCCGTTCGTAATCAGGTGCATTTCTTTCATTTTTTCTTCTTTTTTTTTCCTGACGCACGTTCCTTCCCATCTACCTGGGCCGAGAATCTATTCCCTTTTTTAAATGTTTTTTTTTTGCTGCGAAGAAAATTGTTTCCTGCACAAAATCAATTCCTTTTGGGGATAGTGATTTTTAGGAAAAAATAAAAAGGTAGGAGAAATCCACTTCTAACTAAAATACGTCACTTCCAACTAATATAAAAAAGATTGAACAAAATTACCACCAGAACATCATTTCCATTTTGTCTGTTTCCGCTTCTTAAAATCAACAAAATTACCAACAGCGAGAAATGAATGTTACCAATCGCATAATAGACAAATTATCGGGCGGGAGAAAACTATACATTATTACCAAGACTTTGGTATAAAAGGTATAGATGTGAGCAAAACTAATATGATGTTACCTGCCGCATATCAAACAAGTTATCACGCGGTTGATAATAAAACTTTAATACCAGGGTTATAACTTGCAAGTTATCAATGTGACCAAAACTAGTAAGATGTTACCAGACGCATATCCAACAAGTTATCAGGCGGGGGATACTAAAAACTTTATTATCAAAGCTACAGCCTAAAAGTTATCGATGTGAGAAAAAACTAGTATGATGTTACTAATTGCATATCAAACAACTTGTGAGACAGGAAAACCAGGAATTATTAGTTTATTATCAAGACTTTGGTATAAAAATTATCGATGTGAGCAAAATTAGTATTGTTACCAATCGCATAATAAGCAAACTTCAGTCGGGAAAAACTAGATATTACTATCAAGACTTTGACATAAAAGTTATCAATGTGAACAAAACTAGTACTACCTCTGTCCCACAATGTAAGCCTTTTTAGCATGCTAAACTAGGTTGCTAAAAAGGCTTATATTGTGAAACGGAGGGAGTACCTACCAGTCGCACACCAAACGAGTTATCAGGCGGTAATATTAAACTTTATTATCTGGGCTATAGCCTACAAGTTATAGATATGACCAAAACTAGTAAGATGTTATCATACGCTTGTCAAACAAGTTACCAGACGGGGGATATTAAAAGATTTATTACCAAGACTACAGCCTAATTTATCGATGTGAACAAGTATGATGTTACCAATCACATATCAAACAAGTTATCTGGCCGGGGAAAACCAGGCATTATTACCAAGACTTTGGCATAAAATTTATCGATGTGAGCAAAACTAATACGATCTTACCAGCCACACATCAAACATGTTATCAGGTAGTGATTACTAAAACTTTATTACCAGGGTTATAACTTACAAGTTATCAATGTGAACAAAACTAGTAAGTTGTTACCAGCCGCATATCAAACAAGTTATCAGGCGGTTGATAATAAAACTTTATTACCAGGGCTATAACTTAAAAGTTATCAATGTGACCAAAACTAGTAAGATGTTACCAGATGATATCAAACAAGTTATCAGGCGGGGGTTACTAAAATATTTATTATCAAAACTACAGCCTAAAAGTTATCGGTGTGAGCAAAAACTAGTACGATGTTACTAATCGCATATCAAACAACTTGTGAGATGGGGAAAACTAGGAATTATAAGTTTATTATCAAGACTTTGGTATAAAAATTATCAATGTGAGAAAAATTAGTGTTGTTACCAATCGCATATTAAGCAAACTTTCGGGCGGGGAAAAATTAGATATTACTACCAAGACTTTGACATAAAAGTTATCGATGTGAACAAAATAGTACTTACCAGTCGCATACCAAACGAGTTATCAGGAGGGAATACTAAAACTTTATTATCTGGGCTATAGCCTACAAGTTATAAATGTGACCAAAACTAGTAAGATGTTATCCGACGCATGTCAAACAAGTTACCAGACAGGGGATACTAAAAGCTTTATTACTAAGACTACAGCCTACAAGTTATCGATGTGAGCAAGTATGATGTTACCAATCACATATCAAACAAGTTATTGGCACGGGGAAAACCAGACATTATTACCAAGACTTTGGCATAAAAGTTATCGATGTGAGAAAAACTAGTACGATCTTACCAGCCGCATATCAAACATGCATGTTATCAGGCAGTGGATGCTATAACTTTTTACCAGTGTTATAACTTACAATTTATCAATGTGACCAAAACTAGTAAGATGTTACCAGACGCATATCAAACATGTTATCAGGCGGTGGATACTAAAATTTTATTACCAGGGCTATAACTTACAAGTTATCAATATGAACAAAACTTGTAAGATGTTACCAGACGCATATCAAACAAGTTATGAGGTGGAGGATACTAAAAACTTTATTATCAAAACTACAACCTAAAAGTTATCGATGTGAGCAAAAACTAGTAAGATGTTACCTATCGCATATCAAACAACTTGTGAGACGGGGAAAACTAAGAATTATTAGTTTAATACCAAAACTTTGGTATAAAAGATATGGATGTGACCAAAGCTAGTATTGTTACCAATCGCATACTAAGCAAACTTTCAGGCGGTAAAAACTAGATATTATTACCAAGAATTTGACATAAAATTATCGATGTGAAACTAGTACTTACAAGTCGCATACCAAACAAGTTATCTGGCGGGAATACTAAAACTTTATTATCTGGTATAGCCTATAAGTTATAAAGGGAAATGACTCGCTACTCACAGGGGGGGGTACGTGAGCACCATCCCATCAAACGACACCCACACACTTGGAAAAAAAGATAATTCCACGAAAACGATGGAATCCCGTTATTATAGCACATAAAGAGTGATGAAAAAGATTTGGAACCAAAAAAAAAGTTTTTCTTAACCGAAGTGAATGCAAGGTCAACTCTAAGGCTAAAAATTCAACTCCACAAGTCAAACACCCAAAAATATGACCAAAAATATATTTTAAAAAAAAATTTGAAACCACATTTCTACACCAGAAATCCATGTTCTACTAGAAAATTACACTCAAATAGGTTTATACGGAGTGAATCGATGAATTGGCCAGGGGTGCTCATGTACCCGTGAATACTAAATCCACACTCTACCAGAAAGACTGTTGCAGATTCTGCCACCAATGGAAAGTTTTCGTCGCCTCTTTGAATTGTCGGACGATGAAGATGCCAGAAAAACATATCTGGGGGGACCAAGAAGATTGCTGCTGTTTGCTCCACTGATGTTTTCCTTTCCCCGTCATCCTTGATGGATGGCTTATGCAGATGTTTTAGGGATACATCTGGGGGCACCGGCCCCTGCTGTGAGCCAAGCCTGGCTAAGGCGTATGCTCCTTCGTTTTCGTCGCGCTTGATGTGGCGAACCTCCAAGCCGGCGGAACATCTATCGAAGTCGTCTACTGTGCGCCTGTATTCTGCCATTACTGGACTTTTGGTGTCCCAGGTTTCGTCCAGCTGTTGCACCACCAGGTCTGAATCGTCAAAGCAAAGCAGCCTTTTGACTCCAATTTCCTTGGCCATGTGGAGGTCATGTAGAAGGGTTTCATACTCCGCCACGTTGTTGGAGGTATTGAAGTGGATTTGAACGACGTATCTTAGTTTTTCCTAGAGCTCATGAATTGTTTTTGTCTGTTGATTACAGACAAAATAAATATCCCAGAACTGGATAGCTAAGGGGGAGTTTCCAAACCATACGTCCTCCCAAAATCTGACTGGATAGCCACTACCTACATGCCACCTATATCCCATCTTGACTGCATTTGTCGCCCACGTACATCACACCTTTCCAGAAAACTGAGGGGTTGACATCATGGCAGCAGAGAATGTTGGGGTTCCTAGTATTATACTTAGAGTCTATGACTCTTTTCCACAGCGACACCTTGAAATGACAAGGATGTCGCCTAGAGGGGGGTGAATAGGCGATTTAATTTTTTTACGTTTATAGCTTGATAAATGCGGAATAAAAGTACCGTTTAGTTTATCAAGCTTACAAAACCTAATATACTAGGTTCACCTATGCGCACCAACAACTTATGCTAAATAAGATAACAACAAGGTGATAGCAAGTTATAATACTTAAAGCACGAAGGCTATCACAATGTAAAGTGCATAAGTAAAGAGCTCGGGTATGGAAATAACCGAGGCACACGGAGACGAAGATGTATTCCCGAGTTCCTCCTTTTGAGGGGAGTACGTCTCGTTGGATGGGTGTGAGCTCGCCACCACAGGCCTACTCAACGCCACAAAGGCCTCACCCTATTCTCCGATGAACCGCACCAAAAATATTTGGTTCACCTTCCATTATCGGAATCGTTCGAGGCGGAATCCGGATCCTCAGACCAAGCTTCCACCTTGACCCAGACACCCTCTTTTTCCAGACCAAGCTTATGATATCCAATCATCTGTTCCACTTGTATGTGTGGAGGGAATTTAACCAGAAAAGCTTCCTGATGTGCCATTTCCCTGATCTGCCAAGGATAATTGGTTTTGTAGATCTTGGAGAACTCTGCAGCAAGCTCTGTCGAACTGATCATCCCCTCCTACACAATTACCAAGCCACAATTCTTTGTGGAGCAGACAGGGTTCAGAATCACCTCAGGGATCTCAATGCGATAGAAACCCAGACCAGTTGCTGCACTTCCAACATATCTATCAACTTGATGAGGGTGTTTCCTAACTGGGCACTCTGTGGCAGCATGGACCGGGCTCTTACAAATGAAGCACATAGGAACTTTTTCACAGGTGGCTTGGTGATGTCCAGGCTCACCACAACACATGCAGATACAGTTGGAGTAGCTCATCTATAAAGGCACCCCCAACGTTGCAGGATGTTCCCTCCGAGTTGGGGCAGGTTTCTTCTTGGTTTTCGCCTTCTTCACACCCTCAGCAGTTGGGCCTTGTTGCTGCTGCTGTAGCAGCAGCAACTGTTGCTGCTGCTACTGCTGTTGTTGATTCCTAGACTGCGAAGAAGCTATCCACTGATTGGACTGCATCCCAACTTGTTGCCCCTGTAGGAAGGGAGGGAAGGGTCCTGGTAATCCCCATGGGGGGCATGTTCCCAGTATGAAAAACAAAAAACCTGAGGTAGAAGAAAGCCATATTGGTCATACCCAAACGGTGGCTACATCAGAGGTTGTTGTTGTTGCCAGTTCTCCTTCCCTGCACCTCCCTTGCCTCTGCCTTGTCCTCTTCCTTGGTCACCCATCTTCTTCCCACAAGCAACAGATGAATCTACAACGGTAAGCTCCTCTTCCACACCAAGGCACTGTAGACCAGAAGTGATCTCTTCCTCTGCCTCCGCCGGAGAGAGGGTGGAAACCCTATCTTTATTGGATTGGATATAGGATCGATCCGTGCCCTTGATTTTGTAGTGCGGTGGTGGTGGTGGGACAAGCCAGAGCTTTGAGAAAAAGTCTTCTATGTTCCCATCTTCCCACCTGCTCCCTCCACCTCCACCAGCTCCACTGTGGTGTAGACCCCCCCACCTGGCCATCGGATCCCCAACCTCAGCAATCTTCAAATCCTCTCGCGCCATCTCCCCCCATCAAAGCATCGGTGACCTCTGCTACTACATCGGTCCTGCCTCCATTGCTACCTGCAATAGTTGCATCCAGAGCACCGCCTGTTGGCTCAGACTGATAAATTCAATTGAAGTTCGCATCTCTCTGATGGTGACATGGAGATCCCAATGTTGTAGAGGATCCAGAGGCAATTCCACTGCTGCTTCTCCCTGGTCGCACTAATCAACGGAACAAACCTCTGCGGATTTCTCTGCTTCCTCTGCCTCTGACGAACTAGTTGCTTCCTGGATCGGTATCTTACAATGTGCTTCTCCCATGCCTCCACCACCAAGCTCTGGGTTGAGGGGAATGGGACCGAACGATCCAATGCAGACGCCATACTGAACTGCATGCTCTGCACCTGAACACGCTGCACTAGTCTTCTCCGAGCTCGTCTGCCATGGCTCCCCCAATCTTTGACCCGCAGAGTTAGGGTTTGGGAAGCCCCTCCCCGGCTCCCACATTTCTGCTTTGCCCTTCGCATGCCTCGTCCCCCCTGTTCGAGCCGCTGCTCGGCTCTTTCTCTCCTCCATCCGTCACGAATGCCAGCGTCAGACGATGGTCGATTCTAGATCTAAGAAGTGGGCAGCTCGCAACAGGAGTAGAGGGAGCCCGGAGTTAGGCCTCCTTTCCACCGCATGGCCAGCAGAGAGCGCGCCCCCTCGCCCGCCATGCACTACAAGAGATGTGACTATCTGTGACACTCATTCTGTGACGTTCTAGTAAAAAATCGTCAAGGGAATCGAGGTTCCGCCATGGCGCCCAGGTGTCGCCACCAGGAGCATTCATGATTTGGTTTTTCGAAAAAGGTTGGTCCTTGTCTAATTTTTTCAGCTTTTGTTTTGTCTATTAACATCCGGTAAATTCCCACAAATCGGATATCTCATATTGGAACAATTCTAATAAGTAACAAACCTTATTTTATCCTGGACATCATATTTCCTCTTATTAAAATTCCCGGAACATCTCATGTCCGCAATATTGATTCTCAAAATTCCTCCGACAATCTCTTCGACATCTCATGTCGTCTCTCTAAATTTCGTGGAAAGGTTTTGCTTGTGGATTTAGTTGTATTACTAAAAAATAGTATATTTTTATAATTGTGGGTAATTTTTTTGCCAAGTATAAATGTGTGTAATTTATAATCTTTCTATTTGTTAATATAATACATATGTCAGCCGAAAGAAAAAAAAACAGAGAGATAAGGCGCTCAATCAGGAGTGTGGGCTGGGTCTGCAAGGCCCAACCCAGTGCCCCAAGTTGAGCATACAGGCTTGCCGCCCGAACTTAACCGTTTACCCAATAGCGCCCAGCTGCCTCTTCTTTCTTCTCGCGTCTCACCGCGGCACACCAAGAAACCAAGAACCTCTCCGCTCGCCGGAGCGCCAAGAAAGAAGAACCCAACGATTCCTCGCTCTCCAAATCCCTGCCTCCGCCGCGCAGCTTCCTCCGAAGCATGGAGGCCCACGCGTGGGCGTGGCTGCGGAGCCGCGTGCACGGCACGCACCTCCACGCCGCCGACGACGGGATCGCCGTCACCGTGCTCAGTGGCAGCGCGACCTTGTCCGGGGAAGCTCCTCGAGGCCGGGAAGAACCGGAGGGGGAGGCAGCCTGCTTCGTCCACGGCGTCCTGGTCGGAGACGGCGCCGGCCGTGACGAACCGGAGGGGGAGACTGCCGTCATCGGGGACGGCGTCCTGCTCCGACACGGCGCCGGACGGTGGAAAATTAGCGTAAGATTCGAATCCCTCGTAGACCGAGAGCGATTTTTGCGATAATTTGGTTTTTTGCTGGCTTAATTTTCACCTCTGTTTCACCAAGAAGGCGTCCAGTTCTTACGCTTCTTGGGAGCGTGAATGATCTCCTCCGTTTCCTGATGGTATCTTTGCTTTCGATTTCAAATTCAGATCAGTTCAACTGCGTGAATACTTCTGATTCCCTTCTTCCAAGTTTGCGCTTTCTCGGTTTCCACCACTTCCTTTTTTTCAGATTCATGCTCGCGTTTGTTGTTGATCACAAAATTCAGATTAGAGCCATATATTTTGCATCTCCTGAACCCTATACACTGTTATGTTGCAGCGCCCCGGCATGAGCGTCGAGATCGTCTTCATGGCGGGGGCACCAGGTGAGCTCCCTACTGATCTCTATATCTCTAGCTTCCAGTTGATCGTGTTAATTTTGGCAGGAAATACATATTGGTGTGTTGTAATTTCTTATGCAATGATCACATGTTAGTGTTTTTACCATTCTCAACATGGCCATGATATTTTGAAACTATTCTCTGAAACTGGTGTCGCCCGAAACACTTTTACCGAAACAGTTGTATCCTGGCAATGTTGCTAATATGCTTCTGTTAGACCTTGGGACATGTCTGAAACTATTGCAGCCTTGTACTAATAGATAAGTAAACATAGATGCTAAAGGCCGGAGTAAACTTGTAGAAGTTATGTATCTAAAAATGCATAACATGGTGATATATGTTTAGTTTTAGCCTATTCTTACTTGTGTTGAGTACTGTTAGAAAATTTCAGGCTGTATCATACGGTTCTGGATTAGTGCGTAGAAGCTAGTTTGTGCACGGTTATTCTTGGTAATGTTAGTTTTAAAATTTCAGCAGAACCGTGAGCTTTAGATTATATGTCCCCATCCTCTGATTTTTTGGGCGATAAAAATGCATTTTTGTAGTCTTGAATTGGCTATGCAGCATTATGTTGGTCTTTTCATTCAGTCATCTCCATAAAACTTGTTGTAGTCTGAAACTTCTGTAGCCATAACTGAAGAAATTTGGTGTTTGTCTGAATTCAGACAGCGATGAACACGGCGCCGGCCGCGACGAACCGGAGGGGGAGAATGCCGTCATCAGGGACGGTGTCCTGCTCCGACACGGCCTCAGCTTCGATGCCCTCGTCTCCCAGGTGATTGCGCTAATTTGGTTCTTACCCTTCTTAGGAGCAGCTGTTGAATGATCGTTCATGATCTTATTTGTTCTTTCGATTACAAATTCAGTTCAATGCAACTGCGTGAAATTCTCATGATTCCATTCTTGCCAAGTTTGTGCTTCCTCTCTGTTTCCTCATCTGAAACTATCGCTTGCTTGTGTGAATTGTGATGATTTCTACTGGCGTGATCACAAAATCCATTGTTCTTTGCGATCCAGGTTATCCCCAGAGCAGATGGAGGAGACGGGATCGCCGTCACCCTCCTCAGTCGCAGAGCGTCCCTGGTCGGCGCCGGCGATGACGAGCCGGGCTCGTCTCGGCCAAGGACTCCCGACGAGGGCGTCTTGTGCCAGGGCACGAGTAGGAGAACCGGCACCGTCAAGAGAACCCGCACCGGCGAGGACGAGCTGTTGCAGCGCAGAAGCAAGAGAACCCGCACCGGCATTGGCCAGAGCGTGGTCTTGCAGCGCAACGGGAAGAACTTCATGGCGAGCGACCCTGCAGGTGAAATTCCTACTTATCCCTAATCATCTCTATATCTCAAACTCCCCTTGGATGACGTTAATTCCTGAAATTGGTGTACTGAACCTGCTGTATCCCATTCCCGACACTGTTGCTAATCTGCTTCGGTTAGAGCTTGGATAAACAGTTGCAGTCTTTTACTAGTTGCAGTCTGCAAGGATTTTCACGTTGCTAAAAAGCGGAGTAAGCTAATGGATCTTAAAAATGGAAAGATGGTGATTATATGCTTAGTTCTAGCTTATTCTTACCGTCTTACTTGTGTTGAATAACATGCTAGATACTGAAGTACAGTGCATAGAAGCTAGTTTATGCACGGTTATTATTCTTAAGTAGGGGAATGTTAGATTTAAATTTCCTCTGATATTTATTGGCGATAAATGCATAATTGTAGTGCTGCTCCGACACGACGGTCGCAAAGAGCCGGAGGGGGAGACGGCCCCCGTCATCGGGGACAGCGCACTGCTCGGACACGGCGCCGCCGCCGGAATCGACAACGCCTGGCTTCTTCCCCGTTCTAGCGTACGGCCCATCCAGCTTCCCCTCCGCCGTCACCTCCTACCCATCGCCCGCGCCTGGCTTTTCCCCAACCCCACCGTACCACGGCCATTACGACCAGATCCACCACCACCAATTTCCCCTCGACGCGCCGTCACCACCCCTATACTATTCCTCTCCCACGCCATGCTACTCCACCTGCCCCTTCTTCCCCGAGCCAACGTGCGGCTACTCCACCGCCCCAGCCACTTTCTCCTCTCCCTACTCTCAAGCGCCGCCATCAATGCCACCTACCCCAGTGCCGCCACCCGTGTTGGGCTCCTCCGTCGTGCCAGCCCCGATTTTCCCCACCATCGCTTCTACCTCCAAGATGCAGCCGGATCCCGCGTCGTTGTTCGAGCTTCATGACCCCGCCACACCCTTCCCCTCCAAGGCCGCGTTCCACAGCTCCGCCTCCAGGACACAACTCGGTATCGAGCCGCTTCTCAAGCTCCCTAACCGAGACGTCCTCCCCAAGGGCAACAACAAGCAGCACGCCGACGATCAGCTCACGAGGATGGAGGACGATGCAGAGGTTCAAGCAGCGGTCGACGAGCAGGTCCCGTCGAAGAACGCCAGCCACCGCTGGGTGCAGCGCGAGCTCGTCAACATACAGGCTCGTCTCGATCAGCAGCAAGCACATGAGCGTACTTCCTTCGACACAATCCAAGGTGAACTCGCGAAGCTCACATCAATGGCCTCACAGCTAGCAGTTTCTATCGGCAAGTTTTCGACTTCAGCAACTTCAGGTTCATCAGCCGTGGGAGCTACTGGTACCACTTCTGTCGCCCCCAAGGTGTTTGTTGATATGCCAACACCAAACTCTTGGAATGGAACACATGTTATAGCACCTGAGTGTGAGAACTATGGCTATGGGCACCCAGATCAGATTCAGAGCTCATGTGTGCAGGGTGGAAGGACCAATCTCAGTGAGCAATATGGATTGCGACATCATTATGGCTTTGGTAATCTCAATCGCCAAACTGTGTTCCTGGCAGATGGTACCGAGCATAGCTACTACACACTTCCAGCAGATTATCCCTTGAACCAGGCTATCCCACCAGTATGTCCTTCAGCAGCCCAAAAAGATGGTGCCATGGCTCCTCTGTTAGTAGCAGCCCAAACAGCAGGTCTGGTTTCAGTTTGCTGTCCCAAAGCCAACATCACTGCTGGTTCTGAGTCACTGTTTGCTCCTAACCTGCAACTGCCAATGACTGTGCAAGATGATCACAAGGTAATCAAGGAAATGCATGTATCTGAAGAGAAGAAACAGGACAATGAACAATTTCTCAAGTGTTTCAGCAAGGCACTAGGAACTGGACAGAATAGTGCTTGTCTGAACATTATCCCAGATGTGCAGGATTTCACTCCTGAGCTGCAGCAACAAGATGAGGAGAGGGCATGCACTTGTCCTGTCATAAAGGCCTCTGATTCATCTGCCACAAGCTCCAGCCAGCTTAGTAGTGAGCATAGTATGAGCGAATTGAGAATGCTATGGGATCCAGGATCTTCAACATCTCTGTACTCAAGCAAGGATAAGTCTCCCGAGGACCTCAGTTATGTGGCAATTATGTTCCCAAAAATTCTGAATTTATGCAACCAAGTTGGCACTTTACAGCAGCTGAGAGACCCAAGTTGGAATTTCTTGGCAAGCAATGAGACAAGAAATGAAGGGGACACAGGAGTGATATTCAAGTTTGGAGTGTCCATTCGTGTACCACAGCAGAGCTACTATTGCAGAGTACCATCACGCCAACAAAATCATGGATTTCAACTTTTATGGGATCCTGGCATTTTAAGCATAATGGATCTGATGCTGGGCGGAATTGTAGTGCCAAATCTAGTTCACAGAAGCAAGAAACAGTTCAAGCTATTAGTTTTTATTGAGCAGCCGAGTGACCTGCAGACATTCTGGGCTCAGCTTCTTTTCTGGTGCACTGCTTCGAATCTTTTCCTCCAGTTACAGTATGGTTGGCTGCCAATTATTTTGGACTGCCTATATTCAGAACCAGTCAAGAAGCAAGTCAGCTACTCATGTTCAGTTTGTCTGCAATGTGTATGTCAACAGCTACTAGTTTACGCATCGGACTTGTTTTGTGGTTTGGAAACATAGCTCAAGAGGAAAAGGATGCAGCAGCTGTGTACCAAGTCTTAAAAATTCAATCAATGAGGAAAACCTCTCTTATTTGGGATCCTGGAATTGAATCAATCAAGTTCTTTAACAACGGGCTGCACCTACGCAAGTTTCAGCTAGTGCACTGTTTTGCAATCCATGCATGCTACCTTATTCATGCTTTCTTGCCTCATGCACAAATCACAGCCAATAGTTTAAGCAACATTGAAGCTGGTGAAGTTACCTCAAGATGTTTGGGTTTCCATCTACACCAGATTAACAATTGGACTAGTACAACATCCAGTGCTTTCGCATCGTTTCAGTATGCGTACACAATTGACTTTGTTAATGGACAGTTTGTGTTTTTCAATCAGCATGGTGTCCAAGGAAATTACAGTGCACAGCATTTGCTTCTATTTTCACATCAATATCACAAGACCAGGGAAATTAGTACCTTCTTCATTACATTTCTACCTCCTTGACAAAGATGAATAGATTCTCGAGGATAATTTTATCTGAACCAAGACATCGAGTTCTATGGAATTACTCTTTGGTTGATGAGTTTAAAGGTGAAAAGTTTCTGAAGAAACTTATTCCATTGGTGACCAATGGTCTCAAGGGGGAAGGAATGTCAGGGACTAGGACTGGTATGGAATATGAGGTTATTAGTGGTCTAATAGTTGTAAGGGTATTATGGGTATTTCCCTATGTTGTCATGTGTAGCTAGCAACTCTTTATAAGAGGCTCCCTTGTATCCTGTTGCAAACAACCAAGAATATGAACCCTAATTTTATCATCTATTTTCTGCAATTTATCCTAGATTTATTTCCAGCAATTTATCCTTTTTATCTGCAATTTCCCTCAAATTCTAGTTCTTCTTGATCCTTTCGATCAGGCACCCATCGGGGTCCTGACAGAGGTACTACATGAACGATTATCAACTGTGGCCGCCGATGGAGGCTTCAATGATCGCCAAGCTCATATACGAGGAGGGCCCAGTTCTAGGTGGATTTGTGATGGGTACCGACTACTACGCCCCTGGCTGGGAGGAGAGAATCTACAAAGGCGCGAGACCTGAAGACCCCAAGAGAATCAATCACTCGGTGGTATGTTTTAGTTACAAGTTCCTGCCCAATGATGATCCCAACGGTGAACCCGACCTTGAAATCATGGCGCTTGACAACCAGAGAGAAGGCGGGCCGGTCAGACGCATCATGGCGAGCGCCTTCTATTGCTTTTGCGAGGTGCAGGTAGAGCCCCTAACCATGCGAGATCTCCGGGGCAGCAGGTGGCGCCATCTGCTCGGCAAGCTTCGTAGGACCCGTCCCTGATTTGATCCTCAGTTTGTTATTTGTTCAGTCTGTATGTAGTCCAATATCTGTGGAACGTATTACTTGCAACTGATGATCTATACAATTTATATAGGTTGATTGATACAACCTGATCCTAGGATCCCAATTGGGCTGAATATCCTACCTTATTGATTGATTTATCGAGACATTGCTCCCAAGGGAAAACGCACGTAGGTGAAATCTGCAAGCAAACAAACAGACAGACAGGGAGAAGAGGAATCCTGCAGCTTTAGATTCAGTTTAGCGGGAAGCCGCTTTGCTGCTGCCTTACTCGATCCTGTGGTCAGGTTCAGATTCATGGGCGATGGATGCAAGTTAAGACATGTGCAGATGAATTCAGAGTTCAGTGAACTGAATAAGCTTCTATTGTAAGTTGAGAACTTTGCTGATCCAAACTGTTAATTATTACTGTAATATAAACGTGAAGAAACTACAGAGTGCCTCTTTGACATGAACAAAAGCAAACTGCAGAATGTCATTTGGGATATCTCGGTCATAAGAAGGCACGAACTTTGCCATATCTCTGCTTGCAGAAGTAGCACACATTCAGATATAAAAGCTTGTATCAGCAGGGAAAAACCACCACAAGGATTACAGAACACAACATGCGACTCAGCTCTAATTTTCACTAGAAAAGAGCCATGCCCCTGCTATCTTTTACAGCAAGGTCAAAACAAGAAATTGCAGAATGTACGGTGAAGTACAAAGTATAACCCATGACTGTAAGTGTCTTCTGTATTTGTACAAACTACATGAAAAGTAATACTTCCTCTGGGAACAACCAGGTCTCACATAGATGAACACAAAATCCGGCGATCTCGACCACCATCTCAGCAATCTCCGCCTCTGCCTCTGCCCATGCTCCAGGCCCCTGGTAGTCGGAGACTCGGAGCTCCATTGATTAAAAACACCAGAATGGAGTGCAGCTTCTAGATGTATAAGTACCATTTGCTGACCATAATGCAGTATGACACAGTTTATTTTGAAAAATGCACTTAGATAATGCTGTATGAGAATTCATGGAGTACATGTATAGTTCTTGTCAGTTTATGCATGGAGTACAAGCTTTTACAAGTGCCACTGCCCACAAGCTTTTACAAGTGTGCAAGGAAATTGTTTTGACAATGAACCGTAAGGCTTGAGATAATAAAGGGCATATACTTGATGTAGACAATAGCTTGGCCAAGTGATAAATGCACATTTAAGTTATAAACATTCAGACTGATACTGCTATGTTTGCAAGTGACCAATGAGTATCTGGTTTCTATTAACTTATTGCAAAGGAAATATCTTATGCCATAAAGTTCTAAGGCATAATGGTTAGCTGCACCCAGTATAGTTGTTTGGTCATAAAATGTAGTTGAAATTTTTTTATTTCAAGTTTCATTGCAAAACCTAATGCGATAATTCATAGCAACACATAACATAAACAACATGCCCACAGATTCACACCGTCTTTGAGTATCCATCATGTTTGTGCCTGGCCAAGACGTGGTCCAATTTAGGTCTCATGATTTCTCTAGTAAGATGAACCACTGCTATGCGATCGATATGATCTGAATCTGAATCGGTGAATGGATGCAATTTGCTTACTTTCTTCTTGTGCGATGATGCTTCTTCATATGCTCCATCTGTGTGATGACACTTCTTCATATGCTCCATATGTGTTCACGATGCACTTAAACTTCTGGATTGTTAATTTTCTTCTGCCTCCTCGTCAGCAGCGCCGTGTGCTTACTCAAGCATGCTTCTAGACTTAAACTTGACTCCACCTGAAGAAGAAGAACAAGAGGAATATGAGCAAGGACATGAACAAGAACTTGAGCAAGAACTTGTGTGTAAAATACTTGTGTGCAAAATAGGACTATTTGCAAGTATTATTGTGTGTAAAATAATTGAGCGAAACAATTTTGTGTAAACTAGGAGTTTTTTTTTGCTTGCTGCAATCTACTCTCAAAATATTTGTGCAAAGGTGCAACCAGGAATTGTACAGGCAAGAGTATAATCTGTAATTATAATCTAGGACATGTCATGACCTGCAAGGAAGTGAATGCTTTTGGCAATACTGGACAGTTTTCTTTCAATGCATGCTAATTTGCAAGAATAACTAGGTGTTGTTTTTCAACTGAACAATTTGATTTGACCCCTCATTTCAGACCTTTAGTTTGATGGTGATACAATGCTTTTACCAGTTGTGTTGATCTTTTCACTTGTACTCCAGTATACAACAGGAGTACTCCAGTATGTTAAAATAATGACCACTACTCCAGCAGAGGGGGATTTATAAAATTTCCTTTGAAGAACTTATGCAGCATGGCTAAAAGAAAGACCAGATGCAGTTTCTTCAGTTAAAACAGTTACTGGTTGAGTACAGTTTCTTTGGTTAACTTATACATGAGTAAATTCTTAATGAACCAATGAGCAAAAATGCAGTTATGTTTTACTGCTTACTGCTAGTGTTCCCAAATTATTTTTGCATCTGGTACACCAGAGTACTCCTAAATTATTTACTCTTTTCATGGAGAAAGACATCGACAACTTTTGTTTAAATGCATCTAAAACAAGTGGCAGCACAATACTCCTAAAATAATTTGCAAAAAATAAGCAGAAAATACATCAACTAACAGAGAAGTAACTCAAGCATGATCATTTACAAGTATGTGGCCCTAATATAGATAAAAAACTGTCCAGGAATAAGAATAGTTACTTCCTGAACTAGTGCATGTAGTGTCAATTGGACACTTGTGTCAACTACTCCAGGACTTTAAAATGCTCAGTAGTTTCGTTTTAAATTAATGCTATGCTTTCTTGCTGAGCAAGCATACACAATGTACAGTACTCCAGAAAATAGAAGGATCCGCTCCACATTCTGTAATGGAATGAAAGAGTAATGTAATGCCACCAGCCCACAATTAACTCCCCAAGGTCTAACGGAAGAACATAAAATTCAGCAAGTTCAGATTCAGTGCACTGATGTGTACTGTAATCAATCATGCTACTCCTAATGTTTCACACACAGGAACAAAGCTACTCCACTTAAAAAGCTCCAAGCATCATTGAAATCGCAAAGCACCAGATCGTTTTTACAGCATCCAGGCTACACAGTAGCATCTCCTTGTAACATCACATGCTCAGCTGACAAAGAATTCCCCATGTAAAACGACTCAAGCATCTCTAGGTACACAAGAAACATGGCCCCCATATGATTATACCACACTAACAGAACTTCCTCAAGCGGCATCTATAGGTAGCCAGGAAACATGCACCCATCTTAACAAATGAGCATGATGTCTGATGGGTCCTATCAGATACACTACGGCAGGGAGTTGAGAGAAACGACATGACCCCATCTCTAGATACACTACAGCAGGGACTTCTAGCACAAGACACATTTTACTCAAGCAGTACGGCAGTTAAAAGACAACATATTTCCACACATTTTACTCATTTTGCATCAGAGATCAGAAAACAAGACAACATTTTGCATCTACACCTCAATCCAAGAATCGAGGGGTAGAGTGGAGATAGCAGCACTAACCAGAGAGGGGAGAGACGACGTACCCGTACGTGCCAGCCAGGCGAGACGGCGAGGAAGACGACGACGCCGGCAGAAGCGGCGCTCCCGGACGCGCTCGTCGACGGTCCTGCAGCCGCAGGCCCGAGGACGCCGGCGTCCGTGAGGGCCGTGGCCTGTTGGACGGGCACGTCGGATCCAACCGGTCTCCGTGCACCGCCATCACCCGCTGCCGCCAGCCATGGACGCCAAGATCGCATTTTCTCCTCCCGATCCTGTGTAACGGTGGCTAGGGTTTGTGGTGGGGCCTGAATCGAAGGAGGGGGTGTCGGCACAGGTAGGGAAGACAAGGCCTGGCCGGAGTTGGCCGGGAGCTGCCGCCGATGGAGGTGGGACAGGGGAGGCGTCGACGTACGGAGTGGAATTGCAGGAGGCCAGGAGGGGAATGGCCGGAGACAGGGACTATTGATTGAGGGGGAATTGATTTTTTGCCATGCTTTACTTCGGTACTAACCGATTTGCCCCTCTTTACTTTGGCATCTCTTTTTTGCCACGCTTTACTTCTCTGGTTTATTATTTGCCCTCCTTACATATGGGACCCACAATTAATGACCATAACACCCATCGGTAATGTGTCGCATGGATCGATCGATTCCCCATCGAGTTGAGCTTGCTCTGTTCGTCAGTTTGTCAGGCCGCTGGTAAAACACAGAAAAGAACCCGGCAGCGGCGGCGGGAACCCCACGGCGGCCGGAGCTAGAGAGGACGGTTGACGGCGAGATTTCGGGGAGAGCGACCACATCTACCCCCAGCGCTAGTACGAGCTCCGGATGGCCGCGACCGTACAGCTATGCGCCGTCAGGATGCTCCGCTGGCAGCTGGACATGCCCGAGGACATGCCGTCGTCGGCGAACACCAGCGCCATGCCCTCCTGCTCGTAGCGCGGCACGGCGCGCGCGGCCGTGGCCGCCCGCTGCTCGAAATCAGAGGCTGCGCGCTCTGATAGCGGTGGCGGTCGGGAGGAGCGTCCCGAGGACGCGCCGTTGTCAGCGAACACCAGCGCCATGCCCTCCCGCTCGTAGTGCGCAGCCACGGCCGCCCGCTGCTCGAACTCAGAGGCTGCGCGCTCCGGTGGCGGCGGCGGGCGGGGCACCACGGCGACCATGGCGGTGGTCGGGAGCAGCATCTCGAGAGGAAGCTTGTGCTCTGCCGCGGCGGCCGCGGCCCAGTGGTGGAAATCTCATGAAGACGCGTGGCCTCGTCGGCTCACGGCGCAGCAAGCAGCCAAGCACGCCCTAGCTCTCAGCCTTGCCGCTGCCCTGAGAGATCCGTAGCTCTTACTTAGCTTTGCCGATGGGGAATCGACCGATCCAGGATAAGGTATGGGTATTCTGGTAATTATTTGTGGGTCCTATATGTCAGGGGGGCAAATAGTATACCAAAGAAGTAAAGCGTGGCAAACTGGATATGCCAAGGTAAAGAGGGGCAAATCTGTTAGTGTCAAAGTAAAGGGTGGCAAAAAATCAAATCCCCCATTGATTGATGAGCTAGTGGACCGGATTTAGCGAGAGGGAGATTGCGTAAGGGCATGTATATCGATAAGACAGTCCTATCATAAATCCGCTCAGTAATATAGATATGACAATAAAATATGTTGTACATTGGTTATTTCTTAGTCTTATTTGTAATAACTAGATATCTCTAAATATGTGGTGAGACAAATTATGCTAAGAGATCATCTTATCTCTTAGCTAAGAGAAGACAACCCTCTTTTTTCGTTTCTCTATCCTCCAACTTAACAATTATCCTACGTGGCATTGCTATGATAAGACTATTGTACATACCCTTAGCCTGCCCTCGGCCTATTGTAGCTTGTTGCTGGATCGAGTAGCTTCAGACCTTCAAAATTGAGTAATAAAATTTGCATTGTGAAACAAGTGCCGAAAAGTAGCAATGGCTCCCGAGCTCCAGTGCTCCTGCCACGTTAAAAAAATTGAAAAACAAATTTAAAAGTTTCAAAAATTCTGAAAAAAATCAGGTATGTTCGTAAGGATGTATACTATAAGCGTGCAAAATCTCAATGCGAAATAATTTGTATTACGACGTACACAAAAATTACAAATTTACATATCTGATTATACTTAACATTGCATAGTTTCAAATTGTTTAGATCGTAATAAAAACTATTTCATATGGAGATTATACATGCTTGTAATATAAATCTTTACAAACATGCATGATTTTTTTCAGAATTTTTTGAAACATTTAAATATGTTTTTCGAATTTTTTTAAGTGGCAGGAGCACTAGACTCGGGTGCAAGAAATCTCTACTCAACAAGTGCATGCTATTTTGGACACTGTAAGTACTACAATTGCTCTTTTATTTATGTGTATGTTTACCTTAATAAGAACATTTTTTCCTCATTTGAACAGATTTCAAAAAATAAGAACAATTATCTTATTTGAATGGTTTTTTATAAGATCAATATCTCATCTGAACAGTTTTCAAAAAAATTGTCTTATTTGAATGATTTTAAACATGAACATTTATGTTATCTGAACGATTTTTTCGAACCTGTGAATACTTTTTCAAATTGTGAACATAGTTTCTTTGAACCTTGTAAACATATTTTTGAACTCATTACCATTTTACGAAATTTCATGATGATTTTTTAAAAAAAATTGTGCACAGATATTGCTAAATCCGAAATTTTTAGAACATGTCAACATTCTTTTCGAACCTATCAATTTTTTCGAACCCATCAATTTCTTCGAACCCCGTGAATAATGTTTGAACTTGGGAATGTAATTATTTGCACTTGTTACCCATTTTTGAACTCTTGTTTCTTTCTTTTCCCATTGGAGAAAAATGACAGTGAAAGGGATTGTGAGTCCCCAATTCCTGAATTTGCTATCATAGGAGGAAATCCCCACAATTTGGCCATCTGTGCCCCTATAGCCGATCCGTCGTCCATACTCTACTTTGGCATAAACTTGCATTTTCATAGAGCCCATCCATTCTAGACTAAGATGTTCATGGGAGAGGAAGTGGGCACTAGCAAACTGCAGATGATAGGCCGACAATAAGGAGTGTTCTCCCAAAGGGGATAGCCGCCAAGTGATAAGAGTCTACAACATCAGTGTTCAGATTAGTATCCTAGCTTGGACCACAGATCCATAAATTGGATGATATCTTTCACCGACTGGTCGGAAGCAAACTCAAGTTTCATGATCCAAGCTCCATCCGTAAGAGAGTCAAAAGGGTCTAGTTCTTCCTCTTGCACATGCGAAAGATGTCCAGTGCAATGTACCTAGGACGACATCCGAAATCCATGGAGAGTGCGATAAATCTGCAGGTTGACCCATCGCCAATGGAGATCGAAGTCGCCACATAGAATATATCCATATCCTCGTTAGTGTACATGATTACCAACCTAGCAGCATCTACATCAATCTCGCGATGGTACCCAGACTAAGCATACCAAGTCCACCAAGTGAATACGAACGACATAATTTTTTTTAGTTTACTCTTCCTTTACCCCCCGAAACGGAGGAGGTAGTTGCTCAAACAAAACACTGAATTTTTGCAATGCCCTGAAGGGTCCTAGGATCACATGGAAAGTGGAGACCAATTTGTTCCATGTCCAACGCGTTACATCCATGGGATGCTTGCCAGCACGTATGCGAGGCTTAGGTGCAATCTTCTCTTCTAAAAGTTGAAAATTCACCTGTCGAAAGTCAATGAGTGGAGATTGACAAGCCTATAAAACATAGCGGAACGGAGGCCCGAATGACAAGAAAGTCTGTAAGCACAGTGTTAAGATCAATACTGAGCACTGAGTGGGAACACCGGAACTTTTGATGAAGTTGGTGATGACACCCATTGCCTCCCCGAAATCAGCGAGGATAAAGGCAAGATGATCGCAACATTTAAGTAATGCAACATAATTGTGAACGCAATTGCAAAACTATTTTTCATGAAACTCCTATAATCGTGCAAAATAATTTCATAATATTGCAAAAAAATAGTGCAACAAAAACCTGGTTACACAACAAAAAGAGATTCAAGAAGATGTCACAGAAAAGTGCAAACAAGAGGTTGACAACATTTTGAAAAAGGCATTGCAACAAATATAAACATGTGTTTCCTACATTTTGAAAACACGTGAGCAACATCAACGTAGTAAAAATCCACGAAAAAAGTTAAATGTATCATTGTCCATGGCAGATCCGATCTCGGGCATCTCCGATCGTGGATGCGGCTCGTTGGATCCCCATCAACGCTCGGGAAGAAAATCTCGAACACATCCCCCTTAAACCACCCTTTCACTAAGAATTAAATCATGAGAAGACCATCAAATTGGATCTCCCAAAGTGCGCATCCATGGTAGCACCATGAAAATACCTTCACCGCGGCATTTGCTGCTCGACAATGTAGCGTTGGGTGGTGGAGGTCGACCTTGGGGCATGTGGTGGCGTAGGTTGACCTTGCAACCCGTGGTGAGGTCCTACCCCGCGAGCAGGGTGTTGGGTTCAAAACGTGTTGATTGGACTGTCTTGTGTGTCATGCTTTCAGTGTGGCCTCATTCGAACGCTTGTTGAGATTACACGAATATGCGAGTATATGGGCTTGAACTTGAATCTGGTCACACCAACATAACTGAATTACGATAATTAACTAACTATGAGCAAAATACTACTCCCTCCGGTTCGGTTTGGAGGGTTTGCATGCCAATTCTCTGGGACCTAGGTGATAGTTGATTGGGGCTAAAAGTTGTAATTAAATAGACAGTTAATGCGTTCACACTCATGCATTCATGGTGGGGAGTGAAAAAATGGGGAAGGAAAGAGGGTTACGGCCTAATTAAATGAGAAATTAATGCTCACATGCCTTATTAGTATGGAGGTATTTTGGAATTGCATGAAAATCGAAACACGCCCAGCAAACCGAACCGAAGGGAGTACAAACTTTTGAAATTTTTACCCGGGAATCCAAAATGATAAAATTATATAGCATGTGACGTCACATCAAAGTATTTTGCTGGGGAATCCTAAAAGTCTTTTTTGTTTCTGGGACGAAAGAAACTCCTGTGAAGGAGAAACAGAGGAGATAAAAGGCTCTGGCGCATATGGGCCTTCAAAGCCCAACCTAGTGCCGAAAATAGCGCTCAGCTACCACCCTCAAAAGAAAAAACAAACAAACCGCCTCTGTTTTTGCTCTTGAAAAAAAAACACTTCCTCTGCTTCCCCTTTTTCTTCTACCTCGCCGGAACGCCTCGCCCCACTGCCAAGAAACCAAGAACCGGACTTCGCTGCCTCCACCGCGCACCGGTGTCCAACGCCGGCGCATGGAATCTGTGCCATTTGTGCCACTCTCGTGTGCCTTTTGGCAAGGCACCGGCTTGATTTTGAGCGCCGGTATGGGTGCAAGAGCTTCTTCCCCTTCCACATCTCTACTAATATAAAAGGATCCAGAGGGGGGTATGATCCAAAGGATCTGGACCATCAAAACAACATCCAATGTCTCAGATTTCATTTATGATGAGGTGCTCATCACGCAGTCACGCTACTCAACACAGCCCCACGCCCCGGTCAACACCGATCCCCTCCCTCGCCCGCTGCTCCCGCCCGCTGCTCCACCTCCATGGCAACCGCCGGCCATCTCCGTGCGAGGCAACTGCCGGAGGTGGAGGACGTGATGGACCAGATCCAAACTCCCACCCCCGCCCCGTCCCCGTCCCCCACCCTTTTTCTCCTCCCACGTCCCTCACTCCACCCCGTCGCGCCGATCCACCCCATCTCTACGCTCAGCACCGCCGCCCGCCCGCCGCACCGCAGTCACCTTGCCCCGTCTCTGCGCTCAGCACCGCCGCCACCGCAAACTTCACCCGCGGCGAGCTCGCCACCGCCCTGCGGAAGGTAACCGATCCGACCTAATTTATTTTTCCTGTTTTCAGCGTTCAGCTGTGGATTGCGCATGATTGGTAAATCTGGTGGTGGACTCTACTGCCGATTTGGGAGATTTCATCATGAGCGTCATGTAGTAGCCTGCATGGTATCGTTGGGTTCGATTGGGAGGAGACTGTTCTGTTGCTGTGTTTGGTGTAGGCCTCTTAGTTCGACTGGTCGTGTGATTGTAGATTTTCGCTGACTTAAAATGAGGGCTTTTGGCTTACGATGCATAGGCTTGTACGTTTGATTTGGGAGGATACTGTTCCGTTGTCCTTGATTTGGGTGAACTCATACAGTAATTCGGTAGTACCTTTGCGATTTGATTGCATGGATTGAGATCTCCAATGAACATGGTTGCGATGAACTGATGCTTTACGATTTGGTTAGGAAACAATAAGGTTACCCTGCCTGGGGTTTAAAACAATATCTATTTCATTTCCATATAAATGAGATCCCCATGTGATGTTGGTTGTTAGCTGTAATGCAATGCATTGCCTGGGGAAAGAGATATTCATGTCTGCTGGAATTCATGTCTGTAACTTGCTTGAGTGTTAAAATATTGTTATTTTGATTACTTGCTTGAGTGTTAGTGACCTTCCTTCCTTTCTAGGCTTTCAATAGTTGGTCTGTAGTCCGGTGGATATTCCTTTCCATTTATTCGCAAACCGTATTAACTACTTAATTTCTTTTTTGTGCAGCTCTTTATTGAACGATTTGAAGTTTGTCTGTCAAAAAGTATCAACCAAGAAGGTATTGTCCTTGTGTTTTGTCATGTCTTCAGAATTAGTGGCTTCTATGCTTTATATTTCTAAGTGGCTTCTATGATTTATACTTCAACGGTTTGCTCAATGATAAGACTGTATGTCTATATGATAAAATGGACCGGGAAGAAGCTTTAGCAAGTGCAAAAGCATGTTCTTACCATCCAACAACAAACGCTAAAGCTGTTCTAGCTCATAAGCATGAACACAGAGTAGAAGCGCTGCTGCCACGTGAATTGTATTATGCTGATATGGAGAGATGTTTCTATATATGACTGAAAGTGACTAGGACTGCAGTGCTCATGTAGAGTAGTGAATTTTGTTGTACCAGATCTAGGATTTTGTTCCCCTTTAAATGAATCCCTAATATGAATCTGTTTTTTCACTCTTAATGAAACACAATGCTCCTGCTATCTTAAAGAAAAAAGACATCCGGTTCTCACTAGCACATCTAAATGGTGCCCCTTAGCTCATGCCATTCTCCACCAAGAACACATGGGGTAGGATTTCACGTGATCGCGGATGTTTTACGTGAAGTCGTGAACACATGGGGTAGAATTTCATGTGATCACAGATGTTTTACATGAATACATGTGGTAGAATTTCACGTGATTCTTACTTAGCTTGACAATGGCCTCGGATCTGCGCTGCCACCAAAATACTCAGTTGGTTATAAGACAATTCCAGTGTAAAGTACATTCACAAGAATTAAGAAACATATATCAGTAAAGTCTGTTTTATAAATAACTCTTGTGCAAATTAGTGGGGTTTTACATCAACACATCTGAATAATTGAAGGGGAAAGAAGAGGATGTTAGTCGAGATGATCACAGCTCCTGCTTTAAAGATTTCACCACCTAACCGAAATCACCTTTGACAGCTCTGTTTTCTCCTTAGTCTACTTTAAATTAATTTTGTTTCATTAGAGTAGGTTGTGATCTAGATCTGTAACTTGCTTGAGTGTTAATAAAATATTGTTATTTTGATTGCTTGCTTGTTGTGAAATTGCTGCTTGTGCTTGGAGTACTTCAGTTTACTGAAATCTGCTTGTGCTTGGAGCACTAGTTGCAGCACTATTTTGTTTCATTAACATTTCTCTTCTTGCATACTTCTATCGAAATAGTCTTGTGATCATTATATTTGGTTTGTAGATCTGTCTGACATTCCGGAGCAGGTCCACGGTTCATTGAAGCAACTTTGCAGTGTTGATGTTGTACCTTACACGTTGACTCTTGGTTATTCTTACTGGAGTGCTGGTCAGTTTCTCTTCTGTTCTATGTGATCTGATTCCTATAATGTTGTTGTTGGTTATTCGAGGAGTGTGAACTCCTTCTACCAAGCAATGTTTCTCCTTTTCATGATTTCAATGTCCTGATGTTTGACTGTTTTCTTCACAGATTCAGAGAGCAACCCAAGATGGAGAAGAATCTTGTCCAGCGCAACAAATAACAGGTATCCTAATTCAAATCAATACTTGTGCAGTATGTTCTAGCTTTGGTGAGCCCTGATTTTTGTTCTAAAAGCTTATCCACTTCAGATAGGCCCATGCCCTTCTCCTGCTATTTTTATTCTGAACCTTCCAGTGTAATTCAATTTTAAAACTGACAGCATTTACTGCAAAACACAAGCAAACAATATAATTTTTTTAAATTCAAAATGAACTTCTGTTGAAGCTACTGTTAGTGCTACAACTAGTGCTCCAAGCCCAAGCAGATTTCAGTAAACTGAAGTACTCCAAGGACCCTGAGCTGTTAAGTATTGTTTCTACAAAATTTTCCGGTACAAAATTGTTTCTACAAAATTGCAACCCTGAGCTGATCCCCTCCTGGCCGTTGCTTATCTCCAACTTCAGGTCGCCTGTAGTGCACGCCGTCACCGTAGTCACCTGGACGCCGTCGCCGGGATCCTCCTCGCGTCCTAGAGGTACGAGGACCTGGAGCGCCTTGAGCTTCCTGTTTCTTTTTCTTTCAGTGAACACTACTTCCTGTTTCTTTTTCTTTCAGTGAATATAGTATAGAAAATTAGAAATAGCATATTGTTTCTACAAAATTGCAACCCTGAGCTGATCCCCTCCTGGCCGTTGCTTATATCCAACTTCAGGTCGCCTGCACTGCACGTCGTCGCCGTAGTCACCTGCACGCCGTCGCCGGGATCCTCCTCGCTTCCCAGAGGTACGAGGACCTGGAGCGCCTAGAGCTTCCTGTTTCTTTTTCTTTCTGTGAACACTACTTCCTATTTCTTTTTCTTTAAGTGAATATAGTATAGAAATAGCATATTCTTTCTACAAAATTGCAACCCTGAGCTGATCCCCTCCTGGCCGTTGCTTATGTCCAACTTCAGGTCGCCTGCACTGCACGCCGTTGCCGTAGTCACCTGCACGCCGTCGCCGGGATCCTCCTCGCTTCCCAGAGGTACGAGGACCTGGAGCGCCTTGAGCTTCCTGTTTCTTTTTCTTTTAGTGAACACTACTTCCTGTTTCTTTTTCTTTCGGTGAATATAGTATAGAAATAGCATATATCTAGCAAACAAACCACCCAAAGAGTGTGTTATGAAGGAAATCCAAGTGTATTTGCCATCTTCTGAACCACATCCAAGACCTGCTTCCATACAGAATAATTATGCAGGCTTTGTAAGCAGTTAATACATGAAAAACAGCAGAGAACAGTCTCTGTTACATACTTCTTTCGCTAATCTTCTTCCAGCTACATCGATCCCGTCAAAAGTTTTGATGTAGTTGTTTGATGAACTAGCTGCAAAGAAATCTGCAGTTTGGTATGTACTATTTATCTACAGCTCAACTGCTCAAGAGACTGAACTATTATATAGTGATTTTCGACAAATAGTGATCTATTATATAGTGATCTTCCCTATATAGTGATCCCCTCAAGAGACTGAACTATGATGTATGGGAGGGTGACGTTGCTTGGTGTCGAGGACGATAGCCCGGCTTTGCGAGGCAGCGGTAGCCTTCTTCTCCGCTTCCTAGGTTTAGGTCAGTTTCTGGTTCATGTTCTTTCCCCTGAGTGCCTGTGGCTATAATGTGCTCTTCATGATTTACTACTCTTGTTTTAGTGGATATTACTTAAAAAAATACACTTGAATTTGCTGGGAGCACTTTTATCTTGAATTTTCTGTTGCTTGCTACTGCTCATGCCAGTAGTAATGTAGTGGCTTTGTTGCCCTTCTTCTCTTTCTGAAACTCTGCACTGAATTCCTGCACAGCCCGCTCATTGCCACACAGATTTCAAACTTCACTTTATTGATGCAATATATATGTCTTACAGAAAGGCAATAACAGCACAATAAGACTACAAATCAAACATGAGCTGTTCACACAAACCCTCTTACAAGCAATGCACACACAACATACACAATGATTTCTGCAGCTAACAAAAGAACAATGATTCCTGTGCTCTCAACCTTTTCTCTGTCTTCAACTTCAATGTCATAGCTTTTAGTTCTTCTACTTCCTTCTGATGATTTTGTTTTGCAAGGTCGTCTGCACCAAACCTTCTGCACCTACACTCCTTCATCACATTACCACGGTCGACAGATTCATCCAAATGCGTCACCTTTTCACTGATATTCTACAAATTCAAACGGATACAGTGAACAAACTACAGTTCCCAATGCATAGACAGTGTAATAATCCAACTGCATTATCCATTGTGTCACCATTATGTCCATCAAGGTTGATGATTTCAAAGAAGATAAATTTACACTTTGTTTTTTGTTATTCACATGATATTTTATTTGAAGCAGGATATTCAGATGAGCTTCCTGCATGTTGTTTATATTCATCATGTTACTTGCATAATGAGATGTTTGCATACTTTGTCATAACTTGTTGTCATCCAGGTGGCTGCTCTCTGAGGAGTATCATTTGATATATGCCTCTTCGGGAGTTTGTTACATGAGTAGTATGCATGTCTCACAAATATAAAAATTGGCCATAACATTAAAGTGACTCACAACAGTTGCCTGAAACCAAGACTCTCATCTCCATGACTTAGAGAATGATTCCAACACAACATAGACAGTATGTTAGGTTTAAATACAATTCCACTTATCTATTTGCTTTCAAGTTTAGAATGTAATTTGCACAGTGAAAAGGGTAATGGAAAAGTGCAGAGTAGTTATACATTGCTACATTAGCTCTTTGAGGCATTGTTCTCAAGCAATTTGATTTTGGGAGTACGATGAACTGAATGCTTTTTACTACTAAGATTCTGTGGTGTAGATATGGAACATACATGAAAATGGAGTTTTACAAACAATCATCTATGTTGTCTCATTAGGAATAGAAGTATTAATATATATGCTCCTGCAGTTCTGACTCGACTCTTCAATTTGGTGCGCATGAATTGAATCCTTTCTAAACCGTCTATAGCCTCTGATTAAATCTCTTATGTTAGAGTTTTCTTTGAATGCAGTTTGAGATTTAGAAATTCCATTGGTTTCAAACTTAGTATAGGTTCTGGGGCTAAGTGAATTTACTGTCATGATTTCTAGCACAGCCCGCTCGACGACTACGCCGGAGCCGTGGAGAAGACCAAATTGGAGCTCTCCTCCAATCAGCTCGCCTTTGTCACATCTGTAAGGGCCCTCCTCCAATCAGGTGTCCAAATATCTTCGTAGTATTTGGTTGCACAAGTTATTTGGTCTCTTTGCAAGGTGCAGACACTTTATTTTTATTGTCCAGAAATTGATCTTTCTGTGTGTACCAACTTTGTGTGCCTCTTTAGACACTTTTGAGTCCAAGATATTGATTTTTTTAAAGAGCATGTATTTCTGCAAATTTAAAAAGTTAAGCCTTTCCCTGACATTGTCATACCATAAAACCTTTAGCACCTTTCTTATGTAGATGGCACCCATTAGACTAACAACTAAGAGGACGTATGCACCCATACCGGAAACCCTGCCGACCCCTAGGTTTAAGGATTTCGATGATATCACCGATAGAGATGTCAGCTACAACGGCTTCGCAAAGTGGAGCTTCTGTGTGAGGGTGGAAGTAAAATTTCAGCCTAATAGACATGGAGACAACATTTCATTTATTCTAATGGATAAAAATGTAAGTAACAAAAACTTCTCATAATAAATTTTCTAAAATGTAAAAATATTTTAATCACAACCTTACCTTTTCTTCTCAAACTTATTCAAGGGGGCAAAAATGGAAGCGAACGTTTATGGACACACGCAAGTAGAGCGATTCAATCGCATACTGCAACCTGGTTGCAAGTATGTTCTTCACAGGGTTACACTTAATATTAATTGGGAACATGTGGAGTTTAGAGCGATTGGACACGCATATGAGTGCTCCTTTAATCGGTGGACAGTTGTTGAACCTTCTTTGCCGCTCGAGTTCCCAATACTCCCAAAGCATCTGATGCCATTTTGGGATGTACAAAAGCGACCAAATAAAACCTTTGTAGGTATGTATCGTATACATTTCACATGTAGTACTTACTAAGACCAGTTGAAACTTCTGTAGTCGAAATCGACTAATGGTACTTCTTACAGACATAGTTGGCATAGTCGTTCACTGTTGTAAACGTGAACGTGTTGGGACGTCCACCAATTATAGAGAGGTCATCTTGATGGACGCATGGTATGTATAGTTAGTAAATAAACACAGGAATCATATTTTCAAAGTAATATTATTTAAAAAACTTCAAACTGTAGGGGCAATCTTATTCCTGTTGGTATTTGGGGTTCTAAGTTGATTCAGAACTCATATCGGTGGTCAACGGCTGAAGGCGGCAACCCTATTGTGATTGCAACTATGTTGAAGAAAGATATTAAATTCAGTAATTATTATTTTTGTTTCACCATAGATTTTATATTTCAAAATATTTACTGAAGCACCAAAATAATTCTATTTGTTTGACTTAACAAAATAGGTGATCTAAATACTTCAGAGCATACCAACTTTGCATTCAACCCAATTCATCCTGCAACAGTTCCTCTCCAGGGTGAGTTATTTTAACACAAAACCAAATTGCGAATATATCAACACAAATAATGATTAATATATTAAATTCAAATGTTAAATGCAGATATCCGCCAAAAAATAATTAGTGGAGCGATTGACATGAGGTTCGTTGGAAGGTTTCTCGAGAAGAGGTGGGAAGGGCTGGCGGTTGTGTGGTCTAACATGGATTATCGACGCATGAAGTAGACTTAGGAAAAGTCTATCGGTCACTGCAGGATTAAAGTTTCTTTGTTGTAATTTATGTACACTTACCGGATCCAGTCGGTTTCCTATTTTGTTTGTACAATTGTTGTCGTTTAAAAGAATATGTTGTGTGAATTGTTGCATGCACCACCGATCAATATGGATGTTTCCTAGGTTGTCCAGCATATAATCATGAGAAATCCCAGCCTGCAATAGGGTTTTGCTATCATCTCTGATCTTCTTTCCGTGGTGAAGAACACCGACACGCAGACCACCCCCAAGCATGGCATTCACTCCCTCCAGAACAGTTTTCTGCATTGGAAATACACATTAAACCACCGGAAGAATCGGAGAGTAAAAAAAGAAATCTTTTAAGCAACTCTTTATGCCCACGGACAAATAAAAAAGCCAAGTGTAGTAGCTTCAGCTGAATTTTATTGTCGGTGCTGGACAGTCACTACATTAATGAAACATGTCAAGTATGGGTCACAAATGGTTCAACCTGATAACATTTTTTCGAAGCAAAGAATGATTTCATAGAATGAGTTATTAAAATAATTTTGTTTCATTATTGAATTCGTGTAATGAATAAGAATTTGTACTGGAAATTTTTGGTTCTATCTAGCCGCTTCCAATTATTTTCTATGAATTGCTGAGCGTTGAATGGAGTAGCAGGCTAGCTGAAATGGCTTGTATCAGTAACACGTTTGGTATTGTAAACAAAAACATATTTCCAACTGTAAAATAATTTATTTATGATTATCTCTTATGGTATATGGTAGATTGCTTGCAAGCCCTTCTTTTCTTGTCTATAATCTCTTATTTCTAAGTTGCAACCCTTTCCTTCACATTCACAGTCAATGCTCAGTAGAGCCAGCATCCAGTGTAAATATATTTTTGAGTAGCTTGGCCCAATTTTGAAGAAACATATTTGCGTGCGGGCTATCTGTTTTTGCATCCGTTTCTTTTTCTTGTAAGGGTTACGACATTTTTGCTCTATATTGAAAATTGTAGCCTATTCCTGGTCAATCATTTACTTTTGTCCTGTGTGGAGCAAAATATTTCTATGGTACACATGATACGAAGGCGCACATGATGAGATTGAATGACATCATACGTTTTGACCTCCATCTCATATAACCATATCTAACTACGTGCTAATTCATGAGCTGTAGTGCATGTTGGCAGTTTGGTGTTTTATATCCATGTTAAATTCAATCACAAGTGTGAGAAGCTTTACTCATGCCGGCCTGGGATACTAGCTACCACTAAAATATGAGCATTCATACTTCTTTCTATCACGCCACCCGACTTCGTCCGTGCAATCACGTCGTCGCGCCCAACGAACCGAGCGCCACCCCAGCCACCGCACCCTCGATAAGCCACAACGATCCACACGCCCCATCGCCCATCCTGTCGCGTCGGTGCTTGACGAACATACCACAACGAGAACGACGCCATCGTGACGCATCCATCCTCGACGCATGTGCTCGCTCTATTGCCGTATCTGCGCCGTAGCTGATTCATTGACATGTTGATCATCATCAATTTTTGAATGTTTTGACGCAAAAAATACTTTTGGACTGATTTTCATCAGTTTGCCCTTCTTCTATTAATTATCTTTTCATTCATATTGGACGTGGTTTTTAAATAGCATACAAAAGAATTTTCACATCTTTAGCTAACCTGACTATTAATTTTGTCTATGTTTATATAGTTGGGGTCAACAGAAGTTTCAATGGAAGAGACGGATAATGAAAGTAGTTTTGCTGCAATTAAAGAATATATCATGTCCTTCCCTACCAAAACCAAATTGGTGCGGATACATGACGCAAACTTATCACGTGGAGATTTAGAATGTCTGTTCAAAGACGATGGATGGTTGGACGGTGATGTAAGCTAACATGGCTACATATTGTAAAATGTATGTGCATGAAAAGCGTTTGATTTTTTTATATAATGTTTGTTTCAAACTACAGATCATAAATGCATATATTTACTCCATGCGGATCCAAGACCATCTACATACTAGAGCAGGTGGACGAGTATTTTTGGATAGCACACATACTTCTACAATATATAAGCGAGACGCTAAACTTCCTATAAGTCCAGTGGAACATATGCACATCCTGCGGCGAGTACTTAATTACCTACAACACGACATGGTAAGACTACATATATATAGTTTAATTTAACAATGATCTTGTATTTACTAATTGTGACTACAACTGACTTCCTTCTGCCAGCTATTCATCCCCATTAATGTGACGCAATGTCATTGGTTTCTTTGTAATGTTGATGCTAAAAACCGCCGGATACAGGTGCTCGATTCGTTTGGTCCACGAATGAGTCGATCCGACCTGCACCTTATGGTGAGAATATACTAAATCCATATTCATCTTTCATGATTACCAATTAGGATATATTAACATATACTGTAATACTCTTTTCTATTTACAGCTTAAGGGGCTTGAGAAGCATCTTATGATTGCTTCTCAGACGAGTGAGTTCAATAAAGGTGAAAAGTGGCCGGACCTTGAAGTAACCAAATGGCCAATCGTAGAGTGTGTTCACGAGCCAATGCAATCAGATGGGTATGCTAAACACTCACTACACACCGATAAGTGACGTGAATAATAACATAACTATTAATGAATTAAACTTGCAGCTCATCTTATGGGTTGTTCTTGCTGAAACTCATGGAACACTGGACAGGTCACGAACTAGCACAGACGGTGACGCAGGAATTTCCACTTGAAACGGCAATGTATATTCATTCCAAATTTGGTTTATAACCTATTTGTTGTGATGACTAATTTGTAGGAGGGTATGAAACTATTTAGGAAGCAATTACCTACGATTCTACATGAATCTGTTCTCAATGTGATAAGAGGAAAGCCGGAATATCATCAGCAAGAAAATCAACTAGGCGAATCTTCTTCACGATCTGCTGAGCGTGCCCCATTTACGAACCGTACAAACTATTATAATTCTCAGATTCGTGGAGTTCAAAACCAGCAGAGTGGAAAAGGGTGGTATGCTCGGTTGTCTGATGAAAAGAAAAAGGAATATCTACAGAGGCAACGCGTCGCCCGACAGCAAAGGAAGGACGCGAACCGGAGTGGTGTTCATATTGTCGACGTGTCTCAGTCATCGCATACTAACCCGCTGAGCACAAAAACCAGCACACAAAATAGTGGTATGTAGTCCTTACGCATAAATTTCCTAATAATGTATACTGTAATATTTTCTCATGTCGACCTACAGGGTTATCGCACATGGAGAACCAATCAGGCACATATTCTTTGCACTCCGGTGAGAATGCCCAAGTTACGGGCCAAATGCACAATTGTAATGATCAGAATAGTCAGAGTCAAAAACGAAAGAGTGGTCAAGGATGGTACGCTCGATTGTCCGACGAGAAAAAAGCAGAGTATCTACAGAGGCAGCGTATAGCCCGACAAAAAAAGAAGGCTGTAACCAGCGCTGATGTCAACTACGTGCAGCTGTCTCAGATATCCTTGACACCCTTAACGGGACCACAACGTACCCCGTTGAGCAACATAACCAACACACATACAAATGGTACATACACCTGTTTTGTTTCATTTTGGGAAAATGGACTATCTTAATTGTTTCACGTGTGACTACAGGAAAATGTACAAATGCAAGCACGTCGAGTATTGATTATCAACAACAGAAAGCTGCAACCCAGAGTGGTGTTGATTGTGTGGACGTGTCTCACAGATCGGCAACTTCCCTATCGAGTTCACAGCGTGTACCATTTACGAACTTCACCAACACACAATCCAATGGTACATACACCCGATATGGCTTAATCTATGATATTGAAAACAATGATGATAGTGATTGGCTACACAAAGTGGTGTTTATTGTAGGGTTTAATCATTCTATGTGTGCCTGCAGGAAATTCTGTGGATGAAAACGATGATGAGAGTGATTGGCTACACAGAAATTCGACCTACATGCGAGATATGAGATTTGTCGGAGAATTGCAAAATATATCCAGTTCTGAAGGGTTGCATGGGCAAGAAAGCTATGTGAAAAGTGCAAATTATAAGAAGAAACGAAGTCGTGATTATTTTGATAGTAAACAACAGCGTGATAGGGAACGATACTCATTAATGACAAATGAAGATAGGAATGCATTGTTGCAGAAGAATCGTGAGTATAAGAAATGCATTAGGGAAACCAAGACATCATCCCCCCAAAATGATGATGTAGTTGCGACAACTGGATCAACAATTAACCTTACAGGTATATTAATATTCATTCATGGTCTGATCATTTAGTTATCGCCATGTTAATTTTCTACGAAAGCATTCTTAACTTTTCAAAACTATGTTCTATGCATATACTAGGTGACATAAACAAAGATGAAGAATATGATATGTCTGGAATTTTTGAGCCAACCGAACAAGGTGCGCAACTTGAAAGTAAAATTGGTTATTATTACGATTTCAGTGTCAGCAATATTGCTGAAGATATCATATTATTTCCAGTTCAAATACTAAAACACAATTCAACTTTTCCTAAAGATGTAGTACATTATTTGTCACCGTGTTAAATTAGTATGACTCAGGTTTGATGTCTTCAAACAGGCGATGAATCCGATACTACAGACATTTTTGAGCCGGGTGAACAAGATGCTACATTGGAAGGTAACATATAATAATTATTTTAATTTTTTCAAAGCGATCGTACCTTAACGGTATCCATGATATTAATCCAATTCGACATGAATATTGTCATAGATAACTTGGAAACCATACAAGAGGAGCAAACAGTATCTGATGATGAGGAGTCCAAGATTTATAGAGGTCAAGGTAAATTATTGAATAAAATTATTTATATCCATGTATACCGATATTAAATTTGGCGCATCGATTTTACGGAATCATCTATTATATACTCGTAGGAGATGTATTCGATTCGTGGCGAGTGACAAGTGGTGTTGCTCCGATTAACAAGAATGTGGATCCTTATGACTATGTGTACCACAATCTACCAACCAAGCATCATGTTTTGAAACCAGTAAAAGATTGTGAACACTGTGGTGCAATTAGGTTTCAATACGAGGGTCCGTCATTCTGTTGCAGAAAAGGAAAGGTCAAGATAGTTACGCCTGAAGTTCCTCAAGAGTTGCGCCGGTTGTTTACAAGTCAGGTTGATGACGATGCAAAGTATTTCAGAAAGCACATAAGGTATTTCAACAGCCACTTCTCTTTCACAAGCCTTAGAGTCACCCTCGATAAGAAGGTCAGCAATTCGGCGAGAACCGGTGTATATACCTTCTGTGCACACGGGGCGTTATATTATAAGGCGGATGATCTGGTGCCTGGTGGTCAAGGACCTAGACATCTGCAGCTCTACATCTATGATACCGATGAAACCTTGGAACATAGAGTAAAGCGGTCTCCAGATCTTGATATAAATCTCATACGAACGATTCTTGAGATACTAAAGAACAACCTGTATGTGCAGATTTTTAAGAGCATGGGCTCTGTTCCAAATATAGAAGAATATAAGATTTCCCTAAACACAGATATAAGACTGGACCAACGAAGGTACAATGCCCCCACGGCTCCCCAGGTTGCTGCGATGTGGGTCGAAGGGAGCGATCCACAAAACACTTTTGATAGGCAGGTTGTCTTACATAGCAAAGGTGATCGCCCCATATTTATCAGAGCATACTATGGTTGCTATGATCCTTTGGCGTATCCATTGTTCTTTCTGGGAGGGGAAACAGGATGGAACCGTTGGATGCCATATGACGAACCACCTCCCGTTGTTCAAGAGAACAACGAGGATGGCACCGAGGGTGAGGACATCCAAGTTCTGGATCGTACTTCAAGTGTACACGTAGAATCAAACACAGATGATGCAGCAGGTAATGGTCCTGAAGCTTGTAACGTGTTTCACGTGTTTATTCATTTTTAATTACTGATTAGTCGTTTTTCCAACCGTTTCCTAGATGATGATGAAGAGGTCCAGGAAGAGGGTGATGATGTTGGAACATCCAGAAAATTTGTAAGCGCAAGGGAGTATTATTGTTTCAAGCTACAATGCAGGAAAAAACTTTTCAACATTATATTGTTTGGTGGACGCCCGTTCCAACAATGGGCTGTCGACATGTACATTAAGATGGAGACCATGAGGCTTGATTTCTACTCCAAGCCTGAGAGTCAGAAGCTCATCCGCGCTGATCTATATCAGGTATCATAACATTCTACATGAATTACATTATGCATCTGTTTACTAGGTAATGATGTATTGATTCATCTGTTTCTTAGGGGGTTGTTGACGTCATTTATGCCGGCGAGACACGTGGTTCTAAGGTTGGCAAGAGAATCATGCTACCGCGGACTTTTCCTGGAGGTGATCGAGACATGCAACGAAGATTTCTTGATGCGATGGCGTTAGTCCAGCGGTATGGGAAGCCTGATTATTTCATCACGATGACTTGCAACCCGCACTAGGAAGAGATTACATCCAGGCTTGAACCCGGGCAGACACCACAAGACCGTCCAGACCTTGTGGCGAGAGTATACAGTGCCAAATTGCGAAGTATGAAAGATCTTTTGATTAAGAAAAAAATACTTTGGCCAGGTTGCTGCATATGTCCATCTCACCGAGTTTCAAAAGAGGGGGCTGCCACATGAGCACATGCTTCTGATTATGCGCTCAGATAGCAAGCTAACAAACCCAGACGATTACGACAAGGTGATATCAGCAGAAATTCCTGACAAGGATAGGTATCCTATATTGCATGCTCTGGTCGTCAAGCATATGCTACACGGTCCATGTGGTGCTCTCAGGAAACATTGTGCTTACATGATAGATGGTGAATGCCGATTCCGTTATCCTCGACAGTTCTGTGATGCTACGCAGCAAGAAAAGGACTCATATCCTATCTATAGGAGGAGACTTGATGGTCGTGTAGTGAAGGTTAGAGGAGCAGAGCTGGATAATAGATGGGTTGTCCCATACAACCCTGGTCTGCTTATGCGGTATAATTGTCACATCAACGTTGAAGCTTGCTCCAGCATCAAGGCAGTTAAATATTTATTCAAGTATATCTACAAAGGACATGATCTTGCGTCATTCTCAATCGACCCAGCAGTAGATGTGGACGGTGGAGTAATCAATGAGATTAAACAGTACAGGGATGCTAGATTCGTGGGGCCACAAGAGTCTATCTATAGGATTTGCGCTTTTCCAATGTTTGGTATAGATCCCTCTGTTCTCCAACTTCAGCTCCATTTGGAAAATATGCAGACTGTTGCATTCAAAGAGGGCGACAATCTAGAGGATGTCATCAATCGGCCCTCTTCTTCCAGTACCATGCTCACTGAATATTTCAAGATGAACCAGGTGGATACTTATGCGAAGAAGTTGTTGTACAAAGAGTTTCCAGAATTCTACCGATGGATCAAGGGTAAGAAGACGTGGCAGAGAAGAAAACTAAAAGGGCGGGGACAGGTCGGCAGAATTGTGTATGCGCATCCTGCTGAAGGTGAGAGGTACTTTCTGAGAGTGCTCATGAATCATGTCAGAGGTGCAACATCATATGAGGACTTGAGATCTGTCCATGGCAAGGCGTGCTTGAATTTTAGAGAAGCCTGTGAGCAAAGAGGTCTCATAGAGACTGACAACTCCCTTGATGACTGCTTGACCGAGTCTGCTACTTTCCAGATGCCATATGCTCTAAGAAGGCTTTTCGCAACAATTCTGGTGTTTTGCGAGGTGACCAAAATCTGATCTTTGTGGGAGAAGCACCTTGAGGCAATGTCTGAGGACTACCGTCGTAGCCACTCCAACCAGGCCGCAGTAGAGCAGATGGTCCTTAGAGACATTAGGGATCTGATGCGTTCAATGGGGAAGGATATAGAAAGTTATGGCCTCCCGGATTTGGATCCTCTTTATGATGACCATTCCAGCGGTGACGATAGAGAGGTTCAAGAGGAGATGTCGGTCATTTTTGATAAGGACGACGTAAATATGTTTATTACTCTTAACACAGAGCAGCGTGCTGGTTTTGATGAAATCCTCTCTCATGTCGTCAATAATAGGAGCCAAATTTTCTTTGTCGATGGTCCGGGTGGCACGGGGAAGACGTATCTATACAAAGCACTCCTTGCTAAGGTTCGTTCTTTGGGGAAAATAGCCATTGCAACAGCAACATCCGGTATAGCAGCATCGATTATGCCTGGTGGACGCACCGCCCACTCCAGGTTCAAAATTCCAATTAGGATCACAGACACCAGCACGTGCAATTTCACCAAGGAGAGTGGTACCGGAAAGCTGCTCAAAAGGGCATCTTTGATAATCTGGGACGAAGTTGCCATGACGAAGCGTCAAACAGTGGAGACACTTGATAGGTCCCTACAAGACATCATGGAAAGTGATTTGCCATTTGGTGGGAAGGTCATGGTGTTTGGGGGAGATTTTAGACAAGTCCTTCCCGTGGTGACCCGTGGGACAAGAGCACAGATCACTGATGCTACGCTACTGAGATCTTATTTATGGGAGAAGGTTAGGAAGATACGCCTCACACGTAATATGAGGGCACAAACTGACCCGTGGTTCTCCAGTTACCTCTTGAGAATTGGTGATGGGACTGAAGAGACGATCGGTTGTGATTACGTGCGTCTTCCGGATGACATTGTTATTCCTTACACCCAAAGTGAAGAACCAGTGAAAAAGCTTATGGAAGATATCTTCCCATCGCTCCATGAGAATGCCGCATCGGGATCCTACATGAGCGCACGTGCCATTCTTTCAACCAAGAATGATTATGTGGACGATCTGAATAAAAAGATGATCGACAGGTTTTCAGGCCAACAAAAGGTATATTATAGCTTTGACTCTGTCGAGGATGATCCGCGCAACAACTGCACAATTGACTATCTAAACACCATCACTCCAAATGGCCTGCCACCGCATGTTTTGAAACTCAAAGTCAATTGTCCTGTCATTCTTCTCCGAAACCTCGATCCTCACAACGGGTTGTGCAATGGAACAAGATTCGTGATTAGAGCCTTCCAAGATAATGCAATCGATGCTGAGATTGTTGGTGGACAACATGCTGGAAATAGAGTGTTAATACCGAGGATCCCTCTGTCGCCCTCTGAGGACATTTCACTTCCTTTCAAGTTTAAGAGAAAACAGTTCCCGATCCGGTTGAGTTTTGCAATGACCATCAACAAAGCCCAGGGTCAAACGATTCCAAATGTTGGTATTTACCTACCCGAGCCTGTGTTCTCGCACGGCCAGCTTTATGTTGCATTATCAAGGGGTGTGTCAAGACAAACCACTCGGATTTTGGCCAAGCCAAATAAAGACATAGACCCTACAGGGAAAAGCACAAAAAACATTGTGTACAGGGATGTCTTGGAGGGATGAAACGGGGTTATTATTTCTTCATGCCGGTATGTCTTAGTCTGTTACATTACCAATTTTTTATTTACTCGAACAACCATGAGATTATATTCGAATCTTGTGTGATATTTATTGAAGGTGATCGTAATATGTGCAGCAAAGAATAATGAAAGGAAATGGAGACGCTCCTATAATATCTTCAAAGGTCCATCACTGATTGGTGAAGAAACTTCTTCAAGCACCGGAAAAAAACCTGCTAGCATTGTCGATACGTTTTGTTATTGATCTTTATTGATGTAACTTAAATATTGATGGCTCAGTGTCCTATTTACACTGACTAATTAGTATTGTCGTTTCATTTATCATATTATGGATTCTGTTATATTTTATTTATTCACTTTAATAACTAAAATTATTAATATTTTGTGAGGTATTAATATTGTATTCACTATTATTACACGTGCACGTTTACTAGTTCCGGAGGTGACCGTCCAAGACATCAAGCAGCTATGCCGCGGGGGAGGGGCCTGGACGGAGGATAACATACTCTGGGTGATCAAGCTCGTCGGAGGGTGCTCTTCTGCAGGTAAATATCACCTGAACATGGATTGGTGGCCGATTCCGCCGCCCATGATTGCGGAGCTGATCTACATACACGGGCCGATTCTGGGCGGAATTATTGTGGGCGAAGCCTACTATGCTGATGGATGGGAACACAGAGGAGCGACTGCAGAGGAAGAGGGAGCTGCAGGTCACTTGGTTGTCTGCTTCAGATACCGGTACCAGCCGCCGACGACGGTAGCTGCAGATCCAAGTGGTCGATAACCACGACTGTTCTGGTCCTATCCGCTGGATCGCCGCCACCGCCACTGCCTTCACCGGGTTCTGACTATACATGCTACTACTATACAGCAGCAATGATTTGCATCCATCTTCAAGTTTTCAATGCCAATCATATTCCAGTGACAAGAAATTATTTTATCGCTTCTGTTCTACCAGACATGGCAAAGACAGCTGCTTTATGGATCAGGATCTGTCGATTTACTACAACGACCAGACAGGCAAACAAATTCACTCTAAAAAAGCACGAGGCTAAGCCTTTTTATTCCTTGTACCAAAGACCCAGAATAATTTGAACTTTTTCAGGTCATCTCATTGCTATGTTATACAACCAGAATCGCGGAATGCAAAAAACAAACGAAAAAATCCGCAGGCAAACCGACCTTTTCTAACAGTGTCAGATTTGCCTTAAGTTCTACTGACGGGTCAGGCATCAGTGAACTGAATCGATCCTTCACGGCCATTGGAAACGAGGTCCTCCTACGCTTCCGTTGATCCCTCCAATCCGTGTCGACGTCCATGCATGCCTCTTCTTCCTTGCCCTGCTGCCTCTTCTCCTCTTACACACGCATGCACACGCGCGGCGCGGCCAATAAAACCTCGGAGCAGAGAGCAAACCCGGAGCAGGAAGTACACTGGATCACCACACGCTTCCCAATTCCCAGCGTATCCCACACATCACATCCTACACCGGCTCTGCTTTGACTTGACGTCGCTAAACCCAGCCAGATACATCACGGTCTCGACGGTCCTGCTGGGGGCGCACGCGGTCCAAACCAGAGGTATATCTTCAGTAACATGGACACAGGCAGAAATCATGTTACGCAAGTTTGTCACATAATGAGCGGTAAACAAGAAGAGCGGTTTGATGCCGGATGTCCCTATGTTTACCTTTGTTTTCTCATACTTGGCCTGAATCGCGTGAGCACTTGTGTGGTCCTCTCCATGTAGTGTAGGTTCTGGAAGCATTTCTCATATGCCTGGAAACAGAACGAGACATCTCGTGTAAGAAGAGATATTTTTCAGTTGTGGTCTTGAAGTCTAAAATTAGTGACTCAGTATTTAGCGTAACTGCATATGAGAGAAGCAACACTCAGATAGACAGACCAAGGATTAACGTTTCAGCATGTGACTATATTTTGGGGAAATATGACTACAGATACTAATATAGGCCATAATGGACCAACAAAAATTCTTTTAAGAGGAAGCAAGGGGTCAAACAATCATATCAGTCCACCGCAGCTGAGCTTCTCAGTTGAGGTGTTGAATTCCACTGAAGTCTTAATGTAGTAAATCAGCATATCGGCAAATAAGAAACTAAAGAGTACTGCTTAGTCGGACATAACCAGGATTGACAACTCAGTACAACTATTTTGGAGAATTTTCACTAGACGTAACTACCTATAGGCCATACTGGACCAAAAAAATTGTTTTGAGAGGAAGCAAACGCCATATCAGTCTACCAGATTAAGCAATACATCTTGCATCAACAAGAATATAAGATGAAGATACAGCTATTTGAGCCCACAGTTCTGAAATGAATAAGATATATGCACATGTTTTGCTAATGTCAGCATATCTACATACATACCAGAGAAACATTACTCCGATAGGCATACCGAGCGTTGACAATTCAGCAATTACCATATTTTGGAGAAATTTCACTAGGCACATAGTCGCACTTGACCAACCAAATATTTTTACGGAGAAAGCTAATGTCACTGGGAACCACCGATCTCATCGGGGATCAGCGTCTCGGCTCGTCACATTGTTGCTGATGTACCTACTGTTGCTGGCGCTCCAAGAGAAGCATACAGTGAGCCTCCAAGTCCATCTGCTCCTCTCCCATGGAGGAGGGGGAGCAGTAGCAGAGGCTGGGATCTCTCTCACTCACGTGGTGTCTCACTCCCTCCTTTCGCTCTGGATTTGTACCTAGCTAGATTCTGACATTGGATGTGTTCTATACATAATCAGGGCAGCGAGCTATCTACTCCATGATTCAGGGACAGTGAGATATCAAGAATAAGCACTTCATGGCGGATCAAAAAATACAACTACTTCTGAGTTCAGGTACCATCAGCCAACATAAATCTGAGTGTTATTATAAAGCTATACAACGATGTGCACAAAAGGAAGAACTGACAGATTTAAATTAAGTGTCCTCATCTTCCAAGCTCTTGCTCAGGTAACATCACAAGCATTATTAGTAGAGTAAGTTTGTTAAACAAAGCATTTGCACATATGTACATCTAGAGATGAACCTCTTTTGAGAACGCTTATCACAGATATGATTTGGAGACATTGATTGAGATTGACTCAATAATAAGATAGCTAAAGCTTGACAAAATTAATTTCTGAAATGATAAAAAATTAATCCAGACCATAAAAACATGGAGAGCAAGTGAAGTACTCATAGCTTTCCTTTTCTTCATTTGGTTATTCCGCTGATTTCAAAGGGGTTCATAATCAGTCAGGAATCCAATTCAAATTGTCTATCAAGGTGCATGTCAATGAGTGTAATAGTGATCGTAATAGATGATGATTCTTTGTGGACATGTCCGCACATATTTACATGATTTTAGATGAATGCAGACTCAAGATGATGCTACAGAATAATCGCTAAGTACAGAATGTGTGCATTTCCCATTTGATGTGAGAAAGATCATTTGTGTTCTCCTATGTTAAGGTCTCAGCTGCTTGTAGCAGAGAAGCGAAGGTGTTCTTTTTTTACAGAAGAGAGAAAGTGTCTGTGTCGATTGCAGTACAATCATTTGTTCCTTCGATTCCACACCCTGTGCACTCCATGATAGGTAATCGAAGTGTTTCTTGGCTTTAGCAGTAGAATCTACCAGAAACATGCTGTTTATATGGAAACTGAACTGCAAACAAGGACTTCTCCATGTCTGATAGAGGTTTCATACATCTTGTCTATAGTTCTCTTTTGTTCACTCCGAAACTACTTTAGTTTATACATTCATACAATATCAAGAGGTTAATGGCCTCAAGGTTGAGCGTGAGGCATTTCATTCTGTGTCTACAGATGCTTAAAGTTATATTCAGGGTGAGATTCAGTTCCAGAATACTGCAAGGAAGATTATGTTGTCCTGTGATGGAGATCTCTTGTGTTTGTAACTACCGTAGTATATAGCCCAGGATAAACCTCTTCCTGCCACAAGTCCGGACGCAACCTATGTACAGTATATGATATGCAGGAGCATCTCATCACTCCATCAGTCGTTGATAACCCGTAACATTTAGGAATGACAGCCTAACTACTACATCTCTGATAGAGAAGAACAGAGAAATGAAATGGTGCAACTTGGCCATTGAGAGACAACTACTGTAAAAAAAAAGATTATATATTTCTTTGCATGGACTTGCTAGAGGAAAATAAGAGAGATAGAACGAATTGCTGCTACTAATATATTTACTACTCTCCCTGATTGCTGTGGGTTTGTGTTGATTATTTGAAGATAGAATCAAATGAAAGAAAATCTTATTTCCAGTAGTAACATTATCTATGATCGAAAAATATGTCAGAAAAATCAACCCATAGCAATCCACGAGCACAAATCTACGCATGTCAAAATGAAATTTAAGGGCATCAACTAGAACGTGGTGAGGACGTAAAAAGACACATAATCCTTTCCTATTTTCTTCCTTGCTCGTTTCGCTGCCATGCATTTTAATAATGTAACACATGGGCAGTTTTCCTAGTGGGTCTAACACATTAAGCAAAACTTCTTGCATCAACAAGAATATAAAGATGAACATATTCAGAAATTTGAATTCACAGTTCTGAAATGCATAAGCACATGCTTTGGTATCAATATAATTAATCTGCATGCTAACCCTGTGTAAGCATACACACCAGTCACTCGTCCCTTGAGGCAATCATGGACAATTGGACATAACACGTAAACCCCTCAAAAGGAAAAGGGATACTAGCTAGCAGTAGATTGAATAATGCATCTACTGTTTGTGCTAACTGAGGACAAGCATCCATAGAAAAAGAGGAAGTATAAATGTTTCAATCGATCAAACATAAGTTGTACATAACGTCAGGAAGGGGGAAAATCCGTACGCTATGTATTGCAATCTTGGCAGTTGGACCTTTAGCTTTTGCAAAACCAACAACACCACGGTAGTTTCCAGTTGCCAACAATGCCGTGTATTTTCCTATTTGGCCTCCCTGAGAAGAGAAACACAGAATTATATCTTAGGATATGTCTATAGCATGTATTTACAACATTGGATCGAAGAGCATTCACCTTTGTAACTTTACATGTTCGATTAACCTCAATGACCTTCACATCAAAACCCTGTGAGGTGCATTACAAACCAAATGTGTTAGCATACGCAATACTGATAACAAAACAGAGAGCGAATGTAGCAGGCACCATGAAAATATTATTGTAAAGATACAAACATCAATGAAGGGTGCTGCTATGATAATTCAGTAAACCGCAGTGATACAATGCCACGTACTCTTCGTACATTTTGTCCATCAGGGAGTTCCTCTCCTCGACCAAACATATATCTCCTCCCTCCAAAACTCAGCCCTTCTTACCAAATGTATGATCCAGGTCTGCCAACTTCTCCTCGATCGTCATCTCGATCGAATTCAGCTTCTCAATGAGCATATGGTCCTTCTCCTTTTTCTCAATGAACTCCTTGTCGTCCTCATCGAGGCTCGCACCCTGGATCATCTGCTTCTCCTTGTCAAAGCCAGCATTGTCGATCACGTCGTTTGGAGAGTCTCCTTGACCTCCATCAGCCTGATGGCCCGGTTCAGCTTCTGGAGGCGCGTGAAATGGTCCTTCCATGTGGCGTCCTTGAGGCGGTTCTCCTGTACTTGATGACCCAGTACTCCAGCGGCAGCGCCAAGTGCTGTGGATCTTCGTCATCAGCTTGTGGGCGTCATCGAGGTTCTCTGTTCGGCAACATTACACCACAGTGGAAAGAGCTTTAATCAGGAACAATGCAGCATTCAAGAAATTACAACATAGAAACTACCGGCACCGGCTACCCTATCGACGCAAAAATGTGATCTTGCATCTGACCACTGGCATAAGTAGATGAAGAAACAGTTGCACACACATGAGAGTGAATGTGGTGGAAAGACGCTGACGGAGCCCGCGGAGAAGCGCATGCCGTCCTCGTCGCTGCCGGAGTCGGTGGGCTCCTAGAAGACGCTGGCCGCCATGGCCTTCCGCCGATCCAGCTTCTCGAGCAGCGGCTTCACGGCCAGGAAGTCCTCCCCGGCCCCCGCCTCCTCCCCGCCTTCCGCCGCTCCTTCCCGCTCCCGCTCCTGATCTACCAGAAGCTCGGAGACCACCCGCTCGTTCTACATCGGATTCTGCTTGGGTTTACTCCCGCCGCCGCCGGGGGAGGCGGAGGTGGAGGAGAAGGCGGGGTGGCGGCGCAGGGGTAGGATCCGCGGGCTGCTTACTAGGTGGGGCACAGAGGTGGTGGTTGGAAAAGAGGCTCGCCCACGTCGCGGGGCGACGGCGGCGACTGCGGCGTTGCTGTGATCCATCGATGGGGGTTTCGGTTCCACTGGGGAAGAAGCGGAGGAGTGTTTTGCAGCGAGACGCCTGACGAATGTTCTTGGGCCTTTTAACGCAGAAGAATAACAGTTACCCTTACCAAACCCGATAAGAGCCCAAAATAAAAGAGACATTAAGCATTTGAACTATGCTGTACATATAGAAAACTAGAAATATACACCGCGCCCCGCCCGGCGAAAATCTCTTTAATAATTTTATTGTGTAAATAAAGACATAAAAGATCTTGAAACAAAAAGCTTTTTATAAAAAATATTGAAGATTCGATCACAATTGTCGAAAAGCCAAAGTTAATTGACGTGGTATTCTTTTGTATTTGACGATTAAAAATTGGTGACATGGACAATTGGATGGATGAATATATGACATGGATATGTTGCATGCAAGAAAATATTAACTTTAATGAGTGTTAGTGGGATAACACATGTACATTTGGCTGGCTAAGAGAATGGATGATGTGGATAGCTTGCATGTTGAGATAGAAAATATTTAATGCATATTAGTGGGGTTGCAGGGATAGATATAGGAAAACAAAGTAAACGTAAAATATAAGAAAAACTTAACTTGCCAGGTGAGATCCTTCACGCCAATATTTACATTTTACAAATAAAGGCTACACAGAGGCAAAAAAAAAATTAGATTAAGTGAAATAAAGTTTAGTTGTCCTGAAACAAATCATGTGTAGAAAATTAACACTGAGTGGAACAAGATTTTAATGTGTGTGGAACAAATAATGGTTGTACAGGAATAAGTTTTGAGCCTAGGCGAAAAAAAATCACTAGTACTGCTGCACGACAAAAAAAACATTGACGTTAAATAAAGAAAATAGGAATGCGAAGAAATCACGACTAGGACTATAAAATACCAAAATGGAAGGAAAGCATGACAATATCCAGGAAACAAAAAATCACATCAACAACAAACAAAATATTAATGCTCGTGGAACAATCACAAACCACGGATAGAACAAAAATTCAATATTACAAGTGGAACAAATTTACATCGTCCGCATAAGGAACAAATATGTAGACCAACAGGAACAAAATCACGACTATAGTTTGGACAAAAAATCGTCCGAGTAACTAAAGTTATATCAACGAGGAACGAAATGATAGCGCCCAAGAAACAAACCTCGTATGCATGAGGAACTGATATGTAGGTCGAATGGAACAAAAACACGACTACAAATGGAACAAGATTTAAGCGCCCTTAGAATATATCACGTCTACACGGGAAATACAAATTTAGTCTCAATGAAACAAACTTAGTATTTTCATAACAAGTTTGGACTAAATGGAACAAAACTAGTGTGTACAAAACAAACTAGTACCCAGAGAATAAAAACCCACTACTATAGGAACACACTTTTAGAGTAGCGGCTGAAAAGTTTAAAACTCATGAAAAATTAACCTGACTTTAAATAAGCATAAGAAATCTTCTATATCTAAATAGCTAACCCCCACTAGCTGATTTTTCTCGCTTCTCGTGCGTCCACGTCGTCCTTATTTCCCTCCACGCTCACGCATCACGTTCGCAATCCGTGTCTCTGCCTCCTCGCTACTTCGTACGTGGGCTGGCCGAGCCAGGTGGGTTGGTGAACATTACTTTGTGGGTTCGCGCAGTCATACTAGCTAAATCTGTAATTACGGCCACTAACTACTACTCCAACGAGGCGACGTATGGCATGCTGACCACAAATCCTCTTGCCGCGACCTAAGGGCTACTGGCAACAAATGCTAATGAAGTCGCTCGATGCATCGCTGCATTCATCGAATCGAAACTGCTCGAATCAACTCAAACGTTGCGGCTCCATGTTAAAAACCTATCTGTCCTTTCAGACCGATCAAACGCATCATCATCTCTGTCATTGGTCTCCACTCTGGTAGTTTGCCGCTTCCGATTTTGCATTTTTCCTTTTATTTTTCAGTCCACCAACATGTCCCTCTCAATTTGTCAGGCTGCGCTCCGGTCCGGCTCGATATCTGCTCGACGATTTTCTCACACCACCTGTGACTTGATTGGATTGTACGTGCTCCTCGCTCAAGCCCCTATGAATCGATTGGATTATGCGTGCTGCTCATGGGTACACAAACTCTCATCTCTTAATCTTAATATTTAATTTACATTGGATGAGCAAATGCATCTTGGATTATCTAATCTTTCTTGCTGCATGTATTTCTTAACCTCGAAGCTCCCCTGAATTAAGTACTTCCTATGGAATTTTCTTCCACGGAATCTTCAATCAAATGCATTTGTTCAAACAGATTGGCTATAGACCAGAACAACAATACCTGCTTCTTTTTGCAATTTGCGAGTGTGCGGCTGTAAGGATGGATAACTCTGAAAATTCCGAACATTGTGGGAGCCTTCCTGATAGGTATTCAGTCTCATGCAGAACCTGTTGTCACCCCTGAACCAAATCATTCCGGTTCTTCTGATAACCGGTGTTGGCATGCACGGCTAGAGTCAATGTCTCTTCAAATCTTCTATTCTGTATGGATTCCCAGTCTTTGGGAAGTATACAGTGCTGCACTCTTTGACAGTGTTTGCTATAGCCTTCCACTCATGTTAAATATTTCTCAATAATCTGAAAAAGAATACTTATGCCAGGTAGGAAGAGTGGATCCATTACCACAACTTGGGCCTAATTAGGCATGAAGAAACAGGACATGCCGAAGAGCAATGTATTTCCAAATTCCAACGGTTTCAAGTGCAAATTCTTTTTCTACTGTTCGTATTCAGGCCTAAGTCAATAGATCAGGTCAGTCTTTCTACTTTCTTCAATCTGTATAGATTAGGATCTTGACCTAATTGTTCAGTTTAACTGCAGGAATTGGCTTCCAGTTGTAAGGTGAACTACCAAATGACCTAAGGTCGCAACATCTTTCATGTAGATCGGAGATTTGATATTTATTGCAACAGATAACGAGTATCAACGTGAATGCCTCCTTTGAAGTTTCTAAGGCATGTACTTTTTATTTTCACCTACTGAAATATAGTTAAAAGTAAATGCTGTGAAGGATCTACAGAATATTTGTTATTTGCTTCCTCAAACTACACCATCCCTCCGTATAACAACAATAGTTACATTTTATTCAGTTATATGGAAGTACAAATACAATTTCAGGCTATAGACTTCTCACATCGGCGATACATGGAGCTACAAAATCTACCATACATTTATTTTTCTATTTCATACTGCTATCTTCATGTACAATGGTTTCTATCCTCCAACGATGCCCACCGCATCTGTACACCCACCTTCAACTCATCTGCAAACAGAAGCTAGCAAGATGTATATCGAGGCAATATAAAAACTCAGGGACACAAAACGACCATTGCATCTAACTTTACAAGATGGGGAGCAAAGATGGACCTTCAGTACTTGGATCTGATCATCTGTTCTTCATAGTTGAATACATCAAACATGAAAAAAGTATCACGGCTATCCTTTTGGATGACAAAAAGATCTATAAATACAATGAATAGTTATCAATGAGAACATCGAGTACTCTGATCATGTAATATATGTTTTATTGACTTTTTGAATGAAGAAATGCATTGTTTTATAAGAAAGATTATAGAAACCTCTGTGATTTTTTATTCAGTAGTACATCAATACAGAAATCCCGCCGCAACGCGCGGGGTATCATCTAGTTAAACTAATGAAAAAGAAGAAGGGAAAAATGGGAAAATGACCATGTACACTTTTATGAATGATCGAGACACAAATGTCATAACATGGCTCCTTGGTTTTTTTGTGAACACGCAAAATCTTTGCGTGTTGACTATATTAGAAGAAAAAAAGGGCTTCTATATTACAATGATTCTGTCATCCAACAATGCGGTAACACAACTAACAACCGTCCTCACAAAAGTTTACACCTAAGTGCGCACAAAAGATGGTGAGGAGCCACCTCAACCTATAAACCACAACAATAACATGAGAACTTGGCTCCTTGGTTTAGTGGGATAGATCACTAGTGGAAACCAGGCCACTAGACCCGGGTGGTGAGGGCCTCTAGTCCCGGATAGTGACCCGGGACTACGGAATCGGGACTAGAGGCCCCTCCCTCTAGTCCCGGGTCTGTTACGACCCGGTTCAAAAGGTTCCCCCACGTGGCCGGTGGCTCGGCGCGTGGGCGAGGACCTCTAGTCCCGGGTCGTAATACGGCCCGGGACTAGAGATTTCCCGCCATATTGCATATTTTGATCAAAATTTTCAAAAGATGTGGTTAATTAATTCCCAATTCAAAAATTTCAAAATATGTGGTTAATTAATTCCAATTCAGAAAAATACATATAGCATATCAAAATGTTCATAAAAGAAATATCTATCTAACTAAAATATATTTTATTATTTATGAGAATTCAATTAATTACATGGAGAGGTTACAACCGGGACTAGAGCCCCGTCTATTCGATTACATATATCACAACCGGGACTAGAGCCCGTCTATTCGATCACATTGAGGTCACAACCGGGACTAGAGCTCAGTCTAATTGTTGAGATTGTATTTTCCCCGAGGGTTTAAGACATGGTCGTTGAAAAATCCCGCAATTTCCTCTTGAAGCGCTATAAAGCGCTCCTTTGGTTGAAGTTTCGACCACGCTTTATCCAACTATAAAAGAAGGAGATCAATATGAATATCAATGATCATAAAAATATTTAAGAATGACACTCAACAATGGTAATAAAATAAAATTGTGAATATATTTGTTCACGAAATTTCGCTAAGTTCCGCTCATTGACCTCCTCGCGAATCCACTTGCAAACGAAGAATCCACACAAATTGGACCCCGATGGCTGCCTCTCGCTCTTTACGATAATATAATTCAATCAAATAATAATCAATAATGATACAATGGTATTGAAATTGGAATTAAAGAGATGCGCGGACCTAACTAGTACTACTTAATTACCTTGAGATGAAGAAAACAAAGTGTCTCTTTAAAGTCACCTAGTGTACTCTTGGTGAATCTTTTCCAAACCCTGCCCGGCAAAAAATGAATAAATGAGTTATTAGTTACTTGATATCTCAGGAAATGAACAAAAGAGACTGATATAGTGCGATAATGATTGAAATTACCTTTGGAGCACATATTAAATGAATTGGTACGTCTCTTCGAACTTGTCTTTGCCTGGCTCCAGTGAGTCGCGGACTATAACTCTTCCATCGTCAACTTCAATAATTAGCAGAATGTAATGTAAGCTGTGCACGTTTATATACGTCAGTAACTCATCAGTTACAATTAACATCGAGTAAGCAAAAATTAATGTGTACAAGACATGACAATCTTACTCGTAGTTATACGGAAACAGTATCTTCTTTTTGTAATGTTGCCTCTCTATGGACCTTAGCAAGTTGTTCTCCGTTTCCTTGGGGAACTTTTGTAGCAATTCTTCATTAATTCTTACTGGGTTAATGAACCCAATGTCAAAGATTGCTTTTTGGTCACATTCATGACTCTTCATTCTGCATAATCATTGAAGTTAGCATAATTATAGGCAATGAACGAGCTGCGCTACAGACTTGCATTATGTAAATAAATGAATTGAATCACTCACAGACAATAGGTACTGATGATACTCAAGTCGAGGGCGTCAAGCTTGTATAACATATAGAGTTCTTGAAGGTAAATGGGAAACTCGTCTTTACCAATGTAATGCTCGTCTGTAATTTTCACAACGATCATCAGTCGATATTTCTTTGTAGCGTGCATGTACCAGTCATGCAGTTTTCGCATTTGTGTTGGTAGAAGACTGATCTGATCAGGTGGCACCAGAGATTTCCCGTATTCCCATTTCCATTCATCTTCTTCCAACATAGGTCCCATATTCCGCCGAGTATTCCCGCTTCAGTTGCGAAAGAGAAATAACAGCATCTGCAGCAAATTTCGCCCTCGTACTGGGTGGTACAGCTACAATGTCCGCCGCTAAGCCCTGATTAGTGGGTAGCACCTTAAACGGGGAGATTGACTGTTTTGCCTGTTGTCCGAGCTGGGCAACGTCTTTTTTCCCTCTAGCACTAGTACTCTTCGTCTTGCGGTTGCTAACTTTCATTATACATCGCTCATAGTCATCAGGCTTATTTATCTCATACTGCGATGGCTGCTCAAGAAAGCCCTTAGCCCACTTTACGGATTCCGGCAGAAATGTTTGCTTTGGCTCGGGCTTTTTCGGTGCAAGCTGTCTTCTCACCTCAGCGTCCATGTTAGCGGAGTTTTCCTCAATAGTCTGGTCATAAGCTCGGACGGGAGGAGCCGGCGGTACTTTTGGGAGGGGCTCCTGTCGGGGTACGTGTCGGTTCATCATTGAAAATGTACCACACCGCTGCTTCTTTGGGGCCTTAGTGGGCAGAGGCGGCGAAGGCGGCGGAATCGGCTGAGGAGTCGGGTGATGCGGCGGTGGAGATCGAGATGGACTCGTGTTGTGGTGGTCGTCCATCTCGTCATCATGTGGACTTGGAGGTGGTGATTCGCGACTCGGCCGAGGAGACGATGGTGCCCTTCGCACCGAGTCAGGAAACACGATGTATTTCTTGCTCCACAGAATGATACCACCCCTGACGTCTGCCAGTGTCCTCTCATCATCACCTCCAGGGATGTCAAAATGGTGTGATTCATATCCCGGTACAACTTGATCCATGCCGACACGAGCATAGCCATCTGGAATCTCTTTGCAATGCCACCGTGCTATAGATTCACAAGTTAAAGCATAGCCATCTGCCGCCTTCATGGATAAGTTAATCACTCCAACATGTAGCTCACAAGGTGTCTTCTCCCTGATATCATCCACGGGGTAGCGATCCATTGGTGCCTCATTAGCACCGACCGCCGCGGAAGCAACACTGCTTCTCCGCTGAGATGGGCCGCCTTGACTATATTGCAGCTCATGAGTTGGCCCTTGCTCGCGCATTTCCACGATTTGCTTTTGTTGGCTCATCACGATAGAAAGTATTTCCTCGTTCCGTTTTTCCAACTTGCTCAACCTGTCTCCCTCCGCCTGCTCCCTCCTCTTCTTTGCTCTCGATCGGCTTCTATAAGATTGACTGTCCTCAGCAAACCCAATCTTCCACGGCACATCTGGTCCGAAGCCTCGTGTTCGTCCTGATTTTTCAGGATTCTCGAGGGCCTTTGTGAGAACGTCCATCTCTTTGTCGGGAATAAACTCTCCCGATAGAACCTACTCGATGGCTTCAAAAACTCTTTTCTGGGGTTTAGAATTTGGTTTCTTTTCATCATATTTCAACTTCTCTGTTTCCGTGTCATACTCCACCCTATGCGCAAGTAAGAAATTTCTTGCCCTATGGGGCAGGGAGTCTCCCGCTGGAATGATCCCTTTTTCGCGCATGGCGTCCTCAATTTTTTCTGTAGCCACCTGTCCCCAACTTATGATGATATTTCTTTTTATTTGCATTTTTCTTATTCGTTGCCGACCTTTGCTTAGCTAGTTACGATTTCTTGTACTCCAGAAATGAGTCCTAGTGAGCCCGCTGCCTCTCTAGTGTGCCAGTGAAATCCGGAGCTTTTTTATCTTCGACATACGCATGGTATAATCGGTTCTTGTACTTATTGAATTCTTCAGCCATCTTCTTAAGAGCAAAATGCTTGACTGCGGCCCTCATGACTTTTGTTACATCATCATCTTCGTACACCGGTAGGGTGAAATGTGCAATTAGCTTGTTCCAAAGATCATCTTTCGCGATGTCGTCGACATAAGTAACTCCCTCTGGGTTTTTTTGACTTATGCCATTCCTGAACGCTGATCGTGACGTTGTCCCTAACAACAACTCCACATTGATACACAAACCTATTTGCGTTCGTCAAGGGAAGCAACGATTTGCCCTGTGAATTGACGGACGTGATTGTGTGAAAGGACATTGTCCGATAATCTTGTTTTGACGTTTGATTACAACACTTGGAAGTATTTAACATACTCTCTAGTATCAACAGGAAATATGCAAAAAGGAAGAAATGCCGTATTGTCGGAAATGCAACAGGAAAGGAAGGACGTTCAGCCGGCTGGCCGGCCCCCAGACCGGCCTAGGCCGGGCTCCAGGCCGGAGCAATCTGGTGGGTGACCGGCCCCCAAACCGGCCTAGGCCGGTGTCCTGGCCGGGCTCGTCTGGTGGGTGGCCGGCCTGGGGGCCGGCCTCGGCCGGGCTCCAGGCCGGCGGCATCTGGTGGGTGGCCGGCCCCCAGGCCGGCCTCGGCCGGGCTCCAGGCCGGCGGGATCTGGTGGGTGGCCGGCCCCTAGGCCGGCCTCGGCCGGGCTCCAGGCCGGTGGCGTCTGGTGGGTGGCCGGCCTCCAGGCCGGCGGCCCAACTTGTTCCAGTTTGAAGATCGATGGCCGGCCCCCTGGCCGGCCTGGGCCGACCTCCAGACCGGGCCCCCTTTATGTCCAACGGCTACATTTCGGGAGGGGGTACTTATACCCCTCCATCTACCTCGGGACAACTACCACGAACAAAAGAAGAACACCTCCATTGTTTGAAAGCTTCAAATCGATAGATCTCCCTCTCTAGCCACTCAATCACTTAGTCCTTTGGAGATTTGAGAGAGGAGACCTAGATCTACACTTCAACCAAACCAATTTGATTTCCCCCTTGATTTGTGAGAGGGGGCTTGCTACTCTTGGTGTTCATTGGAACCCTAAGAGGTTGTGGTCCTTCGGAGCTTTGGGAGCTACGAAGACTTTGCCGGGGGCCACCAATTAAGTTGTGGTGCGTGCCCCGGCCTTGGGTATCGAGTCTTGGCGGCTCGGTGCATTTGGTGAAGACCCTCCAACTTGTGGAGTGTGCTTCATCCTTGTAAAGGTTCTAGTTGTCAACCTCAACGGCAACATAGTGACAAGTGCCTCGCCACATCGGTGGTAAGTCACAACGGAGATACGGTGTGCCATATCAAGGCTACTCGGTGTTTCACTTTGGTGAACACCGCGCCGCTCCAACGGAGATTAGCTTCCATTGGGAAGTGAACTTCGGGATAAATCTTCGTGTCATCTTGTTGCTTATCTTTGCACTTACCTTTACTTGTTAGCACTAGCTTACTATATCTATATCTTGTGCTAGTGATCTTTGCTCATCATATAAGGTTGTTCACCTAGTTGCATATTCTAGAGTACTTATATTTGAGCAATATTCTTTTAAAACGAAAAAGAAGTAAAATTTGTAGTTAACCTATTCACCCTCCCCCCCCTCTAGTTAACCTCATCGATCCTTTCATTGTGAGATGCTCATATTTGCCCATCCCTTTCGCATGGCCTCGTTAACTTTTAACAGATTTGGTCGATGCGGAGGTCTAAAATAAGAAACATTCGTTAATACATATATATACAAATCTATTATTGCATCTGATCAACAGAGGCTTAATATACCTCGCCAGACTGCGGATGTCCACCAGTTTGTGAGTCGTCATCGATGCTCGTTTGCGCATCATGCTCTTCGTTATCATGCTCTTCCAGCTCCATTCCGTCACCGGACTCGTTCAAAAATTGCGAGCCGTCTTCTACTAAGTATCATTTGCTCCACCCTCGGGTTGCCGTATAATGTCGAACATGTCCTCTACATTGTGTCTGCTGTCGAAGTCATCCATTGCTTAACTATTACGAAAGTAAGAGAAAGCAATGTTAGCATTAGCCGAATAATTCAAAGTAGGGAACATTGTTTTCCTCATTTTACAAAAGCAACATTGATCAAAAAAGTAATACTAAAAAAGATTGCACGAACTATAAAATTAGAAACCACTAATAGAATTACACATGATGTCGGAGATAGTTATGGAGAAGATGAACAGAACAATCCTGAAGTCTGGATGGTGATAACCCCCAAGAGCAGGGGATCACTGTAGCACCTCTCAATGTGGAAGAAGGGTATCGATCCGCAAGAGCAAGAAGGAAAAGTTATCTATTCCCTACAACTAAAGTGTCACGAGTTTTAGTTGATTATGCACTAAACAAGTTTAAAGAACAAGATGGTTGATTTAATGGATGGAAGTTTAATGTAACAAAACAAGAATGTGAAAGTGTCCCAATCCTCTTCAATGCAAGAGGACAAGACAAAGGTGTAAACGGTGCTTGGAAATAAGGCCTAGGGATCATACTTTCACTAGTGGACACTCTCAACAATAATAATATAATTGAATACATAGATATTTCCTCTTCACTATGCTACCCCGAACTATCTTCTAGTTGGAGAACGAACACCAATCCATTATGTAGGGCTACAAAAAGCACACCTTAAAGTTCGTATTCCACATCTATGGACACTTCATGCGGTCACTATCCGCATCCAAAGATAGTACTAACAAACCGGATATTCACTTTGGTGCCCGGGAGCACCTGCTCCCGGTATTTTCAAAAAAATATAAAAAAACAAAAACTGTTCAAAAATTCCGAAAAAAATCATGCACGTACCTGAGTATGCTACGCACCACCGTGACAAATTTCGCACCGAAACGACATCGTATGCTCCCTGGGGAAAAAAGAAAAATTTCTGACAGCAAATTCAAATTTTCGGATCTCATTTGTTGTCAGAAATTTGTCTTTTTTCCCCAGGGAGCATACGATGTCGTTTCGGTGCGAAATTTGTCACGGTGATGCGTAGCATACTCAGGTATGCGCATGATTTTTTTCGGAATTTTTTGAACAGTTTTTGTTTTTTTATATTTTTTTGAAAATACCGGGAGCAGGTGCTCCCGGGCACCAAAACGCCGTTCTCCTAACAAACACCACAATATCATAGGGAAATCCAACACAAATAATAACTCATGATAAGTATTCATGTAATCTTTAGCCCTGTCAACTTCACACCATGGGACAAAGGTGACTCCGGAAATCACATCAATAAAACCACATGAGTAGCATAATTCATCGGATAATGAAGAGTAACATCTATGGATTCAACTAGATTACAAAGCTCATGATCACATAAAGATCACACCATGGGAGAGAGAGATAAACCACATAGCTACCGGCATGAGCCCTCAGCCCCGAGGGAGACTACTCCCCCTTCATCATGGAGACGGTGGAGTTGTCGTTGGGGGAGATGGAGACCACCCGGCAGCGCTCCGCCGGAGTTTTCCCCCTCCAATCTGCAGCTCCAGGTCTCTGTTTCGGTGTTTCTCTGTTTGCGGCCGCCTCCCTCTGGAAAATGTCGGGGGGCTATTTTTATAGGCGGTTTTAGGTCAAGACGGAGTCGTGGGCGAAAAGATCGACGGCATCGGAGCCTCGAGGCTCCAGAAGGTGGGCCCCACGCGGCCAAGGAATCTGGCCGCGTGGGCCAACCCCTTTTGGGCCCCGGGCCTCCGCTTGTTCGCTTCCTTCGCTCCCAAGTCTTCTTCCTTCCTAAAACTGACGCTCGTAAATTTTCAGGTCATTTGGACGTTGTTTGGGTCCCTGAAACGTCAAAATATAGAAAACAGGGTTTTCTGCCAGTGCAGAGTTAATTCCAGAAAAATAGGAAAACTATGAAATATTCCCAAAATCATTATAAAATCATGATATAACCCTTATATGATGAAAATATGATTGAAATATGAGAATTATAATGCAAAGTTCATGTATGCATTTTACATGCATCAACATCCCCAAGCTTAACCTATACTCGTCCTCGAGTATGAAGGTGATAAAACCAACATGGACTTTGCATTTTAATGCTATCAATGGATATCAAAGATGATTATTATTGCTACATAGAGTCAAATGATTCATTCTTTAAAGGAGTAGCAATATGCAAGATAGATTATAAGGTGATATCAAATATTCAATGCAAGGATGTTCAATGATAATTCACAAAGTGTAACATAGAAGAAAGTACTATGGACCAAATGTATGCATAATGAAAAGTAAAAATATCCTATAATGGTCATAGAGTACTCTTGTAAAACAGAATATAAAAGGTGGACACTTTGGATAGATATGTATGAGTAGAGGTAAAAACATCAACAAGTTTCATCTAACTTCCAAATACTTCTACTTAAGTTAATGTTTACAATATGGTATCATTGGTATCAAGCTCTCATTACCCCTTATCATAGCATATTTAATGGTTAAGTTTAAAGTGAAAGCAAATATGAGTGGTGTGCTTGACAAAGAAATGGTTGAAAGTTCCATGCCCCTTGAATACGAGTACTTACACCATGGTGTTACTCAACTTGGGAAACAAAGCAAGTTCAAGTAAAAGCATTGTATAATAGCGTCATAAAGAAGATTAACTGGGGTACCTCTTGTCCCAGGACATGGAAGAAGCCCATGTCAAAATGACAAGACAAACAAACATAAGGAACAATCTCAATACCTTTTTTTATTTACCATTGGTATAGCTTTTTATTATGAGGTGCATTGCTGAAGGTTCACATAGCATGTAAGTAAATTTCCACCATGACAGCATGGCTTAGATTAGCGGCATGATAATCCCCAAGAGCAAGGAATCACTGTAGCACAATTCGATAAGTATTTGAGTGTCGAACCCACGAGGAGCTGAAGGTAAACTATCTATTCTCTAAAGCCCTATAACCCTCTTATATGGCCTTTTACGCAAAGCAATAAATTTGAGTATGAAAGGAACTAACTAATGGAAGCAAGTGATGCGGAGTAGGTTTATCTAGCAACAAGTTTCTTAGAGCAAGTTTTCTAATGCAAGTTTCTTAAAGTAGCAAGTAGCAAGGATCTCAAATAGCAAATATCTCAAGGGAGCAAATGTTCTGACAATTGTTATTTCATTCGTGTGGTTGTCACAATTAGTGAAGCACATGTTTTAGTCTTAATTGTTTCTTCTAGGAGGGAGCCATAAATAGGTGTAGCCAAGTAAATAAGCAAATTACACAACTCTTATGATAGATCTAATGGCCAATTAAATGTGCAGCACAGAATTATTAAGACATAATTGTCCCACCATAGCCTTAAGTTCTAGGGTCCCCCATATATATCCCCCAATAGAGTAACTTCATGATTCGATCTCGGGTTTACATGTCCTCCCAAGTCTCCCTCACTCCATTACCTTACCGGTGATCACCTTACATGCATTCCCCAACATATGCGTGCACTCATACACTGTACATCAAGACAATCATAAAAGATAACAAAACTTGTATGCAACCAATCAACGAACTATTTCACTATTGCCATGAACAAATCACTTCTCAAACATAGATGGAGAGACACAATAGATCAAGGGAAAAGTATATTGCACCATACATCATGTTTGCCAAGAGTTTACAGTGGAGAGATGGAGATGATCTTTCTGTAGATATTGATGATGAACACGCCGGAGGGGGGTGGAGCCCTCTGGAGGTGGATTCCGGCGGCGTTTCCCCCCTCCGATCTTCTCCGGCGGCAGCCTTCTGTCTCTCTATTTCTGGTTTTGTGTTTCTGCGCCGCCTCTTTGCGAAACTCCTCGGGGGGATCTTTATACCACTAGCAATGTTGATCTTCTTGGCTTGAGGGATCTTCTTTGCTTGAGGAGCCCTAACATCCTTCGTGAAGCTCTCTTTCTTATTTTCCTCCTCAACAAAGCCAACACCACGTCTCCCCTTTTGTGAAGTAACAAAGGGTTTCTTGCCTAGGGAGATGGCTTTAGCAAGATTGATCTTCAACCTAGCATTTTCCTCAATAATATTTGCATGATCACAAGTCGTAGGAGTGAAGGAACTAGGCATATCAATTTTAGATGGTTGAGCTTGAAGTTGTTCATACGACTTGATGAGGGTAGAGTGCTCACTCTCCATAGCCTTGTGAGCCTTGGAAAGTTTCTCTAGCTCCTCGATTAGTCTAGAATGACCAACACCAAGCTCGACCTTTTCTTTCTTACATGCTTTGTATTTTGCAATTGCATGATCACGTTCTTTAATGAGTTTACCAACAATTAAATCATTTGACTCTTCTATAGATTCTAATTGTTCCTCAAAAAAAACCCTAAGCTCATGCTCTTCCTCAAGATTATCTTTCAAAGAAGCAATTTCCATAGCACCCTCTCTTTCAATCTTACCCTTAACCTCAAGCATCTCTTGAGCCTCACCATATTGGCTCATGAGAGCTTCAAAATGCTTTTTGGTTTCACCTTGCAAGTTAGTGATAAAATGATCGAAGGCAACAATTTTCCTCTTTAACTCTAAGACTAGTAGCATCATTAATATCATCATAGTCTTAGGAGATGGAGAGAATGATACCTCGGTGGCATTAGCCATTAGACATCTTGCGAAGGGGTTGGAGACATTCTCATTGGGGGATTCAAAGAGGGAAGGAGATGATGAAGATGCTATGGCAATGGCGGCCACTTCACTTGTGGTATCTTCTTCTTCCTCGGAAGAGTACTCTTCTTGTGCCAGCAAACAATTCTTGGAGGCTTCTTGTTGTTGGCATTCTTCTTGAAGAATGGTTTCTTGTGAGTGATCTTTGACTTGTCCTTGCGAACAATCTTCCCTCCATGATGTTCATGATTCTTAAATGGACACTCGGCTACAAAGTGATATAGGTCTTGGCAATTGTAGCAAGAACGAACCCTTTGGCCACCCTCCTTCCTTGACTTGTTAACAAGCTCCTTTGCCTTGGATGGACTCTTCCAAAAGGCTCTTGATGTGAGAGCGAAGTAGTCCTTGAGAGTATCTTCAAGATCTTTGGGATGCCAATGTGACACATCTTCTTGAGTCTCAACATCTTCGTCTTGCACCACAACCTTGGCCTTCAAAGCAAGCGAAGTTCCTTTGTGCATTCCAATGGCCCGGGCACGAGCGTCTTCGGCGTTCTTGGCGGCCACCTTGAATGCCGCCATCTCTTGCATAACTTCATTGGAAGACATGAGGTGATAGTTGTGCCTTCCTTGGAGACTCTTCAAGTCGGTGGGCTCTAAAGGCATAAGGGCACTCACATACTTCCTCTTGATCCAAGCATCATCCACATAAGTGGCTCCAAGAGCTCTAAATTGAGTGGCAATGGTCTTGAGTCTTTGAAACATGTCTTCATGGTCTTCACCTTCTACCATGAAAAATCCCTTGGCTTGGTTGCTCAAGGCTTCAAATCTATTCCTCTTCATACTCTCATTGCCAACAAACACTTCGGAGAGAGTCTCCCATGCTTCTTTGGCGGTTGTGGCGAGTTCAATGTGAGCCATGTCCTTTTCCCCCACGGTGGTTTGAATCATGTTGAGGGCCAAGTCATTGAGTTGGCAATCCACAATCTCTCTTCTTGTCAGGTTGTTTGGGTCGACGGCCTTGAATCCAACCTCAATGATTCTCCATAGCTTGATCGAAGCACTCTTGACATGAGATCTCATAAGAAATTGCCAATTAGAAAAACAAGATGGATTAAGCCTAGGAGGATCACCCCTATTGTTTATATGAGGATGCGGGATAGGTGGGTCGGGGGAGTACACAAACGGAACCCCATGGTACTCCGGCTTCCCACCATCAATTTTAGGAGGGGATTCTTTAGTTCCTTCACCCTCCACAACTTGAGTAGCGGAAGCGTTAACCTCAAGGGAGGGTGATGCGGAGGCTTTATTAGCATTCAAGAGTTACGCCATCATTGCACACAATTCTTCCATTTTAGCACCCATGGATGCCTCCAATTTCTTGAAGTCATCCATGGAGACTCCACTAATAGTGGCCTCCGGCTCTCCACTCTCAGGTGCCATACTGAAAGGATCGATGAGGTTAACTAGAGGGGGGGGGGGTGAATAGGTTAACTACAAATTTTACTTCTTTTTCGTTTTAAAAGAATATTGCTCAAATATAAGTTCTCTAGAATATGCAACTAGGTGAACGACCTTATATGATGAGCAAAGATCACTAGCACAAGATATAGATATAGTAAGCTAGTGCTAACAAGTAAAGGTAAGTGCAAAGATAAGCAACAAGATGACACAAAGATTTATCCCGAAGTTCACTTCCCAATGGAAGCTAATCTCCGTTGGAGCGGCGCGGTGTTCACCAAAGTGAAACACCGAGTAGCCTTGATATGGCACACCGCATCTCCGTTGTGACTTACCACCGATGTGGCGAGGCACTTGTCACTATGTTGCCGTTGAGGTTGACAACTAGAACCTTTACAAGGATGAAGCACACTCCACAAGTTGGAGGGTCTTCACCAAATGCACCGAGCCGTCAAGACTCGATGCCCAAGGCCGGGGCACGCACCACAACTTAATTGGTGGCTCCCGGCAAAGTCTTCGTAGCTCCCAAAGCTCCGAAGGACCACAACCTCTTAGGGTTCCAATGAACACCAAGAGTAGCAAGCCCCCTCTCACAAATCAAGGGGGAAATCTTATTGGTTTGGTTGAAGTGTAGATCTAGGTCTCCTCTCTCAAATCTCCAAAGGACTAAGTGATTGAGTGGCTAGAGAGGGAGATCTATCGATTTGAAGCTTTCAAACAATGGTGGTGTTCTTCTTTTGGTCGTGGTAGTTGTCCCGAGGTAGATGGAGGGGTATAAGTACTCCCTCCCGAAATGTAGCCGTTTGGACATAAAGGGTGCCCGGTCTGTAGGTCGGCCCAGGCCGGCCAGGGGGCCGGCCCACAATCATCAAACTGGAACAAGCAGGGCCGCCGGCCTGGAGCCCGGCCTGGGCCGGCCTAGAGGCCGGCCACCCACCCGACACCACCGGCTTGGAGATCGGCCCAGGCCGGCCAGGGGGCCGGCCATCGATCGCAGACAGAAACTAGCAGAGCCGCCGGCCTGGACCCCGGCCTGGGCCGGCCAGGAGGCCGGCCACCCACCCGAGGCCTCCGGCCTGGAGGCCGGCCACCCTCCAGAGGCGCCCGGCCTGGAGCCCGGCCAGGGCCGGTTTGGGGGCCGGCCACCCACCCGATAGCTCCGGCCTGGAGCCCGGCCTAGGCCGGTCTGGGGGCCGGCCATCCTGCTGAGTGTCTTTCTTCCCTGTTCCTTTTCCGACAATACGGCATTTCTCCCTTTTTGCATATTTCCTGTTGATACTAGAGAGTAGGTTAAATACTTCCAAGTGTTGTAATCAAACGTCAAAACAAGATTATCGGACAATGTCCTTTCAATCTCCCTCTTTTTGATGTTTGATGACAACACAAGGATTTGCAAAATAAGTCTCATTTAAGCATGTCTAAATTTTGAGTGAAACTCCCCCTAGAGCTTACAAGCCAACAAGGTATTCAACAAAGACATTGCTCAAGTGAGAGATAGACATATATATATTATGTGATCAAATGGGAACAAGTGATAGATAGTAAATAAAGGCATACGGTAGTTCTTACCATAGTCCTCATATGGGAAGAGCACTTTTCTCACCTTAGAATAATATCACTTCGCAAGAATAGATAATAGATGGAGGAAATCCTTACAATAACATAACGAGGATCCAAGATTATCCTTACAATAAATATTGGAGGTCCAGGATTATCCTTACAATAGAGACATAACATATAGAGTTCACAAATAGAGTTCACGACAAATAGAGTTCACGAATAGAGTTCACTTAAGAGACATGCAAATGAGAAAGGAAACACAAATGAAGGAAACACAAGCGATGAAGACCACAAGCGATGAAGACGCAAATGTAATGCAAATCCCCGGATAGTAATCTCTCCCCCTTTGGCATCAAGACACCAAAAAGGGAGAAACAGCAGTGAGAGCCATGATCACTCTTCATCATCATCCTCCTCTTCATCCTCAACATCATACTCATCATCATGTGCAGCTGGACCGGAGCTCGACTGTCCAGGGTCCCCTTGCCAATATGGAGCAAGAGAAGAGGCATCATCGCCAAACCAGAAGGTGTACTCATTCTGTGCCATGTAGGTGCCCTCTGAGACTTCCTCTGAGCTTGCAGAAGCAACCGGAAGATTAAGCTGAGTCATGATGGCACGCTGATTGCGATTGTAGCTCTTTTGTTTGGTATAGGCTTTGTAGTCAGATTTCTTTTGCAGAGCAAAGAAGCAGTTCATCTTCTTGAGTGCTTTGATTATAACATTTTGCTTCTTAGGAATCTCACCAACCTCATCCTCATCATTTTGACCACGATATGGTGGAATATAAACAGGTGCATCTGGAGGAGGAGCAGGTATAGTAACAAGTGAGGCACATACATATCATATGATTCAAGCACATCAGGACTTAACTTGGTGTTGAAAAGGGTCTGCAGATAAGGACCATAAATGGGAACCTTGTTCCTAAGAACCACCAAGCGCATCTCTTGCCATATGTAGTCAAGAATATCAATTTGCTTCTTTCTCATGTAGAGAGGAACAATTTGGTTTAGAAGATTGATCATCCGTTGACGAACTTCACCCTTCTCTCCATATTTGCAATTAAGATTGTTTCTCAGGATGCCATGAACAACTCTCCAATAATGATACATCCAAGAAGTCTTGGAAATCTTTCCACGGAGCCCTATTCCCGGTGGATAGCAATGGCGAAGCCCAACCTCAGCCGGCATGACTTTGGAGCAATGGAGACGACTATAGCATGGAGCAAAAGGAAGTTCCTCAAGCTGAAATAATTCTCCAAACTCTGCCAGAGTAGCCGTGCAAACTGTAGTGTGACACATCCAAGTCATAGTTCTCTTGGGCACAGTGGAGAAATGAACAGTGGCATAGAATTGTTTGAGTAACTCGGGGGAATACGGAGTGCTAACTGTCATGAGCTTGGAAATTTGATGGTAATCCATAAGCTCCATCACATCTGGCCATACTTCCCTAGTATGCTCAACACTAAAATAAGAGGTGGGCACATGCTTGTTCTTCTTCTTATTAATGCATTGATGATATATTTGCTGATGCATCTTGTAATAGAATCTAGGGTCATCCGGACAGGTGCTATGGCCAAATGCATAAGGGTTGAACACTAAGCGATCTTGCTCAAACTCGAGAGTAGGCACTTTGATCCAAGTAGCACGTACCGGTTCATCGGGGTTCACAATAGGCGGAGGCGGAGGATTTCCCGTTGGCTTGGGAGCTTGCTTGGATTTGCCTTTTCTGACCGCGGCCTTCTTGAGTCTCTTGGTCTTGGGCATGGAGGATTGAGCATCATAGTCATCAACGATATCATCAAGCCCATCAAACGTCTTGCTCCCCATGGCTCCGGCCTTGCTTGACTGTGGGAACTCCTCCCAATCATCGCCCCAATCGTCCATCTCAATCTTGAGAGNCCGTTATCCGTGCTAGGTGGATGATTTTTTGTCTACTTGCTCCAGAGAAACTGAGAAAAACATATCGTCATAGCCATACCATGATACTTCGCCTTAAGAAGCATATATAAACCAGTTGCAGAGACAATAAATGTGTACACGATTAATTAACATGCAAGGGTAAATAAATGTTTCTTTTGTTAAAATACCACATTATTCCTATATAGCCACAACGCCTGACAAACACCAGTAAGAATGAGAACCTAAAATCCATTAGCTGAGAAACGAGTTTCCGAATATATGAGCAACACTATATGTAATGGTTAATGATTAGAGGCTATTTGAACAATAAACCATCCAGAACAAGCACTTATTTTTATCCGCCTGAGGCGGACGGCAAATGACGGAGCTTTCAAAACTAAAATATTTCCTATGGAAGTGTAAGGAGGATGCGTGTGGCGGTAACTGCTTGGTAAATTGAAAAAAAAAATGTTGCTCTCGTCGGGTATATTACACCACTATTCATGTCCCCGACGGTAAAACTGTAAGATTTTGGCATGACAAGTGGCTTCATGGTGATGCCCTGGATGATCTAGGCTAGAGTTTAATATCCACGTGAAGTAATATTTGGGGTTTGCTCCTATCCAAAACGTGCATTAAAGTCGTCACAAAGTATTAAATATGCATCTATGGAAAAAAAATGTTGAAATATTAGAGTTGAATGGTAAAGCAACAAACAAGACGATGGATCACTTTCATATTTACATGTGATTGAAAGGTAGAATATAAATAAGATATTCGAAACATTGCAATCAATGGCTTAAAGATGGCGACGAAGTTCTATGCCGCAGCTTCTATCCAGGTTTGACCGCCAGGGGATATTTCATTGTCATGCGTCTTGTCTAAAATATTTTTTGATTCCCCAATCGTCGTCTCTTTTTCACGGGCACCCCAGTTTTGTCTTTGGCTATGTACTTTCCTATGGATGCGGGAATAGCAACATGAACTAAATTTCTTGTCCAAGCCAAAGAACTTACTCTGAAAAGTCCTGGCAAATGATCATTAAGACGAGATTTGGGTTGTAGATGTAACCAACCCTCTATTAAGGACAACATGGAATGAAATAATAGAAAAAGATCTCCAGTCACTACAGCACGCTGACGCTACGTCGAGGGCTTTTGGCCGTCGGCGTAGCTGGGCCTCGGCATTGCCTCCAAGGCCGTTGGCATAGCTTAGTACGCCGACAGCTTTGCCCTCGGCATAGGCCTAGGCCAGACTACTCCAGCTCCAGCACGCTTAACTTCTTAATTCCTTTCATGTGAACTTCCTAAAAGCAACTCATACTTTGTTGACAATAGTATCATATCAATCTTATTAACCCTTGGACCATGATGTCAAACGTCTTTATTTTTTGAATCCAAATAATTATTTAAGTAAAAAATAAATAACAAATAATAATCTTGAATTCAAATAACAATAAAATGATTTTTGCCTTTTTCTATTTAATGTTGAATAATTCATATCTATTAATGGTCAACAAGGCTATTCATTAAAAGAAGTCAATTTTTCCAAAACTATCGATGGTTGTATGAAATAATCACTACTTGTGTACATAAACTGATTTTTGGAAAAAATTCAGAGCAAACTATCACACACTTGTAGTTCAAAGTTTAATTACTTTCAAAAAATTGACATAAAGTCATTTAAATGTGTGAAATTAGGTAGAAAGGGAGAAAATTCCTAATATTTGTGTATTATCCTTTAAATATGGACAACTTTGTGTGAAAATTGGATGGGTGCCATTTTGCATCATATTTTATGTACTTGCTACACAAAAAACGTCATTTTTGACATTTAGAAAATGAAAATTGATATTTATAAAAATAATTTGAAACTCAGTTCAGTAACACTGTTTCCCATATGAAGATACACATATGTGCCAAATATGGGCACATTATCACCAAATATGCCACGGAAATGGTCATATCTTGGTCGTTTGACTTGAAACATATATATGTTTATAGACGATAGACCTTTTTGTGAAGTGATTTTTTGTAAAATTTGACAAAAAATCAAGTTTATAATTTTTCATGTCAACTAGTACACATAAGGACTCCATGCCAAAGGATTTTTTTTTTTGAGATTTTCTTTATTTTCTTTGAGTTATTCGAAAACATGGTCAAAATGGTCAACAAGGCTATTCGTTGAAAGAAGTCGATTTTTCCAAAACTCTGGATGGTTCTATGAAATAATCACTACTTGTGTACCTTAAAATGATTTCTGGAAAAATTTCAGAGCAAACTATCGCACACTTGTATTTCAAGTTTGAATTACTTTGGAAAAATCGGCATAAAGTCATTTAAATGTGCCAAATTAGGTAGAAAGGGAGAAAATTCCTACTATGTTTGTATTATCCTTTAAATATGGACAAATTTATGTAAAAATTGGATGGGTACCATTTTGCATCATATTTTGTGTACTTGGTTAAAAAAAGTTGTTTTTGACATTTAGAAAATAAAAAATGATATTTATAAAAATAATTTGAAAAAACTCAGTTCGGTAGCATTGTTTTCCATACCAAGATACACATATGTGCCAAATATGGGCATATTATCACAAACTATGCCACGGAAAAGGTCATATCTTGGTCGTTTGGCTTGAAACCTCTATATGTTTATAGATGATAGACCTTTTTGTGAAGTGTTTTTTTTAAGTTTGATAAAAAAATCAAGTTTATAATTTTTCCTGTCAACTAGTACACATAATAGGACTCCATGCCAAAGATTTTTTTTTTTTTGAGATTTTCTTTATTTTCTTTGAGTTATTCGAAAACATGGTCAAAATGGTCAACAAGGCTATTTGTTGAAAGAAGTCAATTTTTCCAAAACTATGGATGGTTATATGAAATAATCACTACTTGTTTACCTTAAACTGATTTTTGGAAAAATTTCAGAGCAAACTATCACACATTTGTAGTTCAAATTTGAATTACTTTCAAAAAATCGGCATAAAGTCATTTAAATGTGCGAGATTAGGTAGAATGGGAGAAAATTCCTAATATTTTTGTATTATCCTTGAAATATGGACAGGTTTGTGTGAAAATTGGATGGGTGCCATTTTGCATCATATTTTGTGTACTTGCTTCACAAAAAGTTATTTTTGACATTTAGAAAATGAAAAATGATATTTATATAAATAATTTGAAAAAACTCAGTTCGGTAACATTGTTTCTCATAGCAAGATACACATATGTGCCAAATATGGCCACATTATCACAAACTATGCCATGGAAATGGTCATATCTTGGTCGTTTGACTTGAAATCTATATATGTTTATAGATGATAGACCTTTTTGTGAAGTGATTTCTTGTATAGTTTGACAAAAATTAAGTTTATATTTTTCCTGTCAACAAGTACACATAAGAGGACTCCATGCCAAAGGATTTCATTTTTCGGGTATTTTTTCACTTTCTTTTATTTTTTTGAAAAAATGGTCAAAATAGGCGTCGTGACTATTCGCTGAAAGGGGTCACATTTTTCAAAACTATCGATGGTTCTGTGATATAGTCACTACTTTTGTATCTTAAAATGATTTTTGTAAAACTTTCAGAGCAAACTATCACACACTTGTAGTTCAAATTTCAATTACTTTTGGAAAATCGGCATAAAGTCATTTAAATAGGAGAAATTAGGTAGAAATCGAGAAAATTCCTAATACTTGGGTATTATCCATCAAATATGTACTACTCTTTGTGAAAATAAGATGGGTGCCTTTTTGCAACATATTTTTGGTACTTGCTTCAAAAAAAAGTCATTTTTGACACTTAAAAAGTTGGAAAATGATATTTATAAAACTAATTTTGAAATTGTTTTTTGTGACAATGTTTGCCATACCAAGACACACCTATGTGTCAAATATGGACACTTTATCACAAACTATGGCACGGGGATGGCCATAACTTGGTCATTTGGCTCGAAACTTATTGTTGGTTCCGTCCTTGCTCATGTAATATTTTCAAGAATATAGCTTGAAAAATGTGTATGATGATGTAGATCTCCTTATCCTCTTCGAAACGAGCTAAAAACATCAAAATCCGAGTTCAAATGCAAAAGTTATGATCAAAACGGTGAGTATGTATAGATCAAAAGGGAGCTATGCCGAGGCAATGCCGTCGGCATAGATCAAATATCTATGCTGAGGGCAATGCCGTCGGTGTAGATAGGCCTAAGCCGAGGGCTTTTTGTATGCCGAGGGTGGCCGTCGGCGTAGCCTGGCTACGCTGAGGGCTTTTTACATGCCAACGGCCAAGTCAGAGGGCTGGCCTCCGTAGGCTCTACGCCGACGGCCCCGACAAAAAGTCGTTGGCGTAGACGCTAGCCGTCGGCATAGAGGACCATTCCTGTAGTGAGTATAATTAAGATCATCATTGGTGTATAATCCTATTGTACTGGTGTAATCCTTTTTTGTGAGCCACCAAAGATTCTAACCCAACTTCATTCTCCACGTCCTCAAAAAAAAAGTCCGATAGCTTTTAGATAATCTACTACTATATTTAAAGACGAACCATTTCTCGCCCTCCTGAGCGCTCGGCTACTGTTCCTGGAACAGTACTACTGTAGCACCTACAGTAGCTACAGCACCACGATCCCGAGCCGTCGAACGGCGATCCGACGGCCCGCAGGACGCGTCCGTGACGATTTTGCAAAAAGGCCCCTCCCAAAACAATAATCGAACCCGCAATCCACAGTTCCACTAGAAGAAGGATCCGTACGACATCACGACAAACCCGGAGGACTTCCTTGCAAAAAAACGCCACAACACCTCCCCTCCCTCTTCTCTCTCTCCCGTGCGGCATCGTCGCCGCTGCCGCCGCCGCCTCGCGCCGCCGCTCCGCTCCTCCCCGTTCGAATCCAACCATGCGAGGAGCTCCGCCGTCTTCCCCTCTCCATCCTCGCCGGAAATCGGCTGCTGGGCCGCCGCGAGGGCGCCGGAATCGCCGCTGTCGCACTCCGCATCCGCCGCCACATCTGCGCGTGGGCCCGCCCGGACACATATCCGCTCGCCTTAACCCGCTTCCCCCGGCCAAAGATCCCACCTTTGCGCCCGATTCGTGGCCCGGCCGTGGGAATCCCTGCGCTGCGCGGCGTTCTTGGAGGGTGTGTGAGCTCCGGTTTCCGTTTCGATTTTAGCATGCGTTCTTGAAGGGGGGCTTCTGTCCGGAAGGGGTGAGCTTGAGGCATTTTCTTTTTGGGGTGTATGAGATATCGAAGATGCGGTGGCCGTGGCCGCCGGCGGCGCGGAAGTTCAGCGTCCGGCTGGTAGTGCGGCGGGCGGAGGGGCTGGACGCGGACGCGGACGCGTGGCTGGCGGTGGAGGTGAAGTGGAAGGGCCCCAAGGCGCGGTGGAAGGGCATCAGGGTCTGCCGCAACCGCACGCGCCTGGAGGCGGCGACGGCGGCGGGGGTGAGCGTGGAGTGGGAGGAGGAGTTCGGGGACGTGGTCACGCTCGAGGCGTCGTCGTCGCACCGCCGCAAGGACGCCGCCTCCGTTGCGTTCTGCCCCTGGGACCTCTGCTTCTCCGTCCTCAATGTAAGCACACTCAGTCCTTTCCGCGTACGCTTATTTTTTTTTTCTTTCCGGAGTTGTTCGTCCGTAGAAGAGAGTCGAATTTCGGGGTGAGGTTTTCTATGTTCTTGCTGTAATGTTGATTGATACCGACAGATTGATGGTTTATTATTTGACGATTTTCTACCCGCTCTTTCCTGTTGGTTTCGATTCGATTGGATCATTGGAATAAGTTAGCCTGTTGGGACTGGGCGCTGGCGCAGTGGTAGGGGCTGCGGGTGCGCACCCCACCGGCGGAGTTCGAGCCGCGCGGTTCGAATTTCTGGTTCCCTTTGCTTTCTTAAAAGCAGGGCTTTCAGGCCTATTTTTATAAGTTAGCCTGATGGGTGTTTCAATCGTTCCTGTTTGGATGGATTATTCTTTTAGCACTTCATTCTGGTCATGGTGATGGTGAGACTTTTGACTTTTTTTCGTTGAAAAGGTCAGTCTCATTGGTTATGCGTTGAAAACGATAACTTCGTTAAATTCCTTTGGATCTGGCCTCTTAGGAAAAAGTATCTAAGGCAGCAAACAAGCTTTAACAGAATATTTAAATTTTTTAAAATTAACCATAAGTTTCTTTTTCCTGCAAAAGTGTAAGGAGTGTGGTTGGTGTTGGATTTTATTCCAGCTTTCTGCGATGATAGGATCCCCCTTTTTGCTGTTGGGATGATCAGGCTGCGTGGATGATAAGGATTTTGGTATATTGTTCCGGTTAGGCCATGAATTTATTTGGAACCTCCAAATCAGTTTGGCTTTGTTGGGAATTTTGAATAGCTTACTTGGAACAATGGAGTGTTCTTTAGCTAACTTATGTTCGTTTAGGTGACCGAGTTGTTTTAATATATGAAATCCTAGCTGTTGAGTTAATAGTAAAGAATTATGTTCATATTCACAGCTTCAGCTTGGCTGGCATAAACTAGCTTTTATGTACGGAGACAGTGATATAATTCAATACCTCGCCACGACCTCACCCCTGTACGCCACCTCCGACCCTTTCGTCTCATGCTTCAGCCGGCCAAATTCGTTGGGCACGGCGCCTTCACTGCTGCTCTGGAGCTCGGCGAGGCAAGGTCGGTCATGGATAGGTTCGTGATGCTGAAGCCAGCGGTGGAGTATAGTCAGATGCAGCTCTCTCTCTCTCACTCTCTATCTCTCACTCCTCTCTCTCAGATCCCTTTTCTTTGCAGCTCGGCACAGCGGAAATCGATACCGGGAGCTTGCCATCCTGATTATTTTCCAGGTATGAACTTCTCTATGCAGTGTGCATGTATGGTTTTGTTGACCCTTTTAGTTGGATTTAGTACTAGCTACAATTTCTGCCACTATGACGAATGTTATTTGTTCTGCAGCATATAGCATCCCTTTGGAAATAAATAGTCCGCTTCCTTGCCATTTTTATTTCAAAATTAAATTTGTGATGATGAATCTGATGTGCTTAATCAGGTTGTGCTTACCAACTATTTAGTGCTTCATAGGTATTGGTCTGATGTATAAATTATATTGCAGGAGGAAGATGACTTCAGTCAAGTGAGCTTTTTTCTCACTAATTATCTACTATTCTTAACCATCAAACTAATATTTATGTTTGCCAGAAACTTATCTATTGCGAAACTACAGACCTGTTTAAGGAAAGAAACTAATAGGAAGTTCTAAAAAAAGTTTGTCATTCAAGTATATTCATGTACTATATATCAAAACTAGGATCAGCTTAGGCAATGAAGAAGCAGCTCCCCAATTAGTCGATACTCAATAAACAACATTCTATACTTAAGACACATGCCTGAGATGACATTTAGATATAATTAGAAGTGCAGTAGCTTAGCTTTAGCATCAAAGGGTCATTTATAATATTTTGATTTGACTCCGTGAAACAATAGTGCCATTTCTCCACGGGTAGTCTTTGTTTAAGAAAGAGAAACACTGATGATTTAGGTCTCACCCTATTGTTCTGTTCCGTACTTCCATTCGTACTGATTGATATAAAGCTAGAAATATAAGGCTTTGCTTCTGTGTTTGATGCATTGTTTGTTTGGGTGCATACAGAGGTCAATGCATTTATGTTTAGTGGGTTCTTAATATTTCTTTTGAGGGCCACTTTCCCTAATTTTATCCTTTTTTGTGGCAGATTTCATTTCATAATATGTGGACTAATGTATTGAGTCTACAATGAGCTCAAAGAAGGGTGATATCGTGTTTTTACAAAATTAATGGCTACTCTCAGGTCTCAGGTGCCCTTTTATCTCTCTGTCGATTGTTTGTGAAGTTATCTCTTTGTTTCTGTATGCAAAGGTTTTTAAAATGTTGTTTCCATTTTTCTTTGTGCACAATCAAGAGAGTTCATGACCATGGATATTAAATTTTGGCTTTCCAGAGTAGCAGATCTAAAAGTTGCTTAACCGTGTGTCAGTTTTACCTGCAAAATGAGATTATTCATCATGGTGTATGGATAGTGCTATTTTTATTATATATTGAGTAGCATATATTAATATCTAATCATTCTATTTACTAGACTGCACTTTGAATTGCAAATGGTAGATTGTTTTGGTCACGTACAAAACTCAAAGTTTGGGTTCATGCTGACATTCTTTGTTCAGGTTTTGGACATTACTGATATCGCATCAGCTTTGTATGTGTTGCAAGCTCTCAACTGAAATCAGTTATAGCATCAAGCTCTCAACTAAAATCAATTATAGCATTTTTGATGTGCAATCGCTTATTTTCGACCTATATGCTTTTTACTATGCTGCAATTTTCTAACCTCATTTACACAGAATCTCCTTTGGCAGTCACATATATTTTTCAACCTATATTTTTTGAATAATTTATGATATATATATAGGACTATGGATCTTGGACGACAGTTATAAGCCTCAGTGACGTAGCAGCAAGGTCAAGCACGAGGCGAGTTTTGCGCATATCAGGATCAATTTGTTCAAATTGTTTGTAAATTTCAAATGTACTTCGGTGTATAAAATGAAAGGGGAAAATGAACATCGTGGAAAATATTGGGTTAGTATAATGCCCCAGCCTCTACTGATGCTGATACCTCTGAGGTGAGCATGGTTCTTGTTGTTTACATGCTAGGTTTCTTCTAATACTCCTTTACACCAGATGTTCAGATAAAAAACTGTGCTTACTCATTCGTTTTCTACATCCCTGTTAGACTTTACTTGGATAAAGTTTTTTTGATAGGGTTATGGCTTATGGCACATTTAGCTAGTGAAAGAACAAGCTATGCCCGGATGTCGCCTAGAGGGGGGTGAATAGGCGATTAAATTTTTTTCTATTTAGGGGCTTGATAATTGCGGAATCAAACTAGATGTTTAAATTAACAAGCGAACAATCTAAAATTCTAGGTTTACCTAAAGTGCACCAACAACTTATGCTAAACAAGGCAAGCAACAAGGTGATAGCTAGATATAAACTTCAAGCACGAAGGCTATCACAATGTAAAGTGCATAAGTAAAAGTTCGGGTATAGAAATAACCGAGGCACGCAAAGACGAGGAATTATTCCCGAGTTCCTCCTTGTTAAGGGAGTACGTCTCGTTGGAGGGTTGTGAGCTCGCCACAAAAGCCTACTCAAGATGCCATAGGCCTCACCCTATTCTCCGATGAACCGCACCCAAAGGTTTGGTTCACCTTCCACTATCGGAATCCTTCGGGGCGGATTCCGGAGCCCTTACAACTTTTGGGGCACACACCCACAACTCAATTGGGGGCTCCCAAAATGTGCCGAAGCTTCACAAGCCGAAGTCTTCACGGCACCACCACCGTCTAGGGTCCAATGACCCAAGAGTAACAAGCTCCCAACCTTCAATCCCACGAATCACCGTGGGGAGCACAACCCGATGCAACAAATGCAAAAGGGCAAGAACACACCAAGTGGTCAAATTCTTCTCCCCAAAATCCAACCAAAGCAACTAATGCTATGGAGTGATTTAGGAGGAAGAACGAAGGTGAAACACCAAGAACTCCAAAATCTAGATCCCACGAGCTCCCCTCACTTAGAGGAGATTTTGTTTGGTGGAAAGATGGATCTAGATCTCCTCTCTTGTTTCCCTAAATTTGGGCAAGAATCATCAGAGGGATTAGAGGGAATCGAGCTCTCAAAATGTTGACTATGGAGGAGAGAGAGCCAGGGATGAGATCTCTAGGAAAAATGGGGAAGAAGCCCCTTTTATAGGTGGCTCCAAAAAGGAGCCGTTGGAGGGGAAAAAGAGGGACAAAAGTGGCTGCAGAGTTCCCGGCCTGGGGCCGGCCGGGAGCCGGCCAGGCCGGCCTGGAAACGTCCAGGCAGTGAACAGCGAACGAACCAGAGAAGCGATCGATTGGAAAGAAAAAAAAGGCAAAGAAACAGAGCAGCGCGCTGGCAGGAGGCCCGGCCTGGCACCCGGCCTTGGGCCGGCCGCGGATGAAGCTGGGCCGGGCAGGTGGCCGAACGGGCCGGCCTGCCCCCGGCCTCGGGCCGGCCAGCGGTGCGCGGTGGGCCGGGCAGGTGCCCGAGCGGACCGGCCTCGCCCCGGCCAGGGCCCGGCCAGGCCGGCCAGCTGCCCCCCTTTTTTTTCTTTTTTAATATCTGTTTTTAAAAAACGATCGAACCGAAAAACGCAATAACTTTCGCACCCGAACTCCGTTTTCGATAATCTTGGACTCGTTGGAATCGTCACAACGAGCACAACAAGAATATGCAGAGAAACATCATAGTCCAAGAATATAATATAAAAATAAATGGGGAAAGGTAAAAGCTCCCATTTGCAAATCAGAAATGCAATAACTTTCACCCACGAACTCCGTTTTCGATAATCTTGGACTCGTTGGAATCGTCACAACAAGCACAACAAGATTATGCAGAGAAACATCATAGTCCAAGAAAATATTATAAAACCAAATGGGGAAAGTTAAAAACTCTTTTTCGCAAACCGAAAATGCCGAAACTTTTGCAATTGAAGTCCGAATGAAGTAAAACCAATTTTGTTGGAAAGAGGACAACAAATGCTACCTTTGAAAATGGAAAACAAGCAATGGAGATTTTGCAAAGAAATGGAAGAGATAAATCTCCCGCACGGATGAACCGGCAAAATCTCCAATACCGAAACCGCAATAGAAGACGCATATGAAAACCATTTTCGGTGAACTTAGCTTTGTCATGACGAGCACGACAAGCACCAAGACCACACCACTATTAGAGACAAATAAGAACCAATAAAGATGATTGCATGGATGCAAAGGTTTGTGCTCTCTACGGCGATACGATCACGATATTCGGTCGAGAGCCCCTCTTGATAGTACGGTTATCTATCATATAATCCGGTCTCTCACTAAACAATATGAGACCGGTAAAATACAAACCCTATCAAGATCATACCTTTGCCTTGCGCATAAATCCACTTGAGGTCGATGAAGACGATCTTCATCTCCTCAAGACACACCACCTTCCTCGATTGCGCTTCGGTGAAGATTCACTTGTTGCTCCCCCATACACCAAGATGGGAGAAGCATCTCTTCGGCATCTCTTCACTTGGACTTGAGAGTTGATCAACCCGCACGAAGCCTTGATCAACCCATAAACTTCTTCCCATAACCTTGATTCCAACAAATGGAGATCAAGCAACTCAAATGGACACACCTATAAATATAGCTCAATGCAAACATTAGTCCATAGAGATTGTCATTAATTACCAAAACCATGCATGGGAGCAACCATGCACTTTCAATCTCCCCCATTTTGGTAATTGATGACAATCCCTTTTTAAGAGGGTTTATATAATGAATAGACCATACTTGCAAGACAAACGAGCAAGGATGCAAGCGCATGCATGGCAAATGCAACAAAAGCATAAAACCCAAATTCCCTTAAACCCTCTAAACTTCTCCCCCATTGGCATCGATTGCCGAAATGGGAAGAAAAATTTAGAGAGCCAATATAATATGAGTTCCTCCAAAAAGGTGATGACAATCCCTTTTAACAAAAAAAAATTAGAGGAAATCAAACTATATTGAGGATCAAAAGATTGCAAAAGGATGAAATCATTTTAAACATCTCCACAAAGGAGAAAGGCAATCAAAAAGATCCAAAGCGAGAGTTCTAAATAAAAACGGAGAAGCTCCCCAATTTTCATGCACAATTGAGGAGTGCACAAAAATGGCATCCTCGCTCCCCAAAATTATCTAGAACACGCAACAAGTGCAAGAGTGCATAATGCAAAAGCAAATCATAGCACTTGCACCAAAGATGTGGTTGAGCCATAAGAAGATACCAATTTTCAAAAATTCATCATAAGATAGGCCCAACCGAGATAAAAAGATCTTTTAGAGAAATATGTTCACAAGCTTAGGGATACCAATTGGAAACTAAAACCAATTGAAAATGCCAAAAACTAGTGAGAGCATTTAGTCAAATGAAAATCAACATCCTCGCCATGGTAAGCATGAAGTAAAAGATCCTCAACAAATACATGAGTGTGCAAAGATACCAATAAACAATAAGACAAGCACTCATGAGACAAATTTGGAGCCACCAAAGAATTATAGATGAAACACAAGGTGGCTCAAAAAGAAATAGGATACCGACTAAAAGATGACCTCTCTCATATGTATAGGTTTCTAATTAGACAAACCATAAAGATATACATCCGCAAAGAAACATATACATACGAAATGGTTCGGGAAAAGGAGAACAAGGTATCCAAAAGGAAGTCATAAATATACAAACGAGATTATTGCATAAAAGCATAGCACATAGCTCAAATTTATCTCATTGTATATAAATGAACTTCAAATATATCAAATGCATCACACATATCACAAAAGGAACAAGGGATAGTGGAGATGCTTTGAGTTAGGCAACAAGTATCACAAGGAAATAATATCAATTTAAGAAAAGGTTTTTGCAAATTCAACACACATATCACAAAGATATATTAAGTGAAGGAAAAGGCCAAAACCACAACAATTGCATATATGAGATAACATGCCAAGAAGCAACCTACACAAGGTTGGAACTATAAAAGTATGCATGGGTTAGATACTTGTTACCAAGATGACATTGGTGATGAAGATTATGAGATTGGTTTGTCATCAAAACTTGACTCCGACAATCACACGGTGATGACACCTTCCTTATGAATGAGGCAAGCATCCAATGCATCTCCATTGTACCTAAAACACAATTAGAGTACAAAATGGTTCCCAAACTCATTGGGTCCCATAGTAGTTAGATAAACTACAATATATAGGATATACTCCACATAAATATGTGCATATAGATATGAAATTGAATTTCATGCACATCTTAGCCGATTTAGGATTTGGTGGAGTATCCCCTATATATTGGATCAAGAAAGACTAGCATGCCAAATAATATATATACTAGTAAAATGCATGCATAGACTTACAAGAACCAAATGAGATACAATTTGGACGAAAACACAAAGTAAACCAAAAAGGTTGTCCAAATTATATCAAAATCCAAATCAACACATGAATTAGGAGAAATCAAATCAACATATGATTGATTCCAAAACACATCAACACATGAAGTGTGATATCAAAAGGAATCAAATCAACACAACAAATGATCGATAAGACACCAATTGAAAATAAGATACCAATTAAAAACAAAAAATACCAACTTGGAGAAAAGATACCAAGAAGAGGATAATAATTGACCGGAGTCAAGTAAAGAAAAAAAATACAAAAAGGTATCAAGACTCCCACAATAAATATCTATGGAGGAGATATTAAATTCCAATTATGTAGTGACCTTGCCTGTTAAAATAGACAAGATACCTGTGTATAGTGCTAGTCCCTGGATCGACTCGCTAGCACACACAGTACAAGATGAAATACCACAACAGTGCATCATTTTATTACACGCATGATCCAGAATTCAAAGTAGTTTCGATTACAAAGTGCATAGCTCGGAGCTAGCTTTATTTAGAGTAAACAGCGGAATAAATATTAAGCATGGAGTCTCCATCATCTTCATGCTGCCACAGGCGAACATGTCGGTTGTAGACTCGAAACCCCTAACGAACCTCACTCTTCATCGGAACAACCTGATAAAATATATCAACAAGGTGGGTCAGAACCATTTAAAATGGAACTGGCAAGTGACACTTTGTGGACTCATATTGGAACAACTCTAGTAACCTATATGCATATTTGGCTTGGTGGAGTTTGAAGGCTATTTTGCAGAAAGCCAACTTTTTCCTAACTCTTCATAAAACAAATTTTTTTTCATCTATACGAGACTTTCATGGCATGAAAGCCACCATCTCGGCTACCCTTGTTCACCCAACAATTTTTAATTTAGAGAAATTTGAGTGATGAGATCTTCCGTTGATGTCCTCGTCCAGTTTGCTCAGAAATGTCCGTAACCGGGGACACGGCTATGATCATAGTTTTTCTACTCTCGAGAGGTTGTGCACTTTCACCACTAGACTTAACCAACCCAAACTATCCCTCACACTCCATTAGTGTTTCGGGGAAAAGAAGAAGGTTAAGACGAGATCTTTCAGAAGCATTTTCCCACCCCATACCGGCCTGACACGTTCCACCTACAACCCTCTACCACCACCTGTCAAGCCGGGGTGAGTCCACACAACTTAATTGATCAAGACAGAGCCCATATGACTAATGGCTGCACTGGAAGCTAACTAAACAGGGAGTAACGTCGATCTCTTTGTCCCTGGGTGGCCATCCACAAGTGCACATACTCGGGTAAAACCATAGACATGGCCCCGAGCAGCCACTCAACTCCAACCGCCAAGCAATTCCAAAATCCACCCAGGAGGTTCTTTCAACTTAGTAGATATTTTACTTTTATCAAAAACAACATTTTGCATAGCAAGACTAAAATTTTACCAAGTTATCATAGGTGTGTCTAGACCAACTAGTAAAGGAGGAACTATACTAAATAGTTTTAAAGCATAGCAATACTAATAACTTATCATGCAATTTTCCAAGTAATACTACAACATGCATAATTCAAAATAATAGGACAGAAATATGCAAGTGTGCCACTTGCCTTGGCAACAAGCGGAGCAGGAGTAGCAGCTGCAAAGGTCCTCGGTTCCCTCCGAATAATCTAACAAAAACAACACACACAAATAAACATACAATTCACACAAGTGGCAATACAAAAATTATGCTATGCATGAATATGCAAAATTTACAACAACACAAAAAAAAATTTACTTTCTATTCTCTGGTTGTGCTATATGCATGATGCTACAAAGCAAATTTTATTAATTTACTTAATAGGAATAAAACCAAAACACTCAAAAGGTAAAAACAAGGGTTTTATAGTTTTCTGTAATAAAATATTTTATAAATTTTGGAAAACAAGTCTACTGGACAGAGGACAACTAAACAAAGCCTCTGCAACTTGGATCACCCAAATTGGATTTGTGGAACTCAAGATATGGCTAAAATAAGGTTTTAGGGTTTCTGCAAATACCAAGTGTGTGCACGTATCAAAAGTGAAATTTTATTGCACCACTGTATTCTACACATTTTTCTGAATCCATAGACATCAAAATCACTAAATTTGGATTTGTGGTTTAGGAGATATGGAATTTCAAAGTTTGGATGAATTTCTGTCAAAAAAACAGAAAAACAGATAAATAAAAAAAAGAACGGGCGACGTGGCGCGCCCTGATTCGTCGGTACCGGTTCGGGTTTTTAAAATAAAACCGGACCGTTGGATCAAGATCCTGCGGCCCGAAAAAGATCGGCCGGGATCGGGCGGCGCGACCGGCCGGAACCCTAGCCCGCGCGGCGGTGCCGGGCCGGCACGGCGCGTTCCGGCGTGTCCAGAGGGAGAGGGAGGACGGCGTGCTCACCACGGCGTGCAGGGGACGGAGGCGAGCACGGTGGCGAGGGCGACGGCGAGTAGGAGCTCCGAGTCGGCGGGGATTCCTCGCCGGAGTTGGAGGAGGCGGCGGTCGGGCGCGGTCGAGGATGCCCGCGTCGATTCCCTGCGCAAAAAAATACGGGGTCGTGTCAAGGAGGTGCGCAAGGAGTAGGGGAGAAAGAAGAGGGTGACGGGGAACCGTGGGGTGGCCGGAGCTCACCGGAAACGGCGAGGTCGGCCGGCGGCGACGGCGGACTTGCGGGCTCCCGTACGGGCAGCCTGGTGGCGCTCGGGTGGTGCGGTGTGGGGCAAAAGGAAGAGGAGGAGGAGGGCTATAAGATGGTGGCGGTGGTGCGGCCGTTAGCCTCCGCGGTGGTGCGGATTGAAGAGGGGGAGGCGACGGGGTGCCGGCGGGTGAGCTCCCGCGCCTGGAAACGGCGCTGACGGGCGGGTCCCGCGCGTCAGAGAGAGAGAGGAGAGGAGGAGGCGGGTGGGCTGAAGCTGGGCCGCGGCTTGCTGGGCTGGCCCGGTTGGGCTGGCTCGGCCGGCCTTCCTTTTTTTTTTTTTAACAAAACCTTTTTCTATTTTCTGTTTTCAAAAACAAGGCAAAACCAAACTTAAACTTTTCAGAAAAATTTGATAAAATACTTTTTGAAAAGCTTGTTAAAAATAGAACACTTTGGCACTTAGTTTTTCAACAAAATAAAATAAAATAATTGGTTTTATGACAAGGGTTAATTAACCCTATTATGTCAAAATAATTATTTTAACACCAAAGTTTGAGTTTAAAACTCAAAACAAGCGATTTAAAATGCAATGCAGCAAAAGATGATGCATGAATGGAAGTTTTTAAATTTTTGAAATTTTGGGATGTTACAAATTAATACCAATTGAAGGTACCAAAACATAAGGTGAAGAACCAAATGCGAATTGAAAGGATCAATTGTTGATAGATATGTTAGTGTTCTAAATAAAAATGAATGATCCACCAAGATTCATGCATTATCTTTGATATTTGCATTTGAATACAAAATGCATGCACAAGGGATCATTACTCTTCATAATTTATTTACAACACTAAACACTACCAAATGAAAAATAGGACCCGTGCAAGAGACAAGGAAGGCAATAAATATGGCAAATTAAAGCAAGAGCCAAAGTGAAGATGATCTACAAAATCCACCACAATTACTAGAATCACTTGTCATGGACAAGGAGTATATGGAGATATTTCTCGGTGGTATATAGGAAAGATGTTCAAAACCAACTTCACAACAAATAAGCATATGGCAAGAGATAAGAATTAAAGCGCCATATTTCGAAAAAGGTTTGTTGGTAGTTTCAACTATTCGAACCAACGGGCAAAGCCATGGTTAAAATAAGATGAAACAAATGGTTTCTCACATAATATATAGAAATGCATATTAGAGAAAAACCACACCAAGCAACCTCACACAAACAAGAACCAAAGGATAACCACAAAGGAAAAATGGAACTTTTTGAGCAAACATGCCACATAGGAATTAGATAATGTACAATATCAAGTCTAAGTGGCAAACCTCAAATGTTCACATTTTTATGGGATTGTAATATGCACATAGCTTATTACTCCCCATAATGTGATGATTCATTTTATTTTTAAACAAGAGGCAAATAAAACCAACTAGAGAAATTAATGGACATTGTAGAATTTGAATTTCTCATGAATATGACATACCACATAGTAGCTAGATAATATGAAATATCAATACTAGGTGGTGTGCCTCATGTACACACATTTTTAGGTTTGTGAGGTGCACAAAGCACATCACTCCCCCAAAATGGGATAGTCCATTAATATCTCAAAAAGCCAATTGAAATCCACACAAGATTCAATAGGGCTCAACACAAAAATTACACATACATGATATACAACTATCATACACTACCTTGAATAACAAGACAAGTAGGAAAGTAGCATATCATATACAAGCACATGCTAGGAACAAAACTAACACATGCAAGGGAGCATGCAACTTTCAATGTATAAATGAATTAAATACAAGTTACCGCAAGGAGGAAGCATTCGATATGAGATAGATATGTGATAATCCAATTGACTTGGCTTGAGAAATAAAATCATGAAGATCCCTTAATTCTTCACAAATAGCCGAGTCACCAATGTCCTCCACAATCACCTATTGATCAAGTTGAAGCTTGTTGGTCCCCAACGAAGTTGGGTCCTAAGAGGTTAGTCACAATAGGCTTGGGAACCCAAATGGTGATTTTCTTGACACCACTTTGAGCTCCCACATACTTGGCAAACACATTACCAACTCTATCCTTCCTAAGAGAATAATCATCATCAATTATGATAGGAGAGGATGAGGTACCGTTAGTGCATGAAGAAGCAAAATGACCTTTGCCACGGCAAAGGTAGCAACACCGACTATTCTCTTTCTTCTTCCTAGGCTCCTTAACTTGAGGAGCATTGGCTTGAGTCTTCTTAGGAGGTGGCTATTGTTCAACTCGTGGTTGAGCACGAGATTGAACAAGAGGCCGCTTCCCTAGTTGCTTCTCACTAAAAGGCTTCTTCTTCATTGGGAAATCCCAAACGTGGTGCCCTTCAACCTTGCACTTGAAGCAACTGATCTTGGCCGGATTCTTGAATTGAACTTGGCCCTTCTTTTTCTCAACCGTGGACTTGACCTAGTTGTTGGAGTTGAATCCAAGTCCACTCTTGTCATTCGGGGATTGTTGTGCACTCAATATGTTGTCAAGTGCACGCTTCCCTTCATGACGCTTTTCCAAGTCATTCCTCATAGAAGTGGCTTGGGCCTTGAGCTCTCCTCTTTTCTCTACATGGTTAGTGATAACACAAGAACTAGAGAAGGTACATGCATCATTGTTAGAGCAACAAGGCAAAGAAAGTAATTCATCACATGATGTACCAACATTTTTAGTGGATGAACTACTAGGGCTACCACATGACAATATAGCATTTTTGGTTAAGGTTGTGCTATCATCCACATGAGGCTCACAAGATGTTACCTTGGTGGTGAGGGCCTCATGAGCTTACTTTAGACTAGCATAGGATGCTAGAAGATCATCATTAGAGCTAGATAGCTTTTTATGACTTTCTTCCAACTCCCTATACTTGCTAGTTAGCAACTCAAGTTGAGCCCTTAGCTCAACATTCTCCTTCAAACTAGATGCTTCACAAGAAATGGAGTTAGTAGCACAAGCATCATTAACTTTAGGAATAGAAGAAGAAATATTTGCAAGCTCATCATTTAATCTAGCATTTTCATTTTTCGTGACTTTATATTTAGCATGAGCATGGTCACGTTCTTTAATTATTTTAGCAATTATGTCATTATGAGACTCCTCGATAGATTCTAGTTTCTCCTCTAGAGAAGCACGAGTCTCTTGCTCTTCCTCAAGAGCATCTTCTAACGATGCTTTCTCCATAGCATCATCTCTTTCAATCTTACCCTTTTCTTCAAGGCTTGCTTCCAAAGCCTCAATAGTTTCCCCATGCTCAATAAGAGTGCTCATAATTTCAAATAGGTTAGCTTGGGCACTTTTATTGGTAGGAAGGGCTTTAAGAATCATTAGACCTTTATTTTGAAGAAGGGCATTAAATTTTTCCATATCATCTTCTTCATCATTATTATCATTATTGTCATTACTAGAAGATGATTTAGCCATAAGACAATGAGAGGTGGATGAAGAAGAATAATTAAATTTTGAACTACTCAAGTTCGCATCTTGTTGCATAGCAAATTGGGTTTCCTCTACATTATTATTCATGCAAGAGTTAGAGGGAACACAATCATTTTTATCATGGCAACAAGATAGAGCAAGCATATCATAAAGAGATTTATCCAAGCAATTTTTTGATGATATGCAAGGACTATCAACACTAGCATGTAAATCATTTATAGTGCTATGTGTGTTTCGGTCCAAAGATGAAGCATTGCAACAAGATAGAGATAAATGATCATCAATAACGAGTTCACTATCAAAGTTGCAAAACCTATCACTACTGACCATCACATTGGTTTGTGGCTTACCACATTTTGGTGAAGTAGACGAAGACGAGAGCTCGTCACGGCCGGAGGTGGAGGGAGAGCAATCATCCTCAAAAGAGTTGGACACTCCATATTTTTCTTGAAGCTTGGTCCAAAGCTCATGAGCATCCCGGAGAGGCATGATTGACTCGAAAACTACAACACTCACAAATTTGCAAAACTCATTAGAAGCTAGAGCATCTAGATATAAGTTTTTCTCATCCTCTAAAGTCGTACTTTCATAATCCTTTGGAGGAGAAAAACCTATATCTAAGATACGCTCAATATTGGGGTCCAAGACCCGTAAGTGACTAAGCATATGAGTTTTCCAAACATTAAAATTTGTGCCATTGAATATAAACATGTGATCGTGCACTAATCCTCTAAACGACATCTTTACTCTCTAGGCGGTAAAGCCAAACAAGAGAGACGAGGCTCTGATACCAATTGAAAGAACAAGCTATGCCCGGATGTCGCCTAGAGGGGGGGTGAATAGGCGATTAAAACTTTTTCTATTTAGGGGCTTGATAATTGCGGAATAAAACTAGGTGTTTAAATTAACAAGCCAACAACCTAAAATTCTAGGTTTACCTAAAGTGCACCAACAACTTATGCTAAACAAGGCAAGCAACAAGGTGATAGCTAGATATAAACTTCAAGCACGAAGGCTATCACAATGTAAAGTGCATAAGTAAAAGTTCGGGTATAGAAATAACCAAGGCACGCGGAGACGAGGAATTATTCCCGAGTTCCTCCTTGTTAAGGGAGTACGTCTCGTTGGAGGGGTGTGATCTCGCCACAAAAGGCCTACTCAAGATGCCACAAAGGCCTCACCCTATTCTCCGATGAACCGCACCCAAAGGTTTGGTTCACCTTCCACTATCGGAATCCTTCGGGGCGAATTCCGGAGCCCTTACAACTTTTGGGGCACACACCCACAACTCAATTGGGGGCTCCCAAAACGTGCCGAAGCTTCACAAGCCGAAGTCTTCACGGCACCACCACCGTCTAGGGTCCAATGACCCAAGAGTAACAAGCTCCCAACCTTCAATCCCACGAATCACCGTGGGGAGCACAACCCGATGCAACAAATGCAAAAGGGCAAGAACACACCAAGTGGTCAAATTCTTCTCCCCAAAATCCAACCAAAGCAACTAATGCTACGTAGGGATTAGGAGGAAGAACGAAGGAGAAACACCAAGAACTCTAAAATCTAGATCCCACGAGTTCCCCTCACTTAGAGGAGATTTTGTTTGGTGGAAAGATGGATCTAGATCTCCTCTCTTGTTTCCCTAAATTTGGGCAAGAATCATCGAAGGGATTAGTGGGAATCGAGCTCTCAAAATGTTGACTATGGAGGAGAGAGAGAAAGGGATGAGATCTCTAGGAAAAATGGGGAAGAAGCCCCTTTTATAGGTGGCTCCAAAAAGGAGCCGTTGGAGGGGAAAAAGAGGGACAAAAGTGGTTGCAGAGTTCCCGGCCTGGGGTCGGCCGGGAGCCGGCCAGGCCGGCCTGGAAACATCCAGGCAGTGAACAGCGAACGAACCAGAGAAGCGATCGATTGGAAATAAAAAAAGGCAAAGAAACAGAGCAGCGCGCTGGCAGGAGGCCCGGCCTGGCACCCGGCCTTGGGCCGGCCACAGAGGAAGCTGGGCCGGGCAGGTGGCCGAACGGGCCGGCCTGCCCCTGGCCTCGGGCCGGACAACGGTGCACAGTGGGCCGGGCAAGTGCCCATGCGGACCGGCCTCACCCCGGCCAGGGCCCGGCCAGGCCGGCCAACTGCCCCCTTTTTTCTTTTTTAATAACTGTTTTTAGGAAATCGATCGAACCGAAAAACGCAATAACTTTCGCACCCGAACTCCGTTTTCGATAATCTTGGACTCGTTGGAATCGTCACAACGAGAACAACAAGAATATGCATAGAAACATCATAGTCCAAGAATATTATATAAAAATAAATGGGGATAGGTAAAAGCTCCCATTTGCAAATCGGAAATGCAATAACTTTCACCCACGAACTCCATTTTCGATAATCTTAGACTCGTTGGAATCGTCACAACGAGGACAACAAGATTATGCAGAGAAACATCATAGTCCAAGAAAATATAATAAAACCAAATGGGGAAAGTTAAAAACTCTTTTTCGCAAACCGAAAATGCCCAAACTTTTGCAATTGAAGTCCGAATATAGTAAAACCAATTTTGTTGGAAAGAGTACGACAAATGGTACCTTTGAAAATGGAGATTTTGCAAAGAAATGGAAGAGATAAATCTCCCGCATGGATGAACCGGCAAAATCTCCAATACCGAAACCGCAATAGAAGACGCATATGAAAACCGTTTTCGGTGAACTTAGCTTTGTCATGACGAGCACGACAAGCACCAAGACCACACCACTATTAGAGACAAATAAGAACCAATAAAGATGATTGCATGGATGCAAAGGTTTGTGCTCTCTACGGCGATACGATCACGATATCCGGTCGAGAGCCCCTCTTGATAGTACGGTTATCTATCCTATAATCCGGTCTCTCACTAAACAATATGAGACCGGTAAAATAGAAACCCTATCAAGATCATACCTTTTCCTTGCGCATAAATCCACTTGAGGTCGATGAAGACGATCTTCATCTCCTCAAGACACACCACCTTCCTCGATTGCGCTTCGGTGAAGATTCACTTGTTGCTCCCCCATACACCAAGATGGGAGAAGCATCTCTTCGGCATCTCTTCACTTGGACTTGAGAGTTGATCAACCCGCACGAAGCCTTGATCAACCCATAAACTTCTTCCCATAACCTTGATTCCAACAAATGGAGATCAAGCAACTCAAATGGACACACCTATAAATATAGCTCAATGCAAACATTAGTCCATAGAGATTGTCATTAATTACCAAAACCATGCATGGGAGCAACCATGCACTTTCAGCTAGCCCAATGAGGATTAATGTTTCAGTGCCTCTACTGATATACATGTGCATTTACTGATAGGTCACTCCTTCTGTTAATAGTAATAATCTGCATCGTGCTTCTTCTGTTGATCTTTTCCTACATTTTTTTATGTCTGCACCATGTTACAAATAGGTTCTTCCTGAAACAAATCTTCCGCATATCCCATTGTTAGTTATAAAACCATCTGGAACCATTTAGGTAGGCCCCAACATAATTTTGTTATAGATGGTGTGTTCAGTTACTGTTTTCGGCACAATTTTCCTTGCATGTTTTAGGCTATTTTCTCTTTCTTTTTTTCCTTTGTGTATTCAGTTGCTGTTTGGGTGATTCACCGCTGCTACCTGGGACGAAGACATGAAGTCATAGAGGGAAGAGATGGAAGGGGAATAAGAAAGGGCGACGGAGGCCGAATAGAAACCCACTCTGCATATCTGAGCGGCGCTTGCGATTGGAGAACCACTCCTCCAGGCAACGCCAACCTACCCCCACTCTGCATATTTGAGTGGTGCTTGCGATGGGAGAACCACTCCTCCAAGCCTCTCTCCAGGCAACGCCAACCTACCCGGCAAAGTGACCCCTCATATTTTTTAGTGCCCATTTTTTGTGTATTATTGCTTCTGAGTGATCATTAACTTTGAGAATAGAGTAATTTTGTTGCACCTATTTTTTTGGATAGGAACTTGATCACTTGCTTTTGGATCTATGCACCACACTTTCCTTGCTACTGAGAACTACCTATTATGATTTGCATGATTTCCTTTTTGATATTTTAATTAGTATAAATGGACAACATCATGCTAACAAATCAGATTATAGGTATTCTCATAATATAAGTATTCTGAGTCCTAATGCTATAGTGGCAATGCTGCAATTCCATTCATGATGCTTAAGAACTGTACAAGTGGTATAGATTGGTTATTAACATGTGTTATAAATCTTGATTCCTGTATATTGGTATCTACCTATGCTTTGAACATCTTTTATTGATGGAATAAAAAGGTATCGATTAGTGCATTAGATGTTTTGCGTCTGAGTGCTTTCCCATATTATTGCGCTTCTATTGATATTTCAAACATGTTCTTTCTGGGTTTTCCATGGTGTGTTGATTCTGCCATGTTTGACCACCTCTCTGACAAGGGTTATGCTGTCACGAGTCTGTCTAATGCTAACCCTGGTGTCACACGCTAGGTATGAACTTGCAGGTATTTATTGATAGATTGCCCAAAGAGCGACTTGTAGAAGTTGGTGTTCTAATGGGCTTGCTCCCCGATCAGCTTAGTATCTTCCGTAATTCCTCCTCCCGTATCCAATGAGAGAATCCAGTTTATTCGTCTCCTATTGCTCCTTCGCATGTTTGTTTCCTTTGAAACAACTAAAGCTAATACACATATACGTTATTAATTCTTGGGAATCTGTCAGAATTCTGATTTACAATCTGCATTGATGCCAATGGTTCTTACAAGTACTTGCAACTAGGGTTTGCATAGTAGATAAGTTCTTTTTTGTTCAAGTGCATCTGATTAATTTACCCTCTGAGTGGATATTTCGTTCTGGCTGGAATGTTACTAAATTTTCAGATCAAAATATCTATGAGCCAACTCCATGTAAGTACATTGTTATCTTACATGCACGAGTGTGGCATATATGAGTAGAAACCAAAATGTTGATGTATTTGCAGCAGAAAAATGGTATCATCTAAATAGTAGTATTGACCAAATATTTAGTGAATGATACAAATATCTTATTTCTACATTTTTAGGAAAACAACTATTGGCCTTTTGAGGCAAGAGGCATTGTAATCGCGTCAGAGCAATGTAGGCAATACAAGAAAAAACATCGATAGAAAGATAACTGCAATGCTGATATGTTGTTTTTGTTATTCATCTTTCATTTGCTTGAAGGGATGGGCAATTTTTGTCTTTTCATATATTTAGCAGTTAGGAAATAATTGCAGCTCACCTTAGCGGAAGGAAGTGTTTGGGCATCGATGGATCCCTGAATGGTGTCGTTAGGTATTCTGTGCACATTAAGGGCAAGGGCTGCATAGATCAGAACTATGTATTTCTTTGTGGTTCTTCCAAAAGTATGCAGGCTACTTGAAAATGGGATTTGAATGTGGCTATGAAGCTGATGTCCATGAGTTGTAAATGGACATGCGTGAAGTTAATTTTGTGTACAATTTTTATATTAATTTCAGTATTACTCTCAAGTATGCAATTTGCCTACTGAGCCTCTGTTTCGCATTATGCAAACCCATTTATTTTACATACATTGGCTTCTTGAGGTTTTGATAGATCAAACTCTATACTATATGTTGACAGCTTCTCTTTCCATTGCGGTCTTGGTGCCAACATTTTCGGGCAATCTTTTGAAGTGGAATTCTCAACTAAATGCTCACCTAAATGTGTCTCATATACGACTCATAAGAAAACAAACAAATGTTTCAACATTCTAATTTAGCCAACATTTTAATAAGCAAAAAAAAACACCAAAAAAACCACCAAGGGCGTGGCGTGACGCCACGCCAAAATTCAACTAGTAGAATCTATAGACAGGAAACAATTGCCGTTGTTCGCATTGACGAAGCGGTAGCTTGGGGTGTATAGCGGTTTTAGCCTGCTCCCGGGGCTTGAGCAATGAATGATACTCAAATCCGGGAGGCGCCTTCTTGGATCCCGGACAAGCTCTCTATGACGCCCTCTGCTCAGATCGGGGAGGCGGCTTCGGTCACGGTGGCGGACCTGATAGACCATGATAATTGGTCTTGGAAGATTGATCAATATAGAGCTAACTTCATCGCTCCAGATGCAGACACACTTCTTAATAGAGGGGGTAAAGACTTTTGGTTCTGGGCAGGCGAGTGATCAGGTGTCTACACTGTGAAGTCAGCGTACCACTCTCTGATGACTCATAACAAGCTGCAAGCTCTAGAGGAAGGGACGGTTACCGAAACCTCAATTACGGATAAACAGTTGTCGTCACGGTTATGGAAGCTTAAGGTGCTACCTAAAGTTCGGGTTTTTTAGTGGCATGTCATGTGTGGCATACTGCCAGTTGAAAAACTCTTGCGACATCGTCATATTTCACAAGTCAGTATATGCAAATTATGCCAAGATACTGAGGAAGATTTGATGCATGCCCTGTTAGATTGTCCACATGCAAGGAGGTTCTGGGCAGTGGCACCTGAATGGCTAGATAAAGAAGCCAAACCTGCACCCTCTTATGTGGACGGGAGATTTGATGGTAACCCCCCAGGGCACTTAAACCACACATGTCAGTGACTCACTAAAGGGGCCAGTGAGTAAGGATTTGCGAACAAGGGGGTTATCATCAATTGTCCCTATGTGGACAAAGAATAATTTATTTATTTTTTTGACAGGAGTGTAACAGGTCCTGGAAGCCATGCAGGATGCGTAAGCTGCCATGCACATAGGTCTGCCATTGGCGCAAGAAGCAGGAGGCGAGCAGCGGTTAAACGGAGATTTGTTTGGTGAAAAAGGCAATCTACAACTTTGTATTCGGTGCATGGGATTGGTGACATGACAAAGGAAAAAAGGGCATTGGGGTTGTGGGATAAATGCTTAGCCCACCCACGAGGAAACTACTAGAGAAGTAATTTCTTTTGAGTTTGTTGCTCAGTTTGCACAGGTTGTACTGGAAGGTTGGCATTTTGGCGACGTACGTATAAGGTTGGGAGCAGCCTATAGTATGTCGTGAAGGATCATGCATATACAAGGCGTCAGTTAGTGCAGAGAAAATGTGGCGGGTGAGCTAGGCGCATGGTGGAGCATGTTGCAGTCGAACAAATTCGGCTGGGTCGGACTGGACAGTCTGACAGATCGACAGGGATGTCGGTCGGGACAGAAGACGGTGATGATCGGCAATGACGACATAGGAGCGTGAAGGCTGATGGTATCCGAATTCTATGGCGTGGCAACACGTGGTGCATGCCTGAGGGATGCGTGTTTCGACATGGCAATGGCGCGGAGTTGATTCAAGGCGGTGTACTGATCATCCATGGAGTAATGTTGAAGGTGGAGCTGGATTCTTATCGGAGATTCCACTCGGCTGATGGAGGGGCTGATGCGTAAGCATGCGGAGAGTCGAAGCCTATTCAGCGGGAAGGCGAGAAGCACGTGGATCGGACTGGACCTCGGGGTTCGAAGGATGCGTGGAACTCGGCATCGGTCGGGGATGAATGGTGGTTATCTGCAGTGGGGCATGAGGTGGTGTGGGTTAGCGACCCGATAGATCTTGGCCAAGATTGCGGATGCTCGACGCGGTAATAGCAGCGAGGTGTGTGGTAAGCACGAGACACAGTGACAGACCATTACACTGGCGGTCAGGCATATGGTCAGACATGAGTATAGGGGTGCTGAAGCAGTGTTGACGAGTATCAGGTTCAAGTTGGTGACTGGGTCTATGAAGATTGATGCATCAGGTGATAGACAGGAGTCGACCATAGGGAATCTGAGAAAGTGTTGGAAAGTCTGAAATGTCGGAAGCTTGGAGAGCACATGGCTGTATATTCTGTGATGTTCATTGCACATGCCAAAGTGCGGGTGACGAGATGCAAAAGGAGTCAGAGTGCTATAGCTATGGGACATATAGAAGACTATCCAGGAGAAGATGAGACAACTGTGAATCTGACTCAATGTGATTCAAGGGCGACGGTGAAATTCCTTCAAGTTGAAAGCATTTTCACGCAGACCTGTTGTCGGTGTGTGATAGTGTTGAACAGGAAGAAGGGACTACAGTTGCAGGTGGAGTCACATGGAGTCTGGGAGTAGCAGTGGAGCTCATGGAAGACAACCAAGTCCGGAGTACATGGAGGTTTGATGTTTGGACAAATTCAAAGGTGGCGGAGAATATTCGCCAAGGTGGAGTTTGTTGTGTTTGTGCCGAATATTGTGTATGAGTTGGGTTATGTTTGGACTTACAGTTGTAATAGGTGTGGGTAGGGTACGAGTAGTGTTGGAGTCGAACTCTTGTAGCCTGGGCCCCCTATATAATAAGGGGGGCACCACACATTGCAACCCATGAAGACTTGATAGAAACAAGCACGTAGGGGGAGCCGGCGGCTTGTGCCGGCGCCTAGGGCGGCCAGGTGTTGCGGTATCAGATGGGGAGGAGCGCCCGTAGTCATGCCCCGCAGAGTAGGCAACACACGTGCTGTGATTGCTTGTCCTCGGTAGATCGACAGGTGCGCCTATGTCGTAACAGCATGTAGACCGGTCAGCAAACTATGTGGCCGACATCTGTGTGAAGCTTGCTAGCACGATGGAGACAACAGATTGCTGAATAAAACTCCCCAATTCCCACGCAAAAAAAATGAATGATACTCAAAGCTCTAAGTATATCAACGTCTTGACTATGTACTTCTGGAGCCGTAATGTATACCTAGTATCAACACATGGCGCTGGCTCCTTCACGTAGCACAGCGTGCTCCGGTGGCCCCAACTCTCACCCTCTTCATTAGCGGGTTGAGACCGCTTGAAGACTTATCACTGTCATCCGTTCAGTAGACTACAAAGGTTCTTTTGTTGCAGTCCTGCTCAGTTCTCAGGATCGCTGTGCTCGCCATAGAATTTGAATGTTTACCCAGTCCAACTCCAGCAATTTGTTCCAGAAAAAACGAAGTGTGATGGTGACATTTTTCAAGGTATAAACGTTTTATTCCAAATTGTTATCTTGGTCTTGATAAAAGAGGAGAATATTGCATTAATATGAGAGATAATATTTATTACTCAGCACAGCATGATGTAATATTTTTGGTTTCGAATACTGACCGTACCCTTTATGACACCTTGCAATTAACTACCCTGCGTATAATTTGGGGGATTAATTGAACAAGCCCTCGATATATGATGTATAGGAACGGTCCCAACTCTTTCTCTCTCATCTTGTTCCCCCTTATTCTCACTTTCAAGATGCTCTTAAGAAAGTCTGGATGCAAGGCAGATGGGATAAAAAAATTGTTTAACTATAGTACTATACACGTTTTTAAGCTACAGGTATGCGTGGGGGTCTTCAATGGCTAAAACACCATGTTTTGGATGGACTAGTGGAAGGGCAGGGCGCACTTGCGGGAAAGATATAATCGCTTGTTTAGCATTTTTGTGTACTCTTTATTCCTATCTATAAGGCTGGAAATGTTGAGGGGTTGGGCGATTCGGCTTAGACGGACTTTTGGGGTTGAGGAGTCCATCGAATGGGTGAACCTAATGCGCGGGATTGAGTCTCGGTCTGCTAGGGAGCAGCTCGGCATAATATCTTGTTCGCTTGAGCCTTCGGGTTTCTTCTCAACGAACTCCCGAAACTCTACAATGGTTTGACCACGCTTCACTTCGAGGATGTTTGGGTCCCCAAAATCCCTCTTAAGATTAAATCTTATAGTGGCAGTTAATTAATTAGAGGTCGCCTACCATCCAGCGACAACATTTTGATAAGGCAGGGGTCATCAAATCTCGGGATTTTCACCTTATGTGGGGGAATATGAGGGTGCTAATTACATATTTGTCCATTTTCATCATGTGAAGTTCATGTGTGCTTGTGTTAGGGGTCTTCTTCCTGTTATTGGAATCAAACTGGGCTCAGGACTTCATCGTTAAAGCATAGATCCTCGCAGGCCATACTCATCGTATCATCTCAATATGTGTTGCAGCTATGTGTTGGACTATGTGGAATATTACAAACAAAATGATGACTGAGCCATCTTTCATTAGCCTACATGTTAACCATCTCTTCAAAATGTCTTCATCTATCCAGGCCTGGTCTCCGCTAGCAAATCGAGGGGGGACAAAGTACACTTGACGGGGTGATCGCTGACATATGCCTCTTATATGGCAATCTGAGAGATGGAGCAACTCCTGATCCCCCCCTAGTTTTTAAATCTTATGTAATTTTGTTGATGTACCACTAATATGTGAATTGGTTGAGTATTGGCACCATTGTTATCTTCTGTTTATCTATTCTAGAAACTATGTTGTTGACATGTTTCATAGGTATGGACGTTCTACTCAAACCTATTGTCATATCACTTGGTCTTGACGGAAGAGGAGAATCTTACATTCTTCTAAGAGATAATATTTATTACTCGGAAGAGCGTGATGGTAACATTTTTAGTTGGGAATGGTAACTGTTCTTCAGCACCTCGGAACTAACTACCTTGCGTACAGTTTTGGGAGTGGATTAACCGAACAAGTCGTTAGTGATCTATAGGACCGGTCACAACTCATTCAATACCATCTTGATCCCCTAATTCTCACGTTGTGGATGCTCTTAAGATAGTAGGCAAGGCAGATGGGATTGAAAATTCTTCGACGGAAAATCAAACACTTGTTTAAGTTGGGATCTAAACATGAGGTCTTCAATTGCAAAAACGCCATGTTTTGGACGGAGTAGTGGAAGGGCAGGGTGCCCTTGTGAAAAGATTTCCTCGCTTGTTTAGTATTTGTTATAATTTTTTATTGCTAAGGATTGCTTCATTTATACAGGTGGGCTTAGGCCATAGAATAGACAGTAATGGAGATCACATAACCAAAATTTATCGATTGATGGAGATAAACCAGTTGGTGATACTTGTCGTCCTTCGTTGTCTCGAGCTCTCGCCCTCGTCCTTTTCACCGATGGAAAATGTTTGAAGACTTCCCACGGTCATCCATTCAGTAGCCTACAAAAGGTTCTTTTGTTACATTTTTGCCAGTTCTCAAGTTGTTTTGCTTTCCACGGAAATAGAATGTTTACCGAGTCAACTCCAGCAATTTTTTGCAGAATTAACAGTGTGATGGTGACATTTTTCGGAAGTATGGGCATTCTATTCCAAATTGTTGTCCCATATATCTTTTGGTCTTGATAGAAGAGGAGAATATTATATTCATATAAGATATAATATTTAATACTCAACACAGCTTAATGGTAACATTTTTGGTTTGGAATAGTGATTGTTCTAACACACCTTGCATACAATTTTGGGAGTGAACTAATCGAACAAGCCCGATGAATAGGACTAGTATCAAATATTTCTCTCATCGCGTTCCCTCTTATTCTCACGTTGTGGATGATGTTAAGATAGTCTAGATCAAAGGAAGGACAGACCGGATCAGAAAAATCAATAGAAAACCAAACACTTGTCTAAGCTAAGATCTAAGCTTGAGTTGTTCAATGGCTAAAACACCATGTTTTGGATGGACTGGTGGAAGGGCAGGGTGCCCTTGCGAGAAATATGTCCTTGTTTGTTTAGAATTTGTGATTCGTATATTCCTATCGAATGGGTGACCCTAATGCGCGAGATCGAGACTTATTCTGCTAGGTAGTAGTCCGACGTGATATCTTGGTAACTTGAGCTTTCAGGTTGCTTCTGCGTGCACTCCATTTACTGGTCGCTTCACTTGACGGATGTTTGGTCACCAAAAATTCCTATTAAGATTAAAATCTTCTTGTGGCAGTAAGTTAGGGGTCGCCTACCGTCCAGTGACAACATTTCGAAAAGGCAGGTCCGTTGAACGGGTTGTGCACCTTATGTGGGGAATATGAGGATGCTAGTTACATCTTCTTCCATTGCCATCTTGTGAAGTTCATGTGGACTTGTTTCAGGGATCTTCTTGCCTGTGATTGGAAGCGAGTTGGGACTAGGGACTTCAACACAAAAGCATAGAGCCTCTATATGGTTGTACTCATTGTATAATATGGACATGCTTTGCGGCTATGTGTTGGCCTATATGTAATATTAGAAACAAAATGATGATTGAGTTGTCTTTCATTCGTCAACCTACTGATTATCTCTTCAAAATGTCTTTGTTTATGTAGGTCTGGCATCCGCTAGCAAATCAGGGGGCAAAGTGCACCTGACCGGATGATCACTGACTTGCGCCACTTATATGGCAATTTGATAGTAGGTGTGACTCCTTATGTCCCCTTAGTTTTAGAGGTTATGTCATTTTATTGATGTGCCACTCATATGTGTGAGTTGGTTGAGGATTGACATTGTTGTTATCTTACGTTTATCTATTTTAAGAACTATGTTGGTGGTTTTGTTTATTTATATAGATGGACTTAAGCCTGCGGTTTAAAAAATATATTAGACAATAATGGAGATAATGGAAAAAATCGATGGATGGAGATAAGCAGCCTGGTGATATTTTCTATGATCTGCTGGCTCGAGTTTTCGCGCGTCTCCTGCTTCACGGCTAGAGAACGTTTGAAGACTGTTCACGATTCACCGTCATCCGTCCAGTAGCCTACAAAGTTTATTTTGTTGCATTTCTGCCCGCTCTCAAGCCGCTTTGCTTGCCACATAAATAGAATGTTTACCTGGTCCAACTCCAGCAGTTTCTTGCAGAAAAAACGAAGTGCGATAGTGATGTATTTTGGAGGTATGGACGTTCTATTCCAATAAAAATTTCCCATATCTTAGCCTTTATAGAAGAGGACAATCTTGCATTCTTCTTAGAGATAATATTTATTACTCTGCATAGCATGAAGGTAACATTTTTGGTTTGGAGTACTGGCCGTTCTTCAGCACCTTGCAATTAACCAGCTTGCGTATAATTTTGGGAGTAGATTAACCGAACAATTCCTCAATTATGTATATGGCATGTACCAACTCTTTCTTGCATCTTATTCCCTCTTATTCTCACGATATGGATGCTCTTAAGATAGTCTAGATAAAAGGCAACACAGATGGGATTAAAAAAATTCAAGAGAAAATCAATCCCTTGTTTAAGTTGAGAGATAAGCATGAGGTCTTCAATTGCTAAAACCCCGTGTTTTGGATGGATTGGTGGAAGGGTAGGGTGCCCTGGTGGGAACAATTTCATTGCTTGTTTAACATTTGTTGTGATTGCTTATTCCTATCTATAAGGTTAGAAATGCCGAGGTTGGGTGATTCGGTTTAGAAAGACTTTGGGTTTCATGAGTTCATCGAGTAGGTGAACCTAATGCGCGAGATTGTGTCCTAGTAGCTAGGGAGAAGCCCGCCGTGATATCTTGGTCGATTGGTCCTTTGGGTAGCTTCCCCACGAACTCCATTTACTGGAAGCTTTGCAATGGTTTGATATATCTTCACTTCAAGGATGTTTGGGCAAAAATCCCTCTTAAAATTAAATATTCTTATGGAAGTTAACTAGGGTAGCGCACCGTCCGGGGATATTATTTGAAAAAACAGGGGTCGCTGGAGCTCGGGAATTGCACCTTATATGGTGAATGTGAGGGTGTGGCAACTACGTCTTCTTCCGTTGTCATCTTGTGAAGTTCATGTGTGCTTGTGTTAAGGTCTTCTTTCCTGTGAATAGAACCAAGCTGGTCTAGGGACTTCATAGGAAAAGCACAGAGCCTTTCGGGCCATACTAGTCGTATAATCTAGATATGTTTTGCGGCTATGTGTTGGACTTTGTGGAGTGTTAGAAATAAAATGACGATCGAGTTGTCTTTCATTAGCCAGAATGTTCATTGTCTCTTCAAAATGTTTTCATTATCCAAGCATGGCCTCCACTAGCAAATCAAGGGGGTCGAAGTGGACTTGACAGGGTAATCGCTCACATGTGTTGCCTAGATTCCAATAGGACTTGGCACAACTCCAGATACTCCCTAGTTGTTTGGTCTTATGTCATTTTGTTGTTGTAACGTGTTGAGGATTGACATTGTATGTTTACAACACTACATGGTTGGTATAAGTTAAAAATCAATGGGATGACTGACCTTATAGAATGTGCGAATTTTCACTGAAAAAATAAGTGCTTAATTATCTCATCATGGTGACAAAAACCACACTGCAAATTCCTTTAGTAGTAACGTCGTGACAGGTTATTCTTGGTAAGGATTACACCTTTACGATACCACACGAAAATTTTAATTTTTAGCAGCACCTTCAGTTTTCATATTTTGTGTTATATTATCGAATGACACTTATGAAATGAACGAGCGCTCTGTACATAGAATCCACTAAAAAAATTACCATGTTCATTTAGTTGTTTAAAAGTTGAATTTAGGTCTTTGGTTTAAAAAAAGTAGGAAATGATGGAGATCACAAAAACAAAATGTGTCGATAGTTGGAGATAAGCCAGCTGGTGATACTTGCCGTGCTCTTGTGGCTCGAGCTCTCACCCTGGTCCTTCTTTAGCGTTTAGAGACCGTGAGAAGACTTGTCATTTGTTGCCTTCCTGCTCAATTCTCACGTTGCTTTGCTTGGCCGCAGAATTGGAATATTTACCTGGTCCAACTCCAGAAGTTTGCTGCAACAGAAGTGTGCTACTGACATTTTCTTTGGAAGTACGGACCGTTCCAATTTGTTGCCCCGTTTCTTGGTCTTGACAGAAGAGGAGGATCCTAGCTTTCATCTGATATATAATATTACTCCACACTAGCATGATAGTAACATTTTTATTTTGGAACAGTGACCGTTCTTCATCACCTTGCAATTAATGGCATTGCGTATTGGAGGGAGCAGCCGAGCAAAAAACGACTATACGATAAGGTAGTGCATACCAGAACATGGCGCTTGTACCTTGAAACATCACAGTCATGGTTGTCTGCTTCCAGGTCAAAAAAATGGCAGCATGTGAGGTCTCTTATACTCCCAAAATTTCGACAATGATTCGTTGATTCTTCGGACCATGACTTCTTGACCACTAAAGTGTTTAGCGTGGGTGCGCCTTTCAACGACGACGCCGCAAGTCTAGGTCTTTTGTTTTCGCATCTGTATTTTGTTATAGATCTATCTGTTGCTTCACCAGAAACGGTCGAATTTATTATTTATTCTTGCAAACGGAGGCAAAAAATTGCTACTTGAATCATTAATAAGAAGGGTTTAAAGTTTAAACAAGGTTTGCCAAACAAGCCAAAAATACAGACCTTGCTAATAATATTTTAAATGGCTTACAAAAAAATATAATTCAACGATAAAACACAATAACAATTTTTGTATGGAGCTGAAATTTTGTAAGCATGGGATTCCAAGTTTGAACGATTGATGGAATGATGGTTAAGCAATTCCTATTTGTTTTCATTTAAACGAGTAAGCAAAAGACATTTAAAACTCCAGCATGCTATTATTAGATTGACGAAATCATTACGATAAAATAGGGAGAAATGGCCATAGCAAAAAAATATTATTATGGTTTTTCAAGATTTAAAAAACCAATGAGAATCATTTTATAGATTTTAATGCAAGTATGAGTTCTCTCATTTATATAGTAAAGAGAAATTCTGCCGAAGGGATCATAGAAAAGTGTTGTTCCCCTTCCTTTATTTTAGTTGATGATTTTCAGTACTATATGATTTGTCGCACTTGCTTCTTGTTTTCTTGTAAAGAACACTGCACGGTGGGCTCCAACAGCAACAACAGAGTCTTTCAGTCTCAAACAAGTTGGGGTAGGCTAGAGTTGAAATCCATAAGATCTCGAAACCAAGTCATGGTTCTGGCACGTGGATAGCTAACTTCCACGCACCCCTGTTCATGGCTAGTTCTTTGGTGATGTTCCAATCATTTAGGTCTCTCTTAACGGACTCATCCCATGTCAAGTTTGGTCTACCACGACCCCTCTTAACATTCTCAGCCCGCTTTATCCTTCCAATATGCACCGACGGTTCTGGAGGCCTACGTTGTATATGTCCAAACCATCTTAGACGGTGTTGGACAAGCTTCTATTCAATCGGTGTTACGCCTACTCTTTCACGTATATCATCATTCCGGACCAGGTCCTTTCTTGTGTGGCCACATATCCATCTTAACATGCGCATCTCTATTGCACCTAGTTTTTGGATATGTCGCCTCTTAGTTGGCCAACATTCTGCGCCATACAACATCGCAGGACGGATCGCCGTCCTATAGAACAACTGGAGACATTGTACTAATTTCGAAAAGAAAAACTGGGGACAGGTTCTTCTTGGATCTTTTTTATAGCACGCTTCTAAATTCTTTTATGTTCTGGTGAACCAAAACACACTTGCAGTGACAGGACAGGACCTTGCAGTTGATATTGTTTAGGGAATGCATTTTGTACTTGTAGTGTAGGCTTTCCGAACATCATCTGCACTAGACTCAAAAACATCATATTCCTTCGGGCCAGCGCGTCCCATGGCCCAGCCCAGTCAACATTAGAACCCCAGCCCATCACCGTGCCAAACGGCAAACATTCACTGACAAGAGTACGTATTTGCTTCTCAAAAATAAAATGTTAGGAGCACGTATTTTAAATAGGAGTACGTACTTCTCATAAATGGGTGAGTGGTTAGAACTTAGAAGTGCGTCACAATATCTACTGTACTACCGACCACTGAAACCCAATGCTATTCACATATGATCACTGGCTCCATACGATTTCAGTTTCTCAGCACCAGATGTGTGTTTGATGTTAGAAATTGATGTTTGATTGTGTATTTTAAAATCATGTGATACGGGATATTTAGCCGCAATTCATTTCATTAACTAGAATGACAAGTACAATAAGAAGAGCTGAATATGACACACTTCATCAATGGACTTGCATTGTGAATTACATTATTCTTCAATGGAATAGCTAACAGCAGCAGTATTCTAACCAACTACAGCACGATCCTTATGTGATGAGAAGAGAAGACGGATCTCACCAAAAAACTAGAAACCTTCACCTAGCTATACATTGCTAAGTCACATGCACCAGAGTTTAAAAAAAAAGTCACATGCGCCAGAACATCGTCTCCTCGGAAGAATTGGTTGGAGTGTATCGCATTACTAACCCAATTACTTAATGCCAACCATGGCAGTGATGAATCAACCATCAACTGTGTCAAAATCACAAACATAGTGCGCCACAACCAGTTCCCAAGGCACACAGACCATCTTGGATTCTGACAGAGAAACTGTCCTGGCTTATCCAATGGAGTCAATTGCTACGTTAAGGTAGGTGATATCATGGTTTCTGATGCACTGCTGGTTGTTCTTGTAATTTGTTGGACCTCTCTGGTTCAACGCTCACAGCACCTGGCTCGTCTATGGCCATCGAACTTGCATCAGTAGGCTACAGATAATCACCAGATAGGGCAGTTGTGGTTAGAGCGCGATCTAGAACTTCAAAAGGTAGCGGTCTAGGCCAGTACCATGTGCAATGCCATGTATGTTGTTCTAGTTATGTGAAATGTGCAAGTCTACCAAAGTTCTTCCAATACTAAGTTCACATAAAATAAACTTACAGGGGTTTGTTTCGAGGAGCCGGCTCCATCAGTCACAGGTTCTGTGCCCCTGGCTTGTTCAGCAGCTACTCCCTTACCATCCTGGAGCATACCAATAAAACAATTGCAAACAATAAATGAGACAGTATCTACAAAACTTGTGTAAGTTAATAAATGAATGATGCTCTTTTACAATTGGTCCAACAAGCAGGAACCCATGAAGTAAAATAAACAGTACATAAGTTACACAGGTTGACACAAAGAAAATACACGATATACATGGCCCTGCGAGAGTTGCTCAACTACATGTCTGTCACATATTTTCCATTTTTCATAGGGAAAATGATCCTTCCTCGGTCCACAAATATAAGTTCTTTTAGACATGGCCACAAGAAATAAGGAAAATGACCAACATGTCCTTCTGTTTCTCCTAGGGTCTCTAATTATTATATCAATTCCCATGTTCTCTCCCAATGAGCATGGGACGAAAGGGCATTCACTTGAGACATGAGTAATGAACATGAGAGTATAATATGAAGAGTGAGAATCAACGTGCCTATAAATTGTGAAAGCGATCAACATTTTGTAACACCCGTGCGTGGACAGATATTGGGCCAAGCATACATGGGCTATGGGCCCAATGGACTGCGTTTGGAGTTGGTCAATGCCTACAAAGCGGAGCACAAGCAGCAGTCACCAGGGGCGAAGAAAATAGACCAAAGGCGTTTGCCTTCCTGCTTCCCCGTCTCCTTCTCTGTATCCCGATCCCCTGCTTTGCTTTTCCCCATCTAAACTCTGAATTTATCGGCGAGTCTTGTATCATATTGGGTCTCACGTCCTAGCAAATCAGCTAGAGGCCAGGGGACATGACAGTTGGTATCAGAGCCACAAAAAATCCACACCAAAAATCACCACCTCAATTCCTGCCCGCCACCTATTCGACGAAATGTCAAGCCACGATGAACCAATCCGGAGCTGCGTTCTGCATGTCTCTATTACCCACTTGATCTATCCAGTGACGGAGAAGGTACTTGGCCAGATCTTTGATGTGTATGGAGTAAATGATCTGTGCCTATTCCAGCAACCCACACATCTAGATGTGTTTGTGGAGTTCCAGTCATGTCACGAGGCGAGCCAAGCTAGAGGTGCGCTGCATGGTCGGTGCATCTATGATGGCTGCTGCCTTATGGACATCCAGCACGCCGCGCCATCCATCAGCGTTCACAGGCTGCCCAACTCTGAACCAGTCGTGGTTGATTGGGATCGAGTGGAGGTGGAGCCACTCGCCTTTTCTTCGACTCCACCGGCTTCCACCCCGGCAATCATGGACAAGGCCCTCGACTGCGAGGTGTTGGTCGCCTTGCTGACGCCCCATGAGGCCTCGACACCGGCCGCTACTGACACTGAGGAAGCTCGCCAGGGCGGTGACGTCTTCCGTGCTTCCGCGGGCTGCATTATCATGGCTCCCACAAGCTGTTCGACGGTATGTCCCCGTGAAAACAGCGACAAGCGCATCACTCAGCAGTTGCCGATGCATGGGCCCACAGTTTGTCCACCTCCTTCTCTGTGCATCCGCCTTTGTGCTGGCTGTGCGCCACACACGATGCCATGGTCGTCTTTCATGTTTGATACAGACGACGAGCGAATGACTTCCTCCTGGCCTGCAACTCAAGGTATCTTCATGGAATTTCCAAATGCCATTGTGAAGAACTGGGATCCAGGTGGTAGGTTGCAATCAGGCAGTGCTCTTCTTGTTTTTCGGAGATGTTGTTGCTTGTTGTGGGAACAACTGGGGTTTTCCAAGTTATGCTTAGTTTTGAAGGCAACCTATACTGCTAACACTTATGCTTCTTGCTGGAAGGGTCCTCGGATGGTAGAAATCTGCATGGTCCGTGCTTGCTCTCTTTTACCAATGTCAGGTATATCGTTCATGAATGCTGTAAAATATTTTTGCGCGGATGGTCAGAAGGGCCAGATAAGTGCAGACTTCAGTATGTTCTCAGGAATTCGATTACTGCGACCACCTTGGCCACCACCAGTGCCAGAAGCTCTACACAATCAAATGAAATGGGTGGGAGGTAGTTTGAAACATATGCCTGAGATTATGGTTGGGATCTTTTCAAGGAACAAACTGATAGGCAAGTGTTGCATCACATGTATTCATGGGAATCACTTGACAGATGAGCTTTTTGGCAAATGGAGATTGATGTTGAGTTCTGATCAAGGGCAAAGTGAAAAGTTTGCTTGTAGCGCCGAAAAATCAATGGAGGCTGAGCTTGCTTACTACACTCATGGGCTCGCTCTTGCACAGTGTTGTATTATGAGGAGGGTGTGGTATGGAGCATGGCTACTCAATTATCAGGCTGTAGCTGTACGTATGGACAGTCAGATTGTTAGTGCATCACATTACAAAACCAGAGTAGCGCAGCACAAGCTTGGTGGTATTGATCTTCATTATTGGAGCAAAGGCTATCATTTTCTACTTGATTGGATGTATGTCAATATGGAAAGTGCTTGTTGCTTACAGTTAATCCTATCGTGGACATTACTTCAATTACAAAGGAATACAATTGTGGTTGTTCAAGACAAGTGCTATGAATGGAAAAATAGACAAAGAAAATACTCTCATCTATGCAAGCGTCAGGGAGTTAATTTGAGTGGCAGCACATGGGACTATATGAGCATTGTTCAATTGCTTGAGGATCTTAAGAAATCTCGATGCTTTGATGGTGTGTTAACTCACCATTTGGTAGTGTTATGTTGCATTGCTACAACCTGGACTTCGGAACTCACAGGTGCTGAACATGTGAGGGATAAGTACATCAAGCATAGTGGAGAGGATATGGTGCTAATACTGAACCATGAGCAGAACACTTATATCAGTTATGTGCTGTTGGTAATTCATGAACTTCTGCTGTCACTACAAGGACAACAAGGGCTTGATCGTTTGACTGTTCCTGAACCTCAAGGTCTGTACTGGATAGCTATCATGCATGTTGTGACTTCTGTCGAGATCTCGTATGCACACGTACAATGGGATCCCGGCGGATTCTTGGCGACCACATACTGATCAAAGGCATGAACAACTTGTCAGCACCCTGGGATCAGGTGTAGTAATCTACGAGTCAACTGTACCAGTTCGTGTCAAACCCATGCGACCTCAATGCAGAACTGGGAGCTACAATCTATCGCGACCTGAGCTCGCCATTGCTTGGGGACAAGCAATGTTTTGCCCGGGCGGTAGTGTAACACCCGTGCGTGGACAGATATTGGGCCAAGCATACATGGGCTATGGGCCCAATGGACTGCGTTTGGAGTTGGTCAATGCCTACAAAGCGGAGCACAAGCAGCAGTCACCAGGGGCGAAGAAAATAGACCAAAGGCGTTTGCCTTCCTGCTTCCCCGTCTCCTTCTCTGTATCCCGATCCCCTGCTTTGCTTTTTCCCATCTAAACTCTGAATTTATCGGTGAGTCTTGTATCATATTGGGTCTCACATCCTAGCAAATCAGCTAGAGGCCAGGGGACATGACACATTTGTGGACAAATAAGATGGCTAAAACACCCTACATTTCTAGGCAGAGGGAGTGCTTGTCAAACAACACTACCATAGCAAGTAATTCCATTACAAGGTGCATAAACATGCATGAGAACATTTGAGAGGTGTAACTTGCCACAGACATTGGTCACCTCAAGCATCACACCAGAGATTACTGGCCCTTCATAGCTATATAAACATTTGAAACTTAATGTTACAAAATACTGTTGCTCCATGTCGTGTCAGGGTCCACATACCGCCATAGGTCCCACCAGAAGTCTACACGAAATGCGGCATCAGCAGGTAAGCATGTGGCTAAGGCTTAAAAGGATCTATTTCCATATGTTAGGATTTGATTGGTTTCCATCTAATGATTAGAATGCTCCTACAAGCCATCCCTTCTCCCTCACCACAGCAGCCACAATCCCTCTCTTTTCCTCACCACAACAGCACAGTAGATCAGGAGGGAGGCCAAGGCAGTAGCCGGGACACAAAGGGATGCTCACTGAAGTGTAGGGAGGCGGCGAGATTGTTGTTTTCCAAGCACCGGGAGGTGCCACAGCAACGACCAACGATGCGGCAATACTGGGTGGTGGCAGAGACCCCTGCCACCGGCGGAAACTTCATTGTGGCCGCCATATGCTAAATGCCTAAGGCGAAGGCTGCAGGTACCATCTATAAGGCACCTTAGTGCAGCAATGCCTTAAAAACCAAGCCTGAGATCAGACCCCACAAACCCAAAACCACAAAGTACGTGACAATCTAATGCAGTTACAGATATGGATTAAGGTTACTGACGCTTGTCCATAGGACGCTAACATAAGTACGGACTGTAAGCAATAACGGCCACGACATTATCGGGTTTTAAACTTTTAATTCACTTAAGCTAGTCTAATTCTTAATGTTTAATTTGACATATTAGACAACTTTATAAGATCCAGAAGTGTGAAGTGTCCCACGCAACCAAGATTAAAATTCCAAATGTTGGGCAATATATCAACTCTCCATGCATGCCTTTTACAGCCCCCAACTATATAACATGTTTTTCTAGTAAAAGGCATAATATATTTCCCTTCAGCAAGAGATAGAAAGAAACTTGTACATAAACCCTTTCTATTTATTTATTAGTATAATACAGTAGGAGCCTCTCACCCTTTCCTAAATTTATGCATATACCGTTAAATCGGTATGATTCAAACATAGAAGGTACCTGATCTGTCCCCTCGGTCTCAGCAGATTCTCTCTTAGCTCTCACACTCTGAATACTGCTCCTCCTACATGAGAAAATGATAGACATCAGAACACATGGTATTGCTATAAATAATCACCAGAGTGATTAAGAAACCAAACGAAAAGAATACCTTTCAGAGTCCTCCAGAGGCTTGGCATCATCCATTTCCACATCAGAGTCAGCATGATGCCTTTCATCAGGATTCTCTAGATCTTCATCTTGCTGTACCCAACACAATTGCAACTTAGCCAATATAAGATGAGTGCTAGCTATGCTGCTTCGAAAACTACAACTACAGTCAGTGAGCATTAGTGAACACATCTAGAGCTAATACCAAAATATTGGTATGTTCCACGATGACACATAGCTCAACCTAAGGTCATGAGGTCAACATGGGATCACATCAGACAATTGATTATCTATATAATACACATCCAACTTGACAAATTTTGAAGTTGATTTAAACATTACAGATATAAGTTGCAGCGATTGTACACAATATACATGGTGATGAGACGATTAGTTCCAAGATAGTCGAACTTAACAAAATAACAAGCTGCGCAAAGAGTATTCATAGTTTCATACTCATAACACCTAGGAATTATGAAGCATTAGTTGGCTGCATGAACTGAGCAGAGAACTTTCTTACAAATTTAATCAAATGGGCAGACTTACAGTTCCAACATCAATGGACCAAAGACATACCATATACACAGAAAAATTAAGAAAATAAGTAAATTAGGCAAGGACAAACTGCAAATGGTAACTTTCAGTGTGCATTTATACAGGCCAGATTGCAGATGCATGAGGGCAAGGACTGACATGGATATGGCATTTTAGCCTTTTTTAAACCGAAAAAAGGTCATCCACTAGCTTTTCCTACTTATATTTACAAAAAGAAGTCCACTTCACCCCCTCAAATTATTGCGATGTTCAAATAACCCTCTAGCTATTTATCATCTAACCTAGCCCCCAAAACTACTGCTGGTCAACCAATTCTGGACCAATTTCAGAGGGTAGTTCTGAGAACATGGATAGCAGTATTGACACATGGGCTACCACGTCACCAGATTGTGTCCAGGTGGTTCTCATCTCATATTATTCCTCCCACCTCTTCTTCCTCAGTCCCACTCCCAATTTCTTCATCATTTGTAGTATCCAAAACCCCTTACCCCATACACAGCTCCTTCGCAGCTATTTTCTCTGTATCTTGCCGCCTCATAGCAAACTCCTCGTCAACATGGCCACAACCATCACTAGACCACCTCAGGACGCCACAGCCCGTCGTTGCCAGAGATTTACCACCATCCTATTTTGGTCTGCCGCGTCACCAGTTAGACTGTTGCCGGATGCATGTCTGATACACCATGCAGGGACATCAAGCACAAGTACATGTTTGCAGAGGTATTTGTGGGGATGCATTCCTTCAACTGACTCATTCAAAAACCTTATCGTGAAATATTCTGGAGGAATGATTGATTGGACTGCTCTAGTTGGGGTGTAATTATTTGAATGGACAATTTCCGTGCCATTTGAGTGTACTGATTACTAATTTAGGCCATTTTTGGATCTTTTTTGTGTGTCAACCGCGGGTGTGCATGCGAGGTCTTCAGGGAAAGGAGCCAACACAACAATGCAAGGATTGCTGGGGCACGATTAGGAAGAGGTGACCAGTGGGCTTGGAGCGAGAGAGATGGTTTCACACGTGCAAAACCGGTGATATGTAAGATGTCTAAGGAGTTAAATGAGACGAAAATAGTTTAGTGGTTATGTGAGCCTAACCAATAGTTTGAGGGGGTTACATCTGTGGTCTTTGCAGTTTCCAGTAAGACAATTAGCACTTTAGCAAAACCAAAGTCAACATTCCCCCCTCCACAAAAATGGTCAGTGACAGTGTTGTTCAGATTAACTAGATCAATGGTGTGAAAGCCGTTTATTATTTTATCTGATGTATGCCAAAGTAAAGGAAATAGTTACTCGAAAGATCACCTCAGGTTGCTCGGCCTCAGGTGGTCGCTCTTGAAATTGGACACTAGGAGCATGTCGGAGTTTCGTAAGATTGTCGAGAAGTCTTGATCTTATTTCATCCAATTGCCTGTTCGTGTTTTTATTCTCCATGTTACTTGGTGCAACATGAAGAGTATAATCCGGACCAAAATACTCATAATACTCATTTAGAGGCATCTTGTCAGCGAGCTCGTGGCCAAGTGCCACTCCTGTCTGCTCAAACAAAGGGTGAAAAGGAACATCAGTAATTGAATTGGTGAAAACTGGAAAAGCGTATATGCAGAAAAATCAATAGAACTGAAAAACACTTCAAATACCTCTCTGTTACTGATAATTTATATATTACATTCTAACTTTCATGATACAAATTATAATCAATTAAACATTAGACAGATAGATAAGTGAAAAACGAAAGGAGTTGTCCTTTGAAGAAATAAGCGTTATATGTTTCATGCAGTACAAAAAATAGGAACACATTTATTATTGAACAGTAAATAAAAATTGTGGCTGCAACCCAAGACTTGCCAAATTTGCCTGCCTAACCTTTGGCAAGGGGTGGCTACAAACCCACCAATCAAAAATGTGTTCTACAAAAAGAAGTTGTGATCCAAAACCAAGAAACACCATTACTAGCAGGATTAGGGTGATATAGCTACAAAAAGTACAATGCACGCTAACTAGGAGGCAGCGATGTCCTAACAATTTCTTGAGACAGAAACATGTTCCAATGCTTTAGGATCTATTTGAAATAGGACCAACGTTCAAAAAAGCGGAACTGAGCGGACGCTTAAGCGCGAAAGCGAGCGTAGCGGAGGCCTTCCGCTTCGTTTCAGGCATGTGCGGACGGAAAAGCGCTAAGCGCGCTTAGGCAGGGAGATTAAGCGCTGAGCGCCGCTTAATCACGCGGAAGCGAGGCATGAGCGTCTAGATGAGCGTCGCTGAGCGTTCCGCAGGCGGGAATCGAAAAAATTGGGGTGGCTCTGCGAGGGAAAACGACCCCTAATTCCGCCCCCAGTCCCCAATCGACCATTGCCCTGCCATTCTCACACCCCGATAGAGAGGAGAGAGAGGCGGCGCACCTTGATGGCTCGATTCCGCCGGTGGAGCCCGTCCTCCGTCGCCGGTGAAGCCCCTCCTCCGCCGCCCGCCCTCCACCTCTTCCTCCAGGCCGCCGTCGTCCTCTTCATCTCCTCCGCCCAGGCACCCAGAGGCCCAGATCGAGTCGACCTCAACGCCGGCCGCCACACATCAGGTATTCCCTCCCTAACCCCTTTCTCAGCTCGTGTGCTCTCTCTTTGCATGTTTATTTGGCTGGATTGCTGGAGGGAATGAGGGATGCAAGGTTGGCCCGATGCCGCCTCGATCTGCTACTGCCCTGTGTCATGTGTACTGCTGCTATTTTTTTTTTTGGAGTGGAGTGTACTGCTGCTGATGTGTTGTTGCTTCTCAGCTGCTGGGCTGTGCTGTTCCTTCTCAGCTGCTGGGCTAAGTTGGGTTTGGGATATGAGATCTGCTGCTTGTATGGTTGTACCGTGTAGAGGTGTACTGCTTAACTAGTTGCTGCTAGTGCTAAGATATTTTGTGTGATACCGAGACTATCCTAATATTTTGATTTATGTGTATGTAGCTCATGGAGAAAGGACTTGGACAATTCGGAGAACAAGAAAATGGAGCAAAACCGAGGCAACAAATCAAGGTATTAATCCACTTTCTTCTTTGAAATGTAGAATTACATATTTGGGATACCGAAATACATATATATTAGGCTTCTATATGCCTAGTTAGCCTTCTCTGTTTCATGTTACATATTTTTGATACTGAAATACATATATATTAGGCTTCTCTATGCCTCGTTAGCCTTCTATGTTTCCTGTCCGTACGGTTTTACCCTGCACGCTTAAGCGGCGCTTAAGCTCGCCTAAGCAGTAGTTCCTCTAGGCTGAGCCTCACCGCTCGCTCAGCGCTCAGCGCTTTTTTGAACCTTGAATAGGACTATAGGAGTATAGTTTTGGTAAATTTCTCTATTTAGTCCAAATTTGACATAAATAGAAAACTCTTCCACGAAATGACAAATTTTCCTAAAAGCCCTGATGGCATTTAAGCACAGGTGCAAACTCATGAGCTGATAATTTTCTTTTTTCAAAAAAGCAGAGACCTACATCATATACACATATGTACTGTAATAAAGCTTTATGGATATGATGATTACATGGAGACATAAAACATTTCTTAGCATAACAGTTGTTAAGAATATCACATATTAGACAAAATATTGACATGCTTTATTTGCACTAGTAGCATATGTAGAACAGAAGTAGGTTTGTATAATGTGACATTTTTCACATAACTAATCATAAATGTCAAATCACTTTGCCAAGCAACTTTGTCCGTGTTGAATCACATGCAAGGTACACATAGTATTGGTGCTACAGAGGATGCTAGAACTTTCTTATTTTACACAACCAGATGCTAGTACACTACAACCTATTAGCATGCAACAATTTATTGGGCAACAGCATGTTCAGAGAGCAAAACAACGATGATACTGTAGCATCGGCCGGTCCGACAGCTTTTCAGCGGAACTTCTTAATACATGTTGTAAAAAAATAAAAACCTGAAATCTATAGATAATCATTGTCTGACCCACAGAGTTTATACTCTGGCTCAGCCACTGAGCTGTAGCTTATAATTGAAACATACGTAACTATCAAAAAAGTGTCCTATGAAAGGAAGGTATGACGCAAAGCCAAGAAACATAATTACGTGCAGGATGAGGGTAGTTGGTGACAAAAATGAGCAATGAGTGCTAGCTATAGGACAGACCCAGTGCTAGAAGCTCCCACACCAGGTGGGGTCTGGGGAAGGATTATACGAGTCAAGCCTTACCCCTGCAAAGTGCAATGCAGAGAGGCTGAGTCGAACCCAGGACCTCTTGGCACAAGTGGGGAGTACTTCACCACTGCGCCAGGCCTGTCCTTCAACAATGAGTGCTAGCTATGAGGCCAAAAGATGATGAAATGTTTTATGGGTTTCAAACACAGGCAAAAAAAACATTAAGTTGATAGTTTTGTCTTTTCACTAAAACAGGACCTACAGCTTCACCACATATGTAATGTACAGAAGCTTTATCGATATGATTATGTTATAACTTATAAGCGACATAAGACATTTCTTAGCATGACAACAGTTGTTAGGGGCGCGCGTGTGGAAATTCCATTTGGAACTTTCTGTGTCATGGTAGATACAAATGGTGTCAGTCCATTAAAAGAATTCATATTTTTTTACGACTTTCGGGGCACTGTAGCACCCCAAGCCAGGGAAGCACTAGTAGCATATGTAGACGAGAAGCAAGATTAACATGGTATTTTCACATAAGTACTCATAAATTTCAAGTCACTTCACCAAGCTGGTCATATACGTGTTAGGTGTTGGTGCTACAGAATAACTTTCTTATTTTCATACAATCTGATATTTTCAACGTAATCAATTAAAAATGCTATTGGGATAGATAGAACAAAACACAGCAAAAGTGGAAAGACTTCATAGATATAGTACCTCATAGCACCAACATCGTGCAACGTTTCTAATGGTATACCCACCGCCACCAAGCAGCAGTACCGGGACATTGAAGGACCTCATGAATCTCACACACTCCGCGTGCCCTTTAATGGATAGGTTGAAGCAGCCCAACCTGTCACCCGATAAGGAGTCTGCTCCACACTGGAGCACGACGGCACCAGGGCGGAAAATCTCCATAACCTTGGCCATTATTGGTTTAAACAACGATTGGTAGCTCTCGTCATCGATACCATCATCCAACGGGACATTCAGGGAGTAGTACTTCCCCTTGGAGTGCCCAACATCACGAATGTCTCCTGTCCCCGGGAAATAATCCCCAAACTTGTGGAATGAGACCGTCATCACCCTGTCCGTGGTGTAGAACGCCTCCTCCACACCGTCCCCGTGGTGGATATCGATATCGACATAGAGAACACGCTGTGAATGCGAATAATTAGCACATTTTTAATAAGAGAACATAATTTTGCAAAATTGAGGGGTGATATATAATAAGATGACGGGGAAGAAAGGTACCTGGTGGTATTTGAGGAGCTCGAGGATGGCGAGGACGATGTCGTTGACGTAGCAGAAGCCGGAGGCCTCGCACTTCTTGGCGTGGTGGAGGCCGCCGGCCCAGTTGATGGCGATGTCGTGGCCGTGGTTGAGCTTGACGGCGCCGCCCACGGAGCCGCCGGCGTAGGTCTGGCAGAAGCTGTAGAGGCCGTCGAAGACGGGGCAGTCCTCGCCGACGTTGAACCGCTTGAGCGCGCGGATCTGGTCCTGCTGCGTCTCGGGGGTGACGGAGCGGAGGAAGGAGACGTAGTCGTCGGCGTGGAAGCGGCAGAGGTCGCGGTCGCGGGCGGGGTGCGGCTTGAGCACCTGCATCTCGTCGAGGAGGCCGTAGTGGGCGAGCAGGGCGTGGGTCATGCGGATGCGGTGAGGCTTCATCGGGTGGCCCTGCCCGTAGTAGTAGTTGCCCACCTCCGCGTCGTAGAAGTAGCAGACGCGGCGCTTGGAGCCGTCCGTGCCGGTGGTGGGCAGGGAATTCCCGCCGCCGCCGGCCGAGATGTCCATGGCGGCGCCGGGGAGGTCTTCTCCGTGTGTTTGTGCTTTGTGTGTGTTTCTGGGTTTCGGCTCTCGGCGGCGTTTGAGTTGGGAGCAGAGAGAGAGGAGGGCGTCGAGATGAGGAAATTTGGCGGAGGAGGTCCGGGGAACGCGCTACAAGAGGAGAAAGGTTTTCGATTTGGGTATTCTGCAGCCTGTACGGGCCGTTGGATCGACGGAGAGGTTCAGCACCGGCCATCCTGGTGCGAAGTTGTCGTGATAAGAAAATGAGAAAAACTCAGTTCGTTCGTTCCTACGATCCGTCTTTTCACTGTTCGTGCCAATGAATGGTCTCTCATTTTCGCTCGGTATATCTTATCCAAACAAAATCATGTCGTGAGAATTTTTTTCGAGAGTATTACTTTATAGAAGGCAGAAACAAATTTACAAGAGTTGCTCAAAATCGTAAAGATAGCAAGAACAAGATTACTCCGTCACTCACACCTAGACCTATCTCTCGCTAGGGTTAAGGTCTCCAGCGCCTACTCCAGCTCTGCTTCAAAGCTTCATGTCCTCCACAATCCTAGCGGTCAAGATATCCTCATTACATATCCTCATGAGAATTCCACATTCCAACCATGCCAGTTTGAGGATAGTCTTGAATGATTCTCGGGTTGCTGGTGTGCGGTGCGACAGCGGGTGACGTAGGTGGCGCTCGTTGATTCTCCTTCCCCGACTCGTGACCCTAGATCGCATCGGTGATCCCCTCAAAGATCACTTAGCCATGTCGCCGCTGAACCTCGGCGGTTCTTGGCGTGGCCGCGTCGGCTCTGTCGGACCTAGTGGCATCGTCACATGGTCCCGGTCTGCTCGTGATATCCAAGGACGCCGCCTCCTGATCCGTCACGACACGCGCCTCTGATGTGAATACATCGCTGACAGCGTAGAAGGTTGCGTTCTCGGGTGTTTGGTGATTGTCAACCGCAGATTGTCGCCACCTTGGAAACATCGGCATCTCCATGGCCCCAGTTCTAAGGTGTTGACTACGGATGGCAATGGGTACTCGATACCCCCAAACCCGACGGGGCCCGCATTAAATGGGGAGGGTCTGGTTTAAAAAAAACCATGGATCTGGTTAGCGGGGTAAAACAAAACCCACCGGGTCTGGCGGAGGCGGGTATGGGGGTGCCAAACCCGAACCCTCTATCCCGCAGACCTGGCTTGGACAGGTGGACCCCACCTGTCATTGTCTAAAATATGATAGACACCCTAACTCTAAACCCTAACGCGCACGCACGCCAGACCCCAATCCCCACTTCCCACACACTGCCACCTCCCCCGCTCCACGAGACCACGACCTACGCGTCCCCCGCTCCCCGCCCTACTCCTTCCGTCCTACGCCGTGTCCCGCCCCCGCCGTCGCTCCTGTAGCGTATCCTGCCCCCGTCGTCACTCCTGCAGACCTCCACCGTGTCCCTTCCCCCGCCGCCGCTCCTGCGTCGAAACCGGCCCGCCGCCAAGCCATGGAGTCCGAGGCGGTCGACCTGGACGAGGGGAGCAGCTTCGACTCAGATCCCATACCGCCGCCGCCACCACCGCAAGGAGAGCCGCAAGAAGAGGAGTGATACGTCGCAAATGTATCTACTTTTCCAAACACTTTGGTATTGTTTTGCCTCTGATTATTAATGAATTTGTTTGGAACTAATCCGAACTGACGCTGTTTTCAGCAGAATTGCATTTGGTGTCTTTCTTTTGTGCAGGGTTCAGAAGTTCGCGGAAAATTGCAGAAAAATTGTAAAAAGTATTTTTGAGGGAAAAGAGCCACGGAGCCAGAAGACCGCGAGGGGGGCCACCCCAGGAGCAGGGGCAGGTCCCACCCGCGGGTGGGGTCCAGGCCGCGGCAGGAGGCCGCCCTGCCCCTGGGACCTCGCCTCTCGGCCCCCCTTCGCTTATAAGCCCCCTTTCGACCTAAAAACAAAAGCCCCCGAACACTTTTTCCAGAAACCTTACGGAGCTCCGCCGCCATCACGAACCCTAAATTCGGTGTCCAGGATCGCTGTTCCGGCACCCTGCCGGAGTGGAGATCGCCGCCATCGTCACCGCCAATGCCTCTCCATCAACCATCCATGCCGTCCCCCTCCATGTGTGAGTAGTTCCCTGCTGCAGGCAAGGGGATGGAAGGGATTGAATAAGATTGCTCATGTAATTCGATGCCAAATTGTTAGAGCACGATGCCTAGTATCCTCTATTTGTGTTAATCATTGTTGGTGCAACTAGTTATGCTTAATGCTTGTCACTTTGGGCCCGGGTGCCATGTTTTCAAATCTGAACACTTATGTTTTCCTGAGTATAATTGTTGTTTGGATCCTATCTACTAGTTGTATGCACTTGTTGTCAACCGGAACCGGAGACCCCGAGTGACAGAAACGGGGACATCGATGGGAATGGTTGGCAACTCGAGGGTTACATGTATTCATTGTGTGTTAATGCTTTGATCCAGTGTTCTATAAAAAGGAACACCTTAATTGCCATTTGTTCCTTAAATGGCCCGGCTGAAACCGGATGGCAGGACAAAAGATGTCGTGCAAGTTCTTATTGCAAACACGTACGGCTAAATTAGGAATACATGCCTATGACTGTTTCATACTTGGATGCTATTTATATATTTATTTGCTTCGTGCTTAGTTATGTTCATTTCATGAGCTATCTTATTCATGCAACGCCCGTCTATCTATCCCTATGCCTACGGTGTTTTAATCCCGCTGTTTACAATCATTACTTTTACCGTTATCATTGTTGTCTTTATTTTACTACTGCTGTTACTATTCTACTGCTGCCATCAAATCACTACTACTGATAAATTGCTTCGAGAGAAATCCTTTTCAGGTGTGGTTGAATTGACAACTCAACTGCTAAGGCTTATAAATATTCTTCGGCTCCCCTTGTGTCGAATCAATAAATTAGGGTCAAACTACCCGCGAAGACTGTTGCGATCCCCTACACTTGTGGGTCATCAAGACTATTTTCTGGCGCCGTTGCCGGGAAGCATAGCTCTATTTATAAGTTCACCTGGGAGTTTTTCTGTCTGCTGTAATTTACTCTTCATCATGAAGGGTAAGCGAGATCCTAAGTTTCCAATACTACCTTCCCCCACAAGGAAAGGTACTGCTCTGAACTCTAAAGCTACTCTTGATTCACCTACTGTTTTAAGTCAACTTGTTACACCACCTATGAACACTCGTCCTATTGTTGATGCTTTGCTTTCTGAGTCCGCTACTGCTTCTGATAAATTTGATGATGCTTCTGATGTGATTGATGATGCTGGTTCTTTAGGCCCCTTTTTAGAATCTCTTGTCACTAGGTCTAAAGAAATTACAATGCCCAATGAAAATGTTACTACACCTGTTAGCTCTCCTAATCCATATAATTATGAGAGTAGGTATCCTGATGATTCCTACATTGATCTTAATGATGAGTTTATTAGACAATATATGGACTGTTCTACTTCTAAAGATCCTGATGCTTTGAGAAAATTGCTTGAAAAGCATGCTGTTAAGAATTATTTTACACCTGATCCTGAGTTTGCTACTTCTCCCATATGCATTAAAGATGATGATTTTAATTTCTCTGTTGATCTTTCACTCATATCTAATGTTGAATCTGATCCTTTTTGTGGAACTAAGGATGACAATGTTGTAGAACACATGAATAAATTAGCTTCGCTTAGCCTTCTATTTTCTGATGATAAAAAGATACAGCGTTACTATTTAGTAAAGTTGTTTCCTTTCTCATTAAAAGATGATGCCAAAGTGTGGTATAATGCTTTACCTTATGGATCCATAAAAAGTCCTCATTAATTTCTTGATGTTTTCTTTGCAAAATATTTTCCCGCTCACATGCAGCATGAGGCTTTGCAGAGAATTTTCAATTTCAGACAATTGGAGGATGAGCATCTCCCTAAAGCTTGGGTGAAATTCGGATCATTACTCAGGGCTCAGCCAGGGCATGATATTCCGAAGAATGAACTCTTTGATATATTTTATAATGGACTAACTATTGAATCTAGGACATACCTAGATAGCTTTGCTGGTTGTGTTTTCAGGAAAAGGAATGTAGATGAAGCTGAAGAACTAATGGCTAAGATTGCTAAAAATCATGATGTATGGAGCATTCCTGAACCTCCTCCATTACCAACTCCAAAGAAAAGGGGAGTACTTTTCCTAAACCCAGAAGATATGCAAGAAGCCAAGAGATCTATTAAGGAGAAAGGTATTAAAGCCGAAGATGTGAAGAATTTACCTCCAATTGAAACTTTATGTGAGCCTACCACTCACCCACCTATGGTAGAGGTACACTCTCTTCATAATTTTACTGTTAATGATATTCCTTATAGTAAGCCTCCTAGTTAGTGTTTGGATGAATTTGATAACTTTATTGTTAAACAAACTCATTTTAATATGCAAATTCAAGAACAATTAAATGATAACACCCTGGTTATTAAAAATTTGCATTCTGTCTTGGAGAAAACTGCTAATGATGTCAAAGGTCTTGTTAAGCATTTTCATATGGTCCAAACTCAACTTGAACAAATTACTAAAGTATAAAAAGACTTGCTTGCTGGAATTCCTACACAAAGTAATAAACAAAATTTTGGTGTTTTAACTAGAGGAGGTATCTCTACTCAAGATCCTCTTTATCCCGAGGGACATCCTAAAAGAATTGAACAATAATCTCAACTGGTTGAAAATAATATTACTAGTTCCCCTAAAAAGAAAAAGAAAATAAAAAGAAGAAACATAAAGAATTAGGAGAAGCTAGTAATATGGAACTTGATAAAGAACCTACAAGTAATAATCCTAATGATGTCTCTAATTCGGATGCTGAAACTGAAAGTGGTAATGAGCATGATAATGATACTAATGAACCTGAAGAATTGGAGGAGGAGACTGCACCTCCTGTTGCTAAAAACATGGTAAAGAGAGAGAGCCATGGGTGCAAAAACCCATGCCTTTTCCATCTAAATCTCAGAAGGCTAAGGAAGAAGAACACTATAATAAATTCTGTGAATGGATGAAGCCCCTCTTTTTGCAAATTCCTTTGACAGATGCTATTAAGTTGCCTCCCTATTCAAAATATATGAAAGACATTGTTACTAATGAAAGAAAGATCCATAATGAAGAAATCTCCACTATGCTTGCTAACTACTCTTTCCACGGCAAGATTCCTAAAAAGCTTGGTGATCCAGGTATACCTACTATTCCATGCTCCATTAAAAATAATTATGTTAGAACTGCTTTATGTGATCTTGGTGCAGGAGTTAGTGTTATGCCATTTTCTCTTTATAAGAGACTTTTATTAGATAAGCTTATTCCTACTGACATTTCCCTTCAAATGGCTGATAAGTCCACTGCTGTGCCCATTCGTATATGTGAGGATGTTCCTGTTAAAGTTGCTAATTGTTTAATCCTAACTGACTTCGTGGTATTGGAAATGCCTGAAGATGATAATATGTCTATTATTCTTGGGAGACCTTTTCTTAATACTGCAGGGGCTGTTATTGATTGCAATAAAGGAAAAGTTACTTTTAACATTGATGATAAAGAACACACAGTGTACTTTCCAAAGAAGATCAATACCAAAATTGGTTTGAACTCCATTGAGAATATTGAATCCATCAAGATTGGAACTATTGATTGTCCTATTCATACACATTCAAGAAAATATGAAACTCTCATGATTGGGACAATTCCTATTCAATATGAGGTAACGTGATTGTCTGTTGAATATTGAATAATTTATGTCAAATAAATTTGGTGTGGTAGCAAGACTTGATCAACCTTGCTAACAAACCAACTTTAGCAACATAAAGCTATCAAGATTCATTAAATTTTCTTCTATTGCTCATCTTTAATTTTTCTGTAATTTTTATTTCTTGCTTAGTTTGTCCTTTTTAAATACAATTATCCTGTTTTATTAGCTTATTTTGATCTCATTTAAGTTCTTCTGTAAAAGTTTTTGAAAATTCCAGAAAAATTACATGAATTTTATTATTTTTAAAGAGACACAGGAGTGCTTGGGGCTGACCTGGGGGAAACCCAGGGGCACAGGTGGGTCCCACCCACGGGTGAGGCCTTGGCCGCGGCCAAGGGCCGCCTGTGCCCTCTGGAGGGCCCCACCAGGTGAGCTGCCTCCCACATACTCCCTCTCTCTGGAAAAATCACTCCCCCATTGCTCAAGCCCCAGTTTTTGTTCTTGAGTGCTGGGATTTTCGATCTCTTTGTTCAGCCCATTATTCTTGCTGAAATTTGGAGCAAATCCTCTCCGGTATGTGACTCCTTCACCCCTCCAATTAGAATCTTGAATGGTTTTGTATAAGTTGAGTATTTTGCTGTTGTTTATGACTTTGAATATGAACTTGCATGCTTGATTTGTAGCTTGTTAGATGGATTTGATGCATGTACTAGTTGATATTGAGTTGTAGGAATAGTCTAATGCACTTCCTATATTTTATTTTCAAGTTTTATGAGGTTTGTTGAAAAATTTCAGAAAAGGAAGAACATGCCTAAGTTCAATTTAGGTGGGATCTTTAAGAAGAAGGAGCCCTCTTCTCGTCAAGAAACGAGAGGGTCAAGTTCTAATGCACCAATGAGGCCTTCATATAATGAAGATTTGGAGCCACTTGGTGTTATTGTGCTTGCTCGAGAGACGGATGTGCGTTCATCGTATACCCATGTTATGAATTTCTACAAGCTGCAGGTATACACAATGAATTTACTAGTCTTGTCACTAATGCATCATTGACAAATATTGTATCGGTGGAGAGGACCCAATATCTTAAGCTCACTAACATCTTTGTGCAAAGCTTTAATTTCAATGATGAACCATATCACCCTAGTGTGGAGTTCATGCTATATGAGCGACCTTGTAGAATGCCTTTGTCTGAGTTTTGCAGCGCTTTAGGAGTGAGGAACTCGGGGCTCACAGGCAAGATGAACACGTAGCCCCAGTACCTCAAGGAGCTCTATGCCGGAATCTGTCATGATGATTGGAGAGACTCTACGCGTGCAAAATTTGGGAGTATTCAGTTTCCAGCTGTGAGGTATCTGGGCTATGTCATTGCTCGTTGTATCCTTCCCCGGGATAACACGAGTAACATGACTAGTCTTGATCTTGCTATTTTTGTCGCCGCTATTAATTGTGATGAAACTTATAACATTGGCGCTCTTATCGCTCGTCGTCTTAGCACTAACAAGGTTAGAGGGCCTATTTATGGAGGCATTATTGCTTCCATCATGCTTACTAATGCCATGCTTCCTCCTAGAGAGGATGATCTAGAGATGGATTTTATTAGGCTTAATCTTGCTGCAATGAAAACTCACCACTATGTCACTTATGATTCCACTTTGAGAATTTGCAGTACAGGTTATTATTTTGTTTTGATCTCGATAACCCTTGCTTTGTGAGATTACCTGCTCCTGCTTTGTTTGACACTGTTGCTAGGGACGGATATTCATTTCCCGAGGAGGTGTTGGATGAGTACCTCGCATCATTAGTCCCTGAGGAGGAACCGAAGGAGGAGCCACAGGATATGCAGTGGCGGCCACAGACGGGGCCACCTGGGGCGTGCCGCCGCCATGGTAGATGGATCCCACTTAGGCCTAAAGCCTAAGCTTGGGGGAGTACGTATTTCTCACCGACATCTTTTCATTTCGTTCACTCAACTATCATATGTCGGTGTCTTCGTTATTCCTTTGTATATTCATTAGTTTTCTTTTTGCTTTCTTTTCGCTCTTTTCAATTTGCTCAGTCGCCTTAGTTGTTCTTTTTATTTATTAATCAAAAACCAAGAAAGATTTCCTCTTTGTTTGCCTCTTCTTTCTCATAATCAAAAAGACCAAAAATATTTTCTTTTGTTTCTTTTTCATTTGTTTTCTACTTCATTTTTAGTCGCTTCTTCCCAAATTAAAAACAGCAAAAATATTTCTCTTCTATTTCCGCGCTATTCCTTTCGCTATTCGAAAAACACAAAAATATTTTCTCGTCTTCTTCGTTTTGTAGTTGTTTCAGAGTTCAACCAGTGTTTGTGACGACACTTGCACATTTTTATTATTTCCATATCTTTCGGTTGTGCAAGCGTCTATGCAATAATGATGATATTTGGCGACGCGGATTTGATGAGGAAATTCGGTATGAACTCTATTTGTTTTCATTTTTGTACAGATGCTTATCCTCATGCTCATGTTTTAGTTTGCTATGGTAGAATGTTGCGTAGATGATATTACTTAGTTTTTATGGATTCCTATGCTTAGCCTCAACTTGTTAAGAGTGAATAATTTGTCATGTAGACATGAGCATGTTTTGCATTGTTTATAATATGGTATGGTGAAGTGAGATCCTCCTCCAAAGATTTATTTCGATTGACTTGGCACATGTTCACACATGTAAAAGACTAAAAATAAAGTCTGTTAAGCCTTGACGGTTTATTGTGCTTAGAATTGTAGTATCACTCTTATGTTTTATTCATTGATTGATTTTGTCGCAAAGCATGATTATGACAGTAGTGCTCTTGATCAGTCGCTCCCGAGTCTTTTGCTAGCCTCCATTTGCACTGGGTGTAATTGTCCATCCGTGCATCCATTTTCCTTAAGCCAAAGTATTCCTACCCACACACACGCAGCAGACCAAGGCAAATCATCTTGCAAACAACATCTAGCAAGCAACAAGCGACAAACAGTGGTAAACAAACATCAAACAACAGTAAAAACAACCACTCCTTTTTTTTTAATTTCGAAAATATAATTTTGGAAAACAAACTAACACAATAAAGGTTTTGAAAATAAGCACGATAGTACTGCCATACCACAATTTGATGGGTCAATACAATATTACGATAACGTTATTCTAATAAAATGGTGGTCTAGTCTATCTCTTCCTTTAGTGCTTCAACATTTTCTTCTATTTCTTCGAGTTCGTCGAGGTACTTCTGGTGTTGTGAAGTCTAAATTGAAGTCTTCGATCAAGGCGCTTGATGGCTTCTCATAATTGTCATGTTGATCTTCAACGTCTTCGGAAACATTTCGGAGTTATGGTCATCTATAAATAAGATAAGATAACTTAGAAAGCAATTAGTTGAGAAGGTTACAAGAAGAATATTAGGAAAGATTTGGACAAGAAGAAAATAACTTTTGTTCCTATGGTCATTCTTATTTCTANATCCTTCTTTGAGCACCATCTTATAGAGCATTGCTGTCATTCTGAGTATAAAGTGCTTTGTCCCAAAGTTTTAATGATTGGAGCATGATTGAGATACTTCTCAATTCTGATAACTTTACATCTAGTCACCGTTTAATGTCTCAAGAGGTGCCCGACATTTATGTTTTGCCCCACAAAAGGGGCAAGCGAGAGATCACTTTACCATGCCTAGTTATATGCGTTGCATCGGTGCTATTTGTTTGCATGTTTAAATTAGTACTTGTTAGCATATTGTGAGTTTTGCATAAGTCTCTAATACGTCGAAAACATATCTACTTTCCCGAACACTTTTGCTATTGTTTTACCTCAAACTTGTGTGTTTTGGATACAACTAACACAGACTAACGCTGTTTTCAGCAGAATTGCATTGGTGTCTCGTTTTTATACAGAAAATCAACTTTCGGGAAAATCCGTGGAAAAAATGGAAGAGTCAATATTTAACTGGGGGACACACGGAGCCAAAAGGCCAAGTGGAGTTGGGCCACGAGGGGCCCACACCACACGGTGGCGCGGGTGGGCCCAGGCCGCGCCACCACATGGTGTGGCCACCTCGGCCACGCCCCCGACGCCTCTTCGCGACTACAAGACCCATTTCGACCTAAAAACCGAGGGGATTCGACCATTGCTCCAGAAACACTCCATAACGCTGCCGCCACCGAAAACCCTATTTCGGGACCAGAAACTCCGTTCTGGCACCCTATCGGGACGGGGAATTGGAGGAGATCATCGTCGTCATCGTCACCGATGCTTCTCCATCGACCATCCATGTTTCCCCCATCCATGTGTGAGTAAACACCCGCTGTAGGCTGAAGGGGATGGAAGGGATTGGATGTGATTATTCATGTAATGAGTTATAAGATTGTAGGGGCATAGTGCCTAGTACCTTATGGGAGTGCTGTAGACTTTGTTGCAACTTGTTGTGCTTAATGCTTGATGCTAGGGCCCGAGTGTCATTGATCTCAGATCTGAACATGTTATTTATTCATGATGATATGCATTGTTTGTTGATCTTACCTGCAAGTTGTATACACATATTGCTGTTCGGAACCCGAGGCCCCAAAGTGACAGAAATTGGGACAACCGAAGGGGATGGTTGTGATGTGAGGATCACATGTGTTCACGGATTGTTAATGCTTTGCTCCGGTACTCTATTAAAAGGAGTACCTTAATTACCAGTAGTTTCCCTTGAGGCCCCGCTGCAAACGGGCTGGTAGGACAAAAGATGTTGTGCAAGTTTCTCCTTGTGAGCACGTACGACTACTTATGGAACGCATGCCTATGGTTACTTAGTACTCAGTTACTTTATTATTATCATCTGCAAATGCCTTGTCTTACTTATTACATGAATCATATCATCCATGTAGCGCCCATTCATCCAGTCCCCATGCCTACAGTATTTTAAACCTGCTGTCTTCTGCAATATTTACTGTTGCCTTTATTTTACTGCTGTCTCTATTTTGCTACTGCTATTACTATAAAACTGTTGCTACTGATCCTTTGTTGCGAGCAAGTCTATTTACAGGTGCAGCTGAATTGACAACTCAGTTGTTAAGGCTTATAAGTATTCTTTGTCTCCCCTTGTGTCGAACCAATAAATTTGGGTTATACTACCCTCGAAGACTGTTGCGATCCCCTATACTTGTGGGTTATCAGTCTCCATGATTGCTTTAGTTCAATTGTTTTTGTAACTTCTCTCGTATTCTTATTAAAATACTGATCATGGTTTAAACTTCTATGCTCTAAATGAAGCAAATGTGTTTGTCAAAGTTTCTTTTATCGCATCCAGTTTGTCAACTGAATTGCTTGAGGACAAGCAATAAGCTAAGCTTGGGGGAGCTGATACGTCGCAAACGTATCTACTTTTCCAAACACTTTGCTATTGTTTTGCCTCTGATTATTAATAAATTTGTTTGGAACTAACCCGAACTGACGCTGTTTTCAGCAGAATTGCATTTGGTGTCTTTCTTTTGTGCAGGGTTCAGAAGTTCGCGGAAAATTCCAGAAAAAATATAAAAAATATTTTTGAGGGAAAAGAGCCACGGAGCCAGAAGACCGCGAGGGGGGCCACCCCAGGAGCAGGTACGGGTCCCACCCGCGGGTGGGGTCCAGGCCGCGGCAGGAGGCCGCCCCTGCCCCTGGGACCTCGCCTCTCGGCCTCCCTTCGCTTATAAGCCCCCTTTCGACCTAAAAACGCGAGCCCCCGAACACTTCTTCTAGAAACCTTACGGAGCTCCGCCGCCATCACGAACCCAAAATTCGAGGTCCAGGATCGCTGTTCCGGCACCCTGCCGGAGTGGAGATCGCCGCCATCATCACCGCCAACGCCTCTCCATCAACCATCCATGTCGTCCCCCTCCATGTGTGAGTAGTTCCTTGCTGTAGGCAAGGGGATGGAAGGGATTGAATAAGATTGCTCATGTAATTCGATGCCAAATTGTTAGGGCACGATGCCTAGTATCCTCTATTTGTGTTAATCATCATTGGTGCAACTAGTTGTTCTTAATGCTTGTCACTTTGGTCCCGGGTGCCAGGCTTTCAGATCTGAACACTTATGTTTGCATGAGTATAATTGTTGTTTGGATCCTATCTACTAGTTGTATGCACTTGTTGTCAACCGGAACCGGAGACCCCGAGTGACAGAAACGGGGACATCGATGAGAATGGTTGGCAACTCAAGGGTTACATGTATTCATTGTGTGTTAATGCTTTGATCCGGTGTTCTATTAAAAGGAACACCTTAATTACCATTTGTTCCTTAATTGGCCCGGCTGAAACCGGATGGCAGGACAAAAGATGCCATGCAAGTTCTTATTGCAAGCACGTACGGCTAAAGTAGGAATACATTCCTATGACTGTTTGATACTTGGATGCTATTCATATATTTGTTTGCTTCGTGCCTAGTTATGTTCATTTCATGAGCTATCTTATTCATGCAACGTCCGTCTATCTGTCCCTATGCCTACGGTGTTTTAATCCCGCTGTTTATAATCATTACTTTTACCGTTATCATTGCTGTCTTTATTTTACTACTGCTGTTACTATTCTACTGCTGCCATCAAATCACTGTTACTGCTGATAAATTGCTTCGAGACAAATCCTTTTCAGGTGTGGTTGAATTGACAACTCAACTGCTAAGGCTTATAAATATTCTTTGGCTCCCCTTGTGTCGAATCAATAAATTAGGGTCAAACTACCCGCGAAGACTGTTGCGATCCCCTACACTTGTGGGTCATCAATACGCGACACAATCTCCACACCCCGCGGCGTTTGCGGATTAGGATTATACGGCGAGATGACCCTAGTAGCATGCATGAGAGTAGAAGCCGTTGATGACATCACGTTCCCACTAGCAGCCCCTCCCACTAGTTGATTTCCATCTAGTTGCATGCTGGAAGGCTGCGAATCAGTCACATCAGCCGCCCCATTGAACCATCTAGCCCCTTCTTGTTCCCGGTATCATCCCCATTTTCATCTCCTTTGCGGCGCCAGAAAAAAGGTACAAAGTCTGCAGCGGAACGAAGTCCGCGGGCTCGCGACGGAAAAGGAAGGCATATTCCTTTAGCTTCACCACGCAAGCAGCACCAATAAAAGGACCGGCTTCATCGATACTCTTCTCCAAGGCCTGCGAGTTAATCATACCAACAAGAATCCGCACAATGCCCCTACTCCGAAGCGTAACAAGATCAACATCCAAAGTGGCCCCTATCAGAGAACCCACTGCCCAAAGGCCAAGAAAATGCCTGACCGTGTACGGAACCCACTGAACATGGACCCAAACCTGCTCCAACTCACGGGTCAAAGGTATATCCTAGGTCTTCCAAACAGTAACCGTGGCCTGTGCCTTGAAGGAGGGCACTTTCATCTGAAAACCATCAAGATGCAGAAGATCCTCAATCGAAGGGAAGCCAATCAGATATGCGTCATTCCCATGGGGGATAGCCTCCAAGTCCACTGAAGGCTGGAAGGGCACATCCAAGGCATCAAACTATGGATTGCCGAAGCAGGCACCGGATCCCCAACAATGGTCACCAACGCCGTGTGCGAGCACGTCGGTGCCAAGTGTGCCTTATACACGCTATCAGGCAACTGAAGGAACAAAGTGTCATCAGTACCAAAACCTGTAGTAAACGTTGCTGGCTTGGGCTACCAAAACCTGTAGTAAACGCTGCTGGCTTGGGCACCCTGAGAGTGTGGGGCACCTCAAAGTGGGATGTGCAGCGTTATCGCACACAAGACAGTAGTGAGTCACCGTGCACTTTTTTGTGATGTGCGAAACCACCGAACACTTCCAACACCCGGCTTTCTTCTTCGGCATAGCCTTATTCACCAACTCGGCCACGGGGGGGCACCAACAGTCACCATCGTCCCACTATCAGGCGCAGTCGTCGCAGCCATAGCAGAAGAAGCCACAGCACCCGAAGCGTGATGAGGCCGAATTGCGACCGGAGGCGCGAAGAACTGCTGCTGCATGAACGGGGGCTGACCCAGCTGTCCCGGTGCCACAACAGGCGGTATCATGTGAGGAGCAAATGGTTGCAAGGGCGTCAGCAGGCCCTGCACCCCCGACTGTCCGCTCTTCTTCTTCTTCCTCTTTGCACGCGTGACACCCTGACCTGAAGTTGGCACTGGCTGTTGTACTTGCTGCGACTGCTGAGGCTGAAAATTTGCATACCCGGGATAGGCTAGCGGCATAGATTGCGGAGGTTGAAATCTGACTTGCTGCAGGAACGGAGGCATATATGCCGGAGGGCCGAACTGCGTTGACGGGGGCTGCAGGGGACGGAAAGCACCCTGCCCCGTGTTAGGCGTGGGCGGTAGGGCCCCCGTCGGAGCGGCCATCCCTCCTTGAAGCGGCGCAGGCTGCCCCTGCAAAGCCCAGACGGCGGCACCCGATACCTGTGCAGGCTGCGGAAGAGGCCCAGGAGCTAGAGTACGAGGGGTTCCCGCCCCGCCCGACGGCGCACGCTGCGGCAGTCCCGACATCGAAGCCGTCGGAGAAGCCGCTACCACGGCGGCGAAAGTCCGCCGCCACCGAGCGGCAGGTGACAAGGACGAAGTTGTCAAGGGCGGCGGCGAACGCGACAAAGACGAGAACGAAGGCGAGCGTGACGATGGCTGGGCGGGAGCGAGGATGGTGGCGCGTCGCGGGGTCGAGGAGATGAAGCGAAAAGTGATGATCGGTTCCAGAAGCCCTGGAATCTACGACGAAGGTGATCCCAAGGTCGCGAACGGCCAGGATCCGCTGCATGGGAGTCGGACCCACCAGGCGGAATCACTGGATTTTGAACTGAAACCGATCCCGCTGATTCCGCCACCGGGAGAACCGGATCATCGCCGCCGGCGACAGCAGCCACCGTCGCTGATTCCTTAGTAGACCTTGCCGGAACCGCCGCAAATGCCTTATCAACGAAGACCCCAAGGACCGGCGGCGGCGAGATGCGACGCGGTGGCAGGGGTCCACGCCATGGACCCATCCACGGCGGAGACCGAGATAGACAAATACCAGACGGCGAGGACACCGGCCCATGCCTCCCATCTCGCCCAGCTGGCAACTGCGCCACCGGCTCCTCCTTTTCCATACTCACGACCGATGAGGAGCCACCATGCTCCCAAAAACGGCTCTCCGGCGTGGGGAAGCCGGCATCGGACCAAAACTACTGCTTGCACTAATAGGAAAAGGGCTATAGCCGCTGGACTCCTACTGGCGAACAAAAAAAAGTGTTCGCCAGTCGTAAATATCACTGCCGCACTAGAATTGTGGTTCACCAGTGGTAGTTGTCTTACCACTGGCGAACAAGGCAGGTGTTGCGCCAGTGGTAACTGCGAGCCTGGGCGTCCCAGCGGGGCCAACTACCGCTGGCGAACGTCCAATGCGGTTCGCCAGCGGTAAGTTAAGTACCACTGGCGAACAGGAAGCGCCGTTCGCCAGCGGTAGCTAGCACCGCTGGGGTCTCCCGTGCACACACCTACCGCTGGCGAATCGTTTACGGCTGTTCGCCAATAGTCCACCCCGGGCATGCCGGGCACGTCCACCCCGGAATTTCCTCTCTCTCTCTCTCTCTCTCTCTCCTCTCTCTCTCTCTCTCTCTCTCTCTTATCTTCTTGCTATCCACACACACGCAACTCACGGAGGCCTCCCCCTTCCCTCTCTCGATCTTATCCTCACACCAGCCCTCCCTCGATCCCCTTTCTTCCACCAACCACCAGAACCTCCATGACCCGCACGAGCGCCTCCTCATCCCCGACCCGCGAGCCGCTCACCTCTCCTGCGCCCTCGAGCTCCTTCGCGTCTTCCCCATGGCCGTGCGTGCTCCTGCTTCTCTCCTCAACGCCCGTCCGCGCGGGCTCCTCTCCACGATGCCACCGCCCTCGTCTACTTCGCCCGCCGCCGAGCTGCGGGCCCCATCCTCCTCCGCCCCGCGCTGGCCTCCCCTGCTGGCCTGCTGGTTCCCCGCGCGGCCGCGCCCGTGCTGCGCCAGCTCCCCCGCGCCTCCACCCGAGCCCCTCCGCTCGCGCGCGCGCTCTGCGGCCGCGACCGTCTCCGCCCGCGCTGCTTCGCGCCTCCGGCTCCTCCGCCTCTGCCCGCGTCCGCGCGCCCCCGGCCGGCTCTGGCCGCGCGCCCTGGCCGGCTCCCGCGCCCGCTCCGGTCGCTCGCCGGTTCAGCCCCGTCCGTCCGGCTCCCGCGCATCTGCGTGCTGCGCGTCCGCCGGCGCGCCTCCGTGGCCGCGCATCCCGGACGGCTCCTGCGCTGGTCGGCCGCTGCTTCGCCCTGAGCAGGAGTTGACCTCGAGCGGCGTTTTTTTTAACCTGAAAAAGATACCGCTGGCGAACCCACATTTTGTGCGCCAGGGATAGCTGAGGTTACCGCTGGCGAACGAGGCAGTGGTTCGCCAGCGGTAAGCTGTTACCACTGGCGATAGTAGCACTGGCGAACCACACGTTCGCCAGCGGTAGCATATTTAGGTTCGCCAGCGATAGCCATTTTCCTACTAGTGTTGAGCGCTTCCTCCGATCCTGGCGGATGACGACCGACCAGCGACGGCGACCGGCGTGGAACCTCCTCCCCTAGGGAGTCAACGGCCATCTGGACGGAGACATGCGCCGCGTCAAGTCCGTCGAGGCCGGACGGCTCGGCGTCCAACCCACCGAGGCACACGAAGCGAGAGCCCGACACTACGGGAAATCCACAAAATGCCGACGGCCAGGACATACGCCGACGGCCAAATGTCGGGGCCGTCGGCGTAGACCCCGACCAGGCCAATCGAGATCTTTTTTTCTTTTTTTAGCTACGCCGACGGCATTGCCATCGGCCTAGAGATTTTGGCCGTCGGCGTAGATTTTTGCCGTCGGCGTATACTTTTTCAATTTTCTACATTTGATATGCCGACGGCAGCCGTCGGCGTATACTTTTTCAATTTTTTACATTTGATACGCCGACGGCATACTTTTTTCTATTTTCCATTTAATATGAAATAATTCATATCTTTAAATCCGTAAATCAGAATTTAACAAATTAAATGTCTGAATCGATTAGAAAAATGAGAGGAATCCAAATATGACATCCATAAAATCTTTTCACCGTGCACATGACATTTTGTAACATATGTTTGTTACTTGCTTAATTAAAAAGTCATTTTTTACACTTAAAAAATGGAAAATGATATTTATAAAAATAATTTGAATTTGTTTATGGCAACAATGATGATATGGATGTCATATTTGAATTCCTCTCACTTTTCTAATTGGCATAGACATTTTTTTTAAAATTTCGATTAACAGAATTAAAGATATGAATTATTCCATATTAAATGTAAAAAGGAAATAAAAGTAAAAATAATTTCATTTTTTCATTTATTAAAAATATATACTATTTTAAATCATTGTTACTTATTCAAATGAATTTTCAAAATTTAAACAATGAAAAAGTGTAACATCCTAAATCAGGGGTTAACATGATTGATATGATATAAGTGTCAGTAAGTTCTCATTTCTCATTTGAAGCTAACAATGAAGAAACTCAAAGGTTAAGCGTGCCTGGGCTGAAGCAATTTGAGGATGGGTGATCGAACGGAAACTTTGACCAGCGTAAGTACTTTGACCTATGATTAAATGTGTAATTAGAGATTTAGTATGTAGCTGAGTTAGAAATTTCGAAATAGAAAAAGAGTTCAAAAAAATTAAAAACGGCAACGGATATGCCGACGGCAGAGTGGATACGCCGACGGACCGCTACGCCAACGGCGGCCGTCGGCGTATGTGTACACCGACGGCAAAAGAGCGTACGCCGACGGCTTCCGGCCGTCGGCGTATTGTGCGTTTTCCGTAGTGTGACATCCTGGCGGCCGCCATGCCGGCGGCGCCAGGGAAAGCCGGCATCGCCCACTCATCGCTTCCTCCCTGGGTTTCTCCGGTTGTACATGCCCGAAAGCAAAAGCTTATTGCGAGTTGGACTTTTTGATCTAAGGATATACAAGAATATTCTAAGGTATTTGATATACACTTGGAGGCCCTTGAATTTTTGTTTCGTCTCGGGTCATTGAAATCGCGCGCATTCATGTAGTTATCTTTAGTGTTGTCTGGACTGGAACTTGTCAAAGAGTTCACACGGCCATGCCTCTGTCACAATAATATTGTAAGTTGTACGGAAAGGGATGCACGTAATTCCTTTGTCAGTATATTAGAATTATGCGTCAGCCACTGGAGCCCGACTAACTTAATTACTAGACAGACAGTTGTTCCCTCAAAGAAAAAAAAAATAGACAGCTAGCTGTACATACATGTCGAGAACCAACCCTTGGTTGGATAGTTAGGTGGGTGGTTGACCCTCAGCCCATCAGAGTTCAAACCCAGGTTTGACACTGGTGTTTCTCATATTTGGCGGAATATTCTTCAGTGGGAGGCGACGTTCCCGTCGATAGCGAGGCGCCCGTGATGACTTCGTCAATCTCAAGACCTGACCCGCCGGCTCAGTATTTCGGAGGTGCTCATAGGGGTAGGGTGTGTGTGTGCGTTCATAGGGGTGAGTGTATGCGCGTATATGTGAGCGCCTGTGTTGTACTGTGTTTCGCAAAAAAAAAAAAAACGGCGTACGTCTCCTGCGCTGGTATAGGATAGCATCAAAAGCGTACAACACAATCTCCATTATGGCAATATATGTGCCAACCATGGACGGATCCACCTTGGGTCATGGGTGTTCAGCTGAACACCCAAAATTTTCTGCAGAAAATTTCTTATATATAGTGTATAGTGGTATACGTATCTCAATTATCTCCATTGGTTGTATACGTTGCTTTTTTCTTGCTGAAACCTGGAATTAGCAAACAACGATCACTAAATAGACATGCACGTGCACATACACATGAACTACT